>VZRQ01009617.1:182711-252782 GCA_013397975.1 Machaerirhynchus nigripectus
ACGCTTCTACTCCAGGTGAGCGGGGCCGGGGGGAGCCCGGAGCGGGGGGAGCCCGGCCCCGGAGCTGCGCCCATCAGCGAGCCCGCGGAGCCCCGGGGACAGCCCGGTCCCTGGGGACAGCCCGGCCCCGCGGCTGCGCCCATCCCCGAGCCCCGGGAGCGCAGCGCGGTCGCCGCGCAGGGAGGGAGGGAGGGAGCGCTCAGCCGTGGGAAGCGAGGAGCTGTTGCACGGGTGGGGATCCGGCCGGAGTAGAGTGAGAGGAGCCGGGAAGGACGCGGCGCTCCCTCCGTGGGGCAGCTCCCGCTCGGGGGTGGTGGGAGCTGGCCGTGCTCCGGTGGGATCCTTACACTGGCCTGGAGCGAGCGGCTCCGCTGCTGAGGAGGGTGATGCTCAAAGCTGCTCGGCGCTGGGCAATCGCATGGGAGGCTCCTGATCGCACTGCAGGGACTTCAAGTCTCAGCTTTAAAACTGGGCGCTACAGAAATTCACACAGGGCTGGAAGAAAAAAATAGCTCCAGGCTCTTTGGTGTTTATGGCAATGCCTTATCTTGCCCATTCTCTTAATTTCGGTCAAGAATGGAAAAGACTAAACCCAAAGAAGACTAAATGAGTCACTTTGAGGCCTTACAGCGTTGTTCATGCTGTTCACCATCGTTGTGTTCTATCTCTCCTCTAGCAGTCTGAAGTGGAGGTGGTGCAGTAGCTGGACTGGAGGGCTGAAAGAGCCCAAGAATGCTCGAAGCTTTATGGGATACAGTAGCTTTTCATCAATTCTCTTTGCATGCTCTGCAATAATTAGCACAGCAGCTAGTGGGTTGTCTCATTTAATGAGTGTTGGTTCATGAGGGCAGCAGGTGTTTCTTGGTTGTGTTGTGTTGTAGAGCAACTCCAGGCAAAAAGGAGGAAGCAGAGTTAATGTCATTGCTCTGCCTACTCTGGGGGAGCTAGAGCTGGGGAGAAACCTGCTGGATTTTAACCAAACTCGGGCTTCTTCTTTCTCCCTTTTTGTTTTTCTTGGAAACTTTTTGGGGATGAGATTTTGGTCACTTTTGCAAAGGAAATTTTAGTGGGAGGCTGCTTATCACAAATGTGTGCCTGCACATGAACGCTGCTCCCAGCTGCCGGTGAAGAGAGAACAGAAGAGAAATGGGAGGCGTTTCTCCTGTGGCTTATCTGGGTGGCTCTGGCTGGGCATGTGGTTTTAAGTCTCTGCTGTGCCTTTTAGGCCTTGAAAGCAGGTGCTGATGGAGCCTGTGTCCCTACTGCTCTGTGAGATAAGTGGTAACTTAGTTTCTTCCTTAACTTCACTTGTAGTGCAGTGCAGAAACTTCAGGGTGAATTCAGTGCCTCTGTCTGGTGTGAGGGGTGGAACCTCAGGTGACGGGTGGTAAAGCCACAGTAACTTGTACCAAAATCCTAATATGTGGGGAGTTTTCTTGCCTGGGAGCATTAATTGAGGTGTAAGAACTGCAGAAGGAACCTGTGCAGGCAGGGAGTGCCAGCCCCCTGATCTGGGGAGCTGAGAGAGGTATATTCCTTCTAGGAAATGGGGATGGGTGGGGAGAGGAGTGCCAAAAATGAAAGTGTTTATTCATTTTATTACATCCTTTAGTGGATCCCTAAATTCAACCCCTCCTAAACAAAGGCATGTGCTCTGTTGTGCTGGCAGCAAATAATCTGTGTGCTGACTGGGCCAAACATCTCTATTTACAGAGACTGAAGTTAAAACTTTTGCCGCAGCAGTCACACACCACAAAACCGGGGTGTTTCTGTCCCTGTGCAGCTCTGTACGTCTGCCCCTGCTCACCTTTCTGATGCCACTTGCTGCACAGAGCTGCTGAGTCTCGAGGAGGACTTGGTGGAAGCCCAGGGCTTTGGAAGCTGTGACTCTGCAGGGCTGGTGTGTCTGGGGGTCAGCTCCTGCTGCTGGGTATGGGGTCACTGCTGGGGCTTGTTGGACTTGTCCTGCCCTGGGATTGTGCTCCTCAAACTCGAGTTCTGTGTGAGCCCCAGTTACTGCTTTACCTTCTGTGGGGTTTTGGGCTGGTGCTAATTTAAGTGCATTAATTCAGCTGTGTGTAACCTCTGAGGACTTGCTGGGCTGAACAGGGGCTGTAGGAGCTGTGCAATACCTGCTGGCAGCAGGTGTCCTGCTCTTCCCCACCACTGCTGGTGCTCTAACTTGCCTTTTTGTGCTGGCTGGCTGGTTTTGAAGGTGCAGGAAGCCCCAAATCCATCAAATGGTTCCCCTGGACTGTGGAGAGTGACAAGCTCATGCTGGGGACAAGTCCACCAGCATCCAGAGTGCTCCCCTGGATTTGGCCCCTTGCTTTTAAAAGGCCACTCTGGAGATTTCTGGGTCTGGGAGGGAGACATGGACATGTCCTGGGGAAACCATCACTGTACTGCACTCACATCACGGAGATGTTATTGATCCCATGCAGAAAGAACATTAGATAATGCTGCAATCAGTCCAGAAATGCATTAATCTGGCCTGAGAACTTGGATAAAAGCACACCTTGCTCCTCCCTCTCCCTTCCCTTGCTCTCTGTTCTCCTGCAGTCTCTGTTTTCCAAAGCACTGTTGGCTTTTGTGGTGTTTACAAACTTTTCTTGATTGTGTCACCAGCAGCCCCCATCTCACTCATTAGTGTCACCACGGCGAGGACCTGACCTGAATGTGCATCGGGCAATTAGAGAGAGCTCTGAGCACCACAGAGCTCCGACAGAGCAGGCTCCTTCCTCCTGTTCTGATGGGAAAACCGGGGTGGAAAAATTGCTGGTTGTCTGACTTGGAAGGCAGTGAGAGAGGGCCCAACTCAGCGTGGTGGTTGAGGCAGAGTAAACTGGTGTTTGCAAAGCAAACTGGAGAGAGAATCCACTACTGGGGTGAGCCTCTGTCTGGAATGGTTCCTGTTTGTTCTGTGTGTAGCCAAGGGATAACAATACCATGGAATACTTCGATATTTTCCCCAGTTCTTGTTAAGTAAACCCGCACAACTTTTAAATCTGGACTTTATATAAGGCTACAAGCTATTTTCTTTCCAAGAGGTGGTGTTTAATTGTATCTGCCTGAGGTGCAAATTAGCACCAGCAGCAGTGCTGGGTTTGGAAAAGTGCAATCAGCTTCCTCTGTGGGATTGGGAAAGGGCTCAGGTGCACTGCCAGAAAGCTGGGAATGACCGTTTGGTCTCTGTTTACTCTGTAGATTAAAAGTGAAATTGCTTGATTATTACCTTTGTGAATGCTGGTTCAGAGGTTTCTGAAAGATTCTGATTTCTCTTCTGTAGGCCCCTGCACTCAATCTCCACCAGGCAGAAGGATGTGTAAAACAGGACAAACATTTCTAAAATAGCTGTGCTGCATAATAGGTGGCCTGAGCAAAAATTATACGATAGCTTAGCGGGCAGGGTTGGCTTTGCTGACATCTGTTTTGGGATTTTTTGAACAACTCACTTGTACTTTCAGCTCTGGTGAGTCGTGTGGTCATCCCAGTGTGGAGCCAAGCAGGACACTGAGTGTCCACCACAGCAGGGAGAGGGGTCCTTCTGGGCAGACCTGGGACTGGGGCTTGGTGCTTTGCAGGTTTCCCCAGGATTTTGGGCATCCTTTCTGATCCTGCTTTGCCTCTGCCCTGTAGGTGCTGCTGCAATACAAACAGTTCTTGCCCTCAAGGTGTTAACTGGACTCTGTGCACGTGGAAATGGAGCTGAGGTGATGCTCTGCCTTCTCCCTGTGCTCACTTGCACTTCACTGATCCAAGTTCTGCTTGTTCTGCCTCTCCTGGGGTGAGAGCAGTCCCTCTGGATGCTTTATCCCGACATCCTGTGCCCTGTATGGGATATTTTGTGCCAAGCAGACAAGAAAGAGAACGTTGTGCCTTGGCCACGTGTTTGTGGTTGTTCAGAGTTTGCCTCTGAGTCAACTGAAGTCAAATCAGTTTGTGACTCATGTGTGGCCTGAGGACAGCCCTCAAAGCCAGTTCCCTTCGAGATCAATGCTCATAATCACACCAGAGCTGGGTCTGGAAGCAGCTGTGACCCTTCCCACCTGGAGTGTTGGCTGTGAGGCTGGAGTGAGCTGTGCTACCCAGTCTGTGCCCAGCTGCTGAGGCGCCTTTTGCTGCCCATTGCTTTGGTCACTGGATGCTTCCCTCCTGGGCAGTGTCTCCAAGAGCTCATGGCCAGCAGGAGAGGAGGGGCACTGGAAAGAGTTCCTGTTACAAACCAGGAGATTTGTATTTGGATTGTGGTGACCAGGGACAGCAATTTTGTTCACTCCATGGGTGGTGGGTCCTGTTCTGGCTCCAGGTCCTGTCAGAGCTTTGGTTGGTGTCTGCAGCGTGAGCTGCTTATGCTACAGGAAAATCTTGTGTGTGATTAATTTCTGTTTTCCTGGAGGATGTGGCCAATTAGGGATCTGCTGCCCCTTATTTTCAAAGTTAGGGGAAGCAGTGCCTGTTACACGAAAGGATGAAAATGTGTTATGAAAGCTGAGAAATTGATTTGTTGTAGAAGAGTGATTTTTAAAATCCTTTTTGGCTCTTCCTCTCTTGAGCCAAATGCAGCTGGACCATGACCACAGTGGTGATAGGAGACAGGAACAGGCTGCACAGCTCTGTTGGCATTCCCTTCCTCCAGCTCAGTGATGAGTGTCCCAGACAGTGGATTTTTTCCTGATACATTACATAAACCACAGGGGAAAGCCTTGCCTTGGTGGTGCCTTGAGGATGAGCAAAGTCATAGCCAGGAGCAGAAAGGCTTAAAATTGGATATACTGGTAAAAGTCTGGGGAATCAGCCTCTCCCCTCACTGATCAGACCTTGGGCTTGGAGGGAGCATCTGCAGGAGGCAGATAGGAAGGGATTTTTTAGGGAGTGGCAGTGATAGAGCGGCTCAGTTTGTTAAAGGAAGTTCATCAGGATGGAAGATCCTGCCTGGATTCAAACCTGTGGACTGTGTGTGTGTTCCCGTTAAAGCAGGAGGTCTCCAGGTGTGCCCTGAGGGGTGACATTGCCACCTCTGGTTCTCTGAGCTTGGAGCTGGAGCAAGGGCAGGGGAGGCAGGGCTGGGGTGGGGCACAGGGTCCCTGCAGGACCACCCTGCTGCCACCTGCCCAGCCCCCCTCATCCTGCCCTGAGGTGGATCTGGGGTGACCCTGGCCTGTGTCCTGGATCACCTGCACAGCCAGGGACTTCCTGGATGTGGCTCCCTTTGTCTGTGCTGTTCTAACACATCCCCAGGACACAGCTTTGTCACTGCTGTCTTTACTCTGAGCTCTCCATAATGCAAATACTGCTGTCTCAAGCCTCGTCTCCCCAGCTCTCACGTTCCTGCTTTCCACTCTGTGCTCTCTTGCCTCCTCCCTAGCAGATCAGGCTTTCTGTTACTGGAGAACATGAACTGTATTTTTGTTGGGGTGTGTGGATTTCTTGCTGTCCCATATTTTTGCTCTCGAGGTGGTGTCCAAACTTGCACTCAGACTTGTTTGAAGAACAGGTTTGAACTCTGTCAGGTCTTTCGCTGCAAGAAGCCACAAGCAGCAAGTTTCTGAAAGTGGAGAGATGGATTTTACTAAACTCTTGATGCTGTTCTGCTTTAAGAGCAATTTTATCTCCGACTTGCTCTCAGGTGTCTCCAGTGCTGAGTCCCATCCCTCCCATCCCAGTCCTGCTCTCCTGCCCGTTTGATCACCCAGCCCAGCTTCCAGAATTCCACTTCCCTGTTATAAAATCCTTTGCCAGCCAAAGCCATGAAACCCAAATGCCTCCTGGTCTGGGCACAGAGGCTGAGTATCCCAACCACAAAGTGAATTCTGGGCCTGGGCTATTTATATTGTCAGTGGGAAAGCTTTTCATTGACTGAGCTGTTCCCTCCCTAAAGATACTTTTAATTAAATGTTATTTGACAGATCTGACTTTCTAATTGGCTTAGATTTAACTGGGATAAATGGGTTTGTTTGGGTTTTTTTCCACTGAAAGCTGAAGAAAGTAGGAATAATTTTGTTGGAAGGCTATTTGCATTCAGAGTCACGTCCATCTGTTGTTTAATGTAATAAGCCGATAGAGTGAAAAAAAAGCCCAAAAAAAACCCCAGAAAACCAGAAAGTCAACATCCCTGCCAGTGCTTGGTGAGGAGAAGGGGAAAGGGACACGGCTGCCTCTGCTTTGGAGCTCTCTAAACAATGCCCAGCAATGTTATGCAACTGCCTAGGGAAGGAAGTGAAAAATTATCATTACAGTGCAGTTTCAAGGGCAATATTAAATGAGCAATTTGCAGCACAGCCTTGTACTTAAGTGACTTAACTCACTTCTCCTGAGATAAAATTAACAGGGCTGGTTAAGGACAATAGCCATGACCTCTGTTCCCATCAGGAGAGGGGCAAAGACAGGCTCTTTTTAGAACTGAATCTGAGGTGTGGGACTGAGAGCCTTCCAAGTGGGCAGCCAAACCCAAACCAGTGTAATGGCCTGGTCCTGGATGTGCCTGATGGATCCCTGCCCCACTGAAGCCTGGAAAAGGGGGAACAAGCATCTGCTGAAGCACCTCATTTATACCTGCTCTTCCTTCTTTCAGTGGAAGGGATAAAATGACCCCGTGCAAGGCCCTGGACACTGGAGCAGCAACAAAACCCTGAATTAATGATTTGGAAAGCTCTGCTGCTGTCTGTTCAGTACCTTCAGGGTAGGAGTAAATAGCTTAAAAGTCTTCAATTCCCAGTTTACTTTTAGCAAGAGGATTTTGCCCAAGGATGCCAGGCACTGCAACCACAGGTGTTTCCTTTCCGACTTAGATTAGACAGGATCTGTCTAAAGAAGCTTCACCTTCTGCTGTGAATCAGTAGCTCTGTGCAGCTGCTTCCCCTGGAGGGATTTTTGGAAGAGGAATATTGGATTGTCTTGGCTCCCCTCAAGCTTTTCTGTTACCCTTTGCTCTTACACCCTCTGGAGCAACCAGAGGGGCTCCTCACTGGGAGTTTGGGGCTAAAGCAGGAGGAAGATGAAGGAAAAGGATTGAAATGGGGAAAGCACTAATAACACAGCTCAGCATAAGAGCTATTTCATGCTCCACCTGGGAGCAGATGTTTTGTCTTGGAAGCTGCTTTTAAAAATGCATGGGTAGGACTGGGAGCAGCCGTCAGTTCTGTCTGCAGCTGGCTCTGAGCTGCACAGGGTGGCTGCTGGAGGCAGCTCTGAGCACGCAGGGTGTGACAGGGCTCCTTTCCTGCCCTGGGGATCCTGTTGCCCTCACGTTCTCTGGCTGCCAGGGAGCAGAGATGGCTCCTGAGAAAGGGAGCCCTTTCCTGGGTGCTGTGGATGCAGCTCCAGCTGCTGATCTGCGATGGGACCTGGGACAGAGTCCTTGACTTGCAGCCTCTCCCTGCTGAGCCCGGGAGGACTGGCTTCTGCTGTGGGATTGCAGCAGACTCAGCACAAGGAGATCAGCTTTGCCATAGGGCAACACAAATAATGAGCAGTTGTGCTGAGTTGCCCAGGGGAAGCTCCACCCCACTGCTGGGACCATGCGTGGTGGGGTTTCTCCACGCCTCGATTAACAGAGCTGCACAAATGTGTATTTGCAGGTAGAACAGAGGGGTTTGCTGGTACCAAATGTCTTCCCAGTTCTGTTTCCAGGACTTTCTTGGCACTCCTGTGATTTTGCAGAGCTGTGTTTGCTCTGGGGTGGGTGTCACAGCAGGTACCAACTGAGCGTTCACTTGTACCTGGTGGTACCTCCCTGGGCACTTCGGTGTGAATCGATCCACGCTGCAGAGTTGAGGTGGCTCTTTATGCACTCCATCTGTGGAATATCCATTCATGCCTGAGGAGAGCTGGGAAGTGCTGATTAATATTCATCTCTCTGGGGCTATTTGTTAATTACTGTTATTCATGGTTTGCATGATGGTGCTGAGTGGATCCTGGCAGGACTGCATCCGTTCCAGGGTTTCGGCATGCATGGTAAACACCAGTATTTTATTGCAGCCTTTCTGGGAAATATTGTTCCTGTTTTCAAGGGTGGGAAATCGTACAGTCTTCAGGGTGAAAGAGAATAGAGGTGGCCAAACTGGGAGCTGAATGTCCTGACTCCCACTCCTTTCCTTCAGCACTTCCTCGCCCACGTCAGAGTGAGGGTAATTGTGCCAATTGTGCACTGGAGACCTTGGCTTCGTCCTTCGCTGAGCCCTGCTGGGCGGTGCAGCGCTGGTGGCACACGGAATTACAGTGGCTCTGCTGTTCTAACAGGGAGCAGAAAGTTGTTGAGGAGGAAGTTACCAGCTGGTGAATTAAATACCAAGCTCTGCCTGTTCACGAGGTGTGCCTTGAAAATGTGGTGGGAACACTGCAAACCACAGGAGAAGGAGCAGCCTGGGTGGCCCTGGGGTCTGGTCACTGTGAAGAGCCCAGTGCCAGGGACTGGCTTGAAGAAAGCAGGAGAGCAGCCCTGAGAGCTCAGGCACCTGTGACTCCACAAGTTCCCTGTCTCTCAGGCTTTGAGAAGAGAGCAGGCAATTTTAAAAGGGAGAGAGGGACACAGAGCAATGTTCCCTGTCAGAAAATCCTGCAAGTTAAATTGTGTGAGTGAGTGGAGCTGCCCTGCCTTGGCGGTGGTTGTCTTTTGGGGTCTGGTGAGAGATGGAGAGAGAAAAGCGCTCGTCTGTAGGTAAAGCTGGGCAGGAATGATTTGGGATGGGTAGGAGCTGCCAGTGCTTTGAGGAGGGTCCTGTCCTTACCGTCCTTGTGCACTCACCATATCCCAGCTGGTGCTGCAGCAGCAACAGCCCCTTTTTTTAGCAGCTGTCTGCAGAGATTTGTATGGAGGAAATGCTCTGGGGATTGGATCTCGCTGCAAAACACAGAGGCCATCAGATTCAGCTTGTTTATCAGCCAAGCCTTCTGCAGCATGAAGGCAGGAATACAAACCACCAGCGACTAACAAATGAAAATACCGAGCTTGCTGAGCCACGGGTGTTTCTCTTTCCCCCCTGACAAACAAGCCCCTGTGATTTCCAGCTTGGGAAGCCCACGGGCCAACATCTGATGGCGAGTGAGCGGAGACTTGCATCCATAAAAGCAGCTGAATGTCCTGGAACTGTGATACTCCACGTGTACCTCTAGGCATTTCCTGGCCTCTGAGTTCAGCCGAGTGCCTGAGCTCCTGCATGGGTCTAAATAATAAAACATATGAGTTCACTGCGATGTGCCCAGAATTTTAAGGCCGCAGCCCTTGGCCAGCTCTCGTATGAATTGCTTCCATCAGGGCAGTAATCCAGGAAACTACGAGCACAAACTGCTTGGTCGATGGAAGTCTGTGGTTTGGTGCCTTCCTGGGTAAAGCCAGGGGAGAAAGGAAAGCTGCTGTTTTCTCTGTGTTCATCTCTTCCGTGTGCCCCACTGGGAGGGCAGGCAGGGAGTGTTCCAGCAGGTACCACAGGCTCTGAGGAGATCCCTGTCCATGAGGAGCTTCCACAGCATGCTCAGGTGTCTGAGGAGTTCGTAATGATATGACTGAAAATACCCACATTTTCCTCTGCTGTTCTGAAGAAAAGGAAAACTCACTCTGCAAGATGTTCTCTCCAATGAAACCATCCTTTGGCATCAGTGTTTTTGGCAGAAAGTTGTCATCACCTGTGCCAGTGAGTGACCACTTTGCAGAGGGGACCAGTAGATCTGTCTGGATCTGTCACACAAGGATGAGGAGTGAACAGAGAAAACTGTGGTGTTCTGTGCACTGGACAAAGTGATTCTCCTGTGGTGGGAATCCCTTCCTGAAGGGCCCTGGGTGTGACTCAGGAATTCCCCTCAGGTTTGCTGGAGCAGGGTCAGGCTCTGCTTTGTGGAGCTCCAAGCCCACGTGCTGAGGGCAGAGCTCACCTGGCCAGGGCAGCTGTGTGAGCAGCAGCTCGGGAAGGGAAGGGAAGGCAAGGCAGGAGATGCTGCACAGTTCTGGCTCCAGACAGAACTGAGTCATTTGTCGAGGCTGACGCTCTTGGAGCTGGTTGCCTGAGGCTGGCATGGCTCAGACAGGAGAGTGAGAATGCATCCATCCAGATACACACAGAGGAGAGAAAAGTAACAGCTCCCAACATGTGACTGCAATGGAAGTAAAAAAAAGCATCCCCAATTAAAGCCATGTGTGTTGGTGGATGTAACTGCTCCTGAAAGGCTCGTGGAGGCTGTTTGTGCAGCCCAAATGCAGCCGCTCCAGAATGCCCTGGATTAGAACAGGCTCCTCCAGCACACGGAATCCGTGGGGAAGCAGAGCTGTTCCTGCATGGCAGCAGCTCCCCCAGCCCGCCGCCCTTAGGGGTTAAGGTAAGAGCTGTCTTGTCACCTGTCTCCTCCTCCCTGTCCCTGCTCCTGAAGCACATTTTCCATGCAGCCTGGTGCTGTGCCATGTGTTTTTTTCACTGCTGGATGATGATGATGTCTCTGTGCAGGAGCAGAGATTTTTCTTTTCCTGCAGACATGCATAATTCAGTTGTCAGGATAAATGGGCTCCCTGGATTTGGGCGTATGTGTAAGCCTGGATCCGCCCTTCTCTCACCAGTGCGAGGCAGGAGGGGAGCAGGGAATTCTCCCAGTGCTCCAGAGCAGCAGCCTGTGGTCTGTAAACTGATTGCAATACTTGCGAGGTTGCAAGAAGGATCTAAATTAAACCTAAAATAGGCCTGTGAAGAGGAGCGTCCTTGCTGTATTTGGGAAGACTTTTCAAGAAACATGATGTTCATACAAACTCCTCCTGTGGCAGAACAGGACCAGAGCCCACTTCACACATAAAGGTCGTGATCCACACGACAAACTCTTACCAAAATATGTGTTTGCTGCTCTTTACACCTGTGACTGCACCACGCTAATGCCCCAGTGTCAGAGCCAAACTGATGCGGTGTGCGGGGAGCAGCAGGACTTGCCTCCCTGCGCTTGATTTGCGCAGACGCGCGAAGCGTTTCCAGGGTGGATGTTCTCCACGGAGCCACGCTGGGACAGAAGCGCTAAAAATGTGGGGAGGTGCGGTGGAGGACTCATTCCCACAGTGCTGTGGAAGCAGCGACAGCAGGATGCTGGAGGGTTCCCTGCAGAGGCAGCAGACACCCAGCACAGTGCCAGACAGCGGGGCCGCTCTCCGCGGAGGAGCGAAGCCGAGCGGAACTCTCGCCTCGCGCGGGTCCACGTGGCTTCCTGGGAGTCCTGCCCCGCTCGGCTCTGTGGGCTTGCACGTTAAGCTGATGGCACGCATGGGTTTTTCTGCAGTGCCGTGGAGCACCCAAAAGTGCTTTTGGTGCTGCTCTGCTGGGTCTGGGTTTGCACAGAGGAGCTGGAGGAGCGGTTTTAGAGGTGCTGGCGAGGGTTGCAGTGGACACTTGGCTGATATTTGAGCTCGTGGGGAGCCTCTTTCCTTGTTTTTCGGACAGATGTGGAATATTGTCTTTACAAAATCCAGAGGGATGCCCTGCGGCTGTGTAACAGCCAGGGAGAAGGGCAGTGTCCTGTGTGAGCTCTGGCTATGTTGGCCAAGGGAACCTCTTAAACCCATGAGTGTCTCTGGGCTGATGCCTGATTTTTGGCACCCCTGGAATTTTCAGGGAGAGCGTGACAATGCTTTAACAGCCCTCAGAGCAGGAGACAGCTGCAGGAAAACAATGTGAAATCAGTGCAGTCTGCTGTGCTGCAGCTTTGCCAGCAGCAATCTGTCCTGGTGGCTGGCGATGCTTCAGCCCTGACAGAAGCTCTGCCTGCGTGCCCCGTGTGACCAAGGAAAGCCACCTTTGTGAATCCCTCTGGTTCGGGCACGCAGGGCTGTAATCACCGAGGGAGGGACTATCTCAGGCTCTCAGTGGTGTGCTCTGGCTTGATTTCACCCTCCTCACAGGCTTTACCAGATGGTCATTTGAAAAAGAAGTTGCTGCTTGTTTGGAATCACTGGGTTGGTCTGGTTCCTGCTATTTGCTCTTCAGCGAGTCCTGCAGGAAGTACAAGGGCCAGGTTTGTGCTGGCTCTGTCACTAAGGTCCCATCCAAACCCCTTTCAGGTGCAAGTGCTGGTGCTGCAGAGCATCCTTAGCGTTCTCTTGGTGATCTGGGATTGCTCAGCACCTCCCTGGCTCAAAGCCTGCATGGCCCAGGATCAGGGTGTGAGTTTTCTGATGGATCCCAAAGGCCCCACTCTCTTGGACTGAAGTGCTTGGCTTGGGGCTGACGGAAGCGGATGAGACAGGAAGGGAACAGAACCAAACTGGCTGTAGGTTGCTGTGGAGTCAGTGGAAAAAACTGTGGTGTGAACTTTGTCATGGTTTCCTTTTCTGCTGCATCACGATGACGATCCCATTGCCGTGCCCTGAGCGTGGTCTGTGGTTTGCAGGGGGCTGTGGGCAGGAAAGAGGCAGCACGTGGGGTGTGTGTGCAGCCTCTGGCTGCTGCAGGAGGTTTGGGATGAGGCAGGACATGGGCAAGAACCTGGGACAGGCAGAGGTGGCTCCTTTGGCTGGCTGGGCTTCGCTGTAACGCAGTCCCTGGTGTTCCTGGGGCTTGGCAGCACCTTTTCCTGCACAGTTGTTCCATACACTTCCAACCCAAACCTGCAAGCCCATGCTCCGAGGCAGGAGCAACTGGGAGGCTGAGAGAGGAAGGAGAAGCGGGGGCTGCAGCTGGAGGGGTTTGAGGCAGCTTGAACGGAGAATAGACTGGTGCCTGTGGGAAAACAAGCCTTGCTTTCACTTCAGGACGTCGTGCAGGAAAGGAAACCTCACACAGCCTGTGCAGCTGCCCAGAACAACTGGGACGATTGTGCTGGTGGCACTTGCAGAGCTGAGCTTGACCCTGCCAGCAGCTGGGAGTGGCAGGACCCTGGGGCAGGAATTGGGGGAAGCTGTGATGTTTGCAGTCAAAGCTGTCTCAGCTCTGGTCCCTTGCTTTGTGTGGTTTGTTCTGGCACGGCTGTGTTGGAGCTCCACTGGGATCCACGAGGACTCATCCCTGGCCCCCACTGGGTGTCTGGGGGGCAGTTTTAGAGAGATGTCTGTACATCTCTCATTTATGGTTCTTCTGAATTTGGAAAGGGCCCCAAACCAGGGCTTGCCCATTTTCAGTATTAAGTTTGACCTGAATGAGCTCCTCTGTGCTGGTGGGTAGTAGAAGCTGAATGGCATGAATACAATGGGTAACAAATAAATTGGTTGTTTTCATTGTGTGGTTGTTGATAAGGCAATTACTCGTTTTTCTAATGTATATGGTAATTGTAACCTGCTGTGCTCTGCAGTGTGTTTGTTTAAATCACAGCATATATTTTAGTGAGAGATGTGTTGACCCGATTGCCAAAGTAAGTTTGTAATGAAAAGCCTCTCAGCCTGCATGTCCTCTCCTGCTCTTTGGCTTCTGGAGGTGACTGAAGGAAATAGCACTTCACTGCTGCTGAAATCATCCCCAGAGTGCTGTTTAATGGCAGCGTGATGGATTAACCTCATTAGAGGTGCTAGCGTTGTACAAGAAAGCAAAATGCTCTTGGAAAACTCAGGAAGCTTCCTTCGTTGTGCTAAGTTCATTCCAAGTCTCCTCTGTAACAAAACAGGAATGTCTAAAACCCCATCCTGTTGCAGGTGCTGGTTTGCCTGGAGCCCTGCAGGGCACGTTTCGGGGTCAGGTGCTGCAGGAACGAGACAAACTGCTGGGTTTTGTGTTCCTGGGAAGGAAAGAGCATCCTCAGGCATCAGCATCATGACTCCACTTGTATTTGGCAAGCTGGTGCTCCTGGCCTCTGCATTTATTTCTCTTTTTCTCAGATGGCTGCTGGTGGTTGGGTTTATGCCCTGCTGATGAGCTGTGCAAAGAGATCGTGTTCCAAGCTCATTTCATTCTCACTCTTCTTGAGAGTGAGTGCTCCTGCACAGTTCTCCTTCAGAGAATTTGATCAGTTCACACACTTGGTGGATTCATAATTTTTTTTTCATTTGGGAGTCAGAATGTGTTTTAATGAATTAATTTTCAAATTGATATCTCCTTAATCATCACTTCCTCAGACCCTGCAAAGTATTTGCATCTTATAATTTAAGTGCTTTGAAACTGGATATCAAGTGAAACTGTTAACCAGGATGAGATGAAATTCACATTTGCCCCTTAATCTCATCTGAGCACTTTCAAGTGCTGGAAGTTAATTACATCCATGGTAGTCCTTTGATATTTGAGTAATTTTGGAGCACAATGACTTAAATTTGTGCTCATTGCCTGTTAGAAATTCCACTCCTCAGCTGACACGGAAAAATTTCCTTGTGCTCTGTGTTCTTCCTGTGGGTCCAGCTGGGTTTGTGGGCAGGATTTGGGTCATGGATTCACGGTAATTGTTGCCAGCGTATCATTTACTGAGAGCCCAGACCTTCCAGCTGTGGATCAGGTTTCCAGAGGCCAAGAACATCTTTGACTCCTGGAGTTGGGGGCATTTCTTTGGGCACCTCCAGTGGTTGTTTGACACGAGCTGTGTGAGCATCCCTGGCAGGATGGAAGGTGCTGCACCTCGTTCCCGATGGAGCCACTCCCCTTGGCACTTGTGAGGGAGGGCCTGGCAGAGGCTCTGGGAGCCAGGGCTGCTGGGTTCCTTTCCCTTTGCTGCAGCTGACTCACAGCAAGGCATAATTTGCCCACAGAGCCCCAGCTGCCTTTTTGAAAAATGGGGTAATTGCTGCCCTCGCACTTCTGCAAAATATTATGGAGTCCTTAGGTTGAAGTTTCTGCACCTACCGACTCCTCATCATAAACTGCTTCACAAAATGCTCTGAAAACAGCAAATAACTCCCATCTGTCCTCTGCTCTCCCATCCCCACGGATCGAAGCCACAGAGGTTGTGTAAGCAGGGGAATGCTGGATGACTTTTGCTTTCCAGCAGGCAGTGGGGAGTTTGAATTTGGATTTCTGACAATGACGCAGCTTGTTGGAGCCATTCTGCACTGAAATGGGGTCCTATTCAGCACTGCTAATAAGAGGGTAAAGGCAGCTAAATACAGCTGTCTATCTCAGTGTCATTTGGGATTTATTAGCAAATATGCAGTGGAATTGAATCCCTTGTAAGTACTCTGCAGCTAATGGTAGATAGCAATTAGCTGAAATGACTACTGTGGAGCACTGCTGCTGCATCAGTGAGGGGACAGGAAATCTGGAGCCAGCACGCAGACCCAGCAGCTTCCAGAGCTCCCTGTAGTTTTTCCCTCTGGATTTTCTGTTTCATGCCCTTAGCAAAAGACTGTGGTGGAAATCGCTCTGTCTGGGTAATCCCTGGAGCTCCAGCTTGAGCAAACACTTCCCCAGCAGCAGCAAGTGTGTGTGTATATTATTATTTTTCAGCTCAGGGGTCATTGAAAGGACTCACTGCAATATTCCTACCAGCAGAAGTGTGTGGAGTGGGAACCTCCTCCCCTCCAGATGTGCTGGAGGCACAGAGATGTGAAGGGATCTGGCCCAGATGCTTGGAACCAGTTGAGAAGCTGGGTAGGACTGGGTGCAGCATTCGTGGTTTCATCTCTGACCTTTCCCTCTCCAAACTCCACAGGAGGTTTTGTTTCCTTCCCCTCACTAATGAGGTGAGGTGTAGGTCAGGGTGGCCCAGGGGTTCTGCCCTTTGGCTGGAGGGGAACCAGCTCCTGTGTGCCAGTTTCCAGCTTCCAAAAGTGGTTTGCTCAGGGTAATTCCACGTATATCTGGATTTGTTTGTCACCCTCTCTTGCCAGCCTGTGTTTGATACAGAAACCTGCTTGTCAGGAGGGAATTAGCTCTGGGGATGTAATGTCAGGGGGCAGTGAGGGGCTGTGCTGGCCACGTTCCACCAGAACTGGTTTTGGGAGTGAGATAATTGAGTATTTTCATTATTCTCCTGCCAGGTTGCTGCTGGGTGTGTTGATAAGGAGCAGTGTGGGTAAGAGGGACTGAACGATGGACAGGTGCCGTGGCAGGGGGATGGTGTTTCAGGGTAGGAAGCTGAAATCACGCGTATTTAGGAGCAAGTAATGGGATTTTCTTAAAGATTGGAGCTCATCTGGCAGCAAGAGAGAGGCAGGTGTGGATGTGCTGGACACTGCCTGGGGCAGAGTAGCCAGGGAAAACTGCCCAAAACCCCTTGGGAGAGTGCTCCAGGCAGAGAAGAGCAGTGCAGGGCCGGCCTGAGGCTCAATGGGTATAAATCCAAACGCCTCAGGAGGACCTGGAACAGCTTTCCTCAGCTAGGGAAGCACGGGAAAACTCTGGGACCCCTCGCTGAGGGAAATCTGAACTCCCCCAATGTGTCCCCATCAGTGCAGGGGACACATCCCCAAGGGTCTGGAGCCACCTGGACCTGGGGGTTGAGAGTCAGCAGCCACCTCTCAGGTGCTGGAGCCGTGCAGGGCTGGGAAAGGAAATTGCTAAAGGGAAATAATTCCCAGCGTGATTGACAGGCAGCACACCCTTGAGGGAGGTAATTATTTAAATGCATATTTAGTTCGTTAAGGCAGTGAATATGCATTTACACTGAGCACCTGGTAAATCTGATCCTTTTTTGGTTCGGAAAAAATGTTTAATTGCCCATCACCAGCGCTCTGGAATTAGATTTATTTTTGTACAAAACTTAATCAGATTGCAAGTAAGATGCTAAAATCCGTTGCTTCACTAACTCATGTCAATAGAAATACTAAGGGGGATTTTTTTACTACTCTTGGTCATTTTGATGGGGTTTTTTTCTGCCTTACCTTCTGTCTAAAAGCTTGGAGTTTTGAACTACACGAGGTCTGGTTGGGAATGAGTTTTGCGGTCGCCCCCACTAACATGAATCAAATATCTATAAATACCTTTTCCTTTTCCCTTTTCTCCCTTTTTAAAGGCAGTTTCACCTTGCAGGCAGGAAGAGGTTCTCTTGCCCTGTGGTATTTGTAATATTTAAGGCAGCAGACAGCTGACCCCAGGCTGTGTCTGGTGACACGATCATTTTCGGTGTAACCTGATGGATTTGTTGTCAGCAGTGACAGGTTGCTGTGAGCAAGGCAGCCCTGAGAAGGGTTTTGGGAGGTCTGAGCGGGCTCCATGCTCCAGCGTGGTGTTCCCACTCTGGAGACCTCTGTCATCACCAATTATAATATCCTAATTATAGTGCTGGACAGCAGTCATGGTGATCATTGATAATGGCACTGGTGACACCTTGTGCTGCTCCCTTTATTTCTCACTTGACAGTGTCCTTGGCTTCCCCAGCACTCCTGGGACTGTCTCTGCCTTCTCCAAACTGCTGGGAACATTTGATATGCAAGAATCTTTGTATTCTACCTTTTCCAAAAGCACATTTTTGCTGTGGAATTCTTTGAACAAGCTTGCAGCAGGCAAAAGGCAATCTGTACTCCGGCTCCTCATTAGCTGCTGCCTGACAGTGATGGGTGACCCTGGGAATTCTTGTTCAAGGCTGCTCCTCCCGTTCTTCTCAGCTCTTTCTGCCTTCACATCAGTTATCCTCTAAAGAAAAACTTAAGGAGGAGGGAGGGAGGCCCTGCCCATGTTGGATTGGGAAGACATTTCCTCCTGCCTGTCGCTGCACCGTGGAAGGTCACCCTTTTCTGCTTTGAGAGCTTGAGAAGCAACATCCATTCCTGGACTGGGGACTGGCAGGTGTCACGCTGATGGGGACCAACTCATCTGCCAGCATTGTGCCACCCTCTCATTCCCCTGGCAGAATTCTGGGCAGGTTGCTGAGTGCATTTGTGGCCAAACACTGCAGTTATATGTGGCCTTTTATTGCTTTTTAAGAAATACTCTCTTTGTTGTTCTGCTCCGGGAACCTCCTCCTTCACTGCTGTTTTATGGGATTGTGTAACCCAAGGTGCAGAGGAGCTGCAGGACTTGCCCAGCTCCAGCTGGGAAGCGATGCTGGGACTTGTTGCTGGACACACCAGCCCTCTTCTGGTTTCTGAATTACAACTGGTGTCTTCAAAACTTCGTTCTTGTCTGGCCACACTTGACACAGCCTCTCGCCTCCCTGGTTTCAGAAGGAAATGTTTTGGTTTGGGACTGGATCTGGGGAGGTTGTTGGACCTTTCTGGGTGCTTGTGGTGGGGCTGGAGTCTGGGATGATTAAACTGGATGATCTTCAAGCTCCCTTCCAACCCAAACTGTTCTGTGATTCTGTGAATATTTGGAAATCCCACCTGTCTGGAGCAACACACGAATCTGAGTGATTTAGGGCAAAGCTTATGGACAGGGGCCACTTGCAGTGACCTCCCCCCTCTCCCGTGGTCAGATCTGGGACGTGCTGGTGGAGAGAAGGCTGAGCGTGGTGGGGGAGTTGTGTTCAGCAGCCCCCGTGTCGCAGCTGTGGAAAAGCAGCTCGTGTTGTGCAGAGTCTGAGCTGCACCAGATGGCCCAGCCCAGCTCCTCCAGCCTGTCCCAGTAATCTGCTGACTCCGGACGATGGGAATCTTCTTTCCTGGCATTAAGGCCTGAGCAGCAGGTGCTTGCTGAGGTGACACAGGCCCAGGCGTGTTCCCTGTGTGTCAGCAGAGCAGAAACCTCACACCCGAGGCCTGGGAGGGAGCAGGATGTGCCTCTCAGACAGGGCTGGTTTGGAGCCCTTCTAAATGGGCAGGGATGGGCTCTGTGGGATCTGCCTTCTGCTTTGCCCAGGTCTGAGAACTGCTCGGATCAATTCTGGAACTTGCAGAGCTTCCTGGGTGGCCTCTTTGGAGCCTGGCAGGTTAAAGAGTGCTCTGCCCAAAGGTGACCTTTTGGAGGAACCCTGAGATCCTCACCTCACAAGGGCAGGTCTGAAGCCCTTCTGCTCTTGGAGCAGACAGGCAGCAACAGGAAAAGCTGATGGACCACAGGGCAAAGTGCTTTGGGAAAAAACCCATCCAGAAGGGAGGGAGCTGCTTGCCTTTGACCATCTCACAGACTCTTCTAGGGCCATTTTTCTTGTGCACACTGAGAATATGTGAGTGAGCCAAGACACTCCTGTTCCTGGAATTCAGCTGTGAACTCACCTCTCTGCTACCTGAAACAACAGTGCGTGGAGGATATTGTGTTTCCTAGAGGAATGAAGACATTACTCTCTGTAGGCCTCTGGAAAGAAAAGCAATGCTCCTTAATTAATGGTTGTGCTGCCTGTGCAGATGAAATGGAAACTGGAGACCAGCTGAAAACTGGAGAGCAGTGTGGGCTGTAGAGCTGGGAAGATGCCATCAGCATCTGCAAAAGCCTGGGTCCTGCCTGCCTGCAAGGTTGTTCCGAGCAGACCTCAGCCCCACTGCTTCCTTCTGCCGGTGGCTCTGGAGCTCTGGGTGTACGTTCAGAAAACGCACAGACAGCAGAAGAGGTAGGGGAAGGCTTGGACCTTGTTGTCTTTGACTGCTTTCCCTTTACTGGTGTCTCAGGGTGGTTCAGGTTTGTCCTTTCAGTTGTATTTTGTGGGTGGTTGAGCTATGGGCTTTGGAAGCTTTTTAAGTGGAGTTTTAGTGTGCTTGAGTTTGTTCCTTGACCTTTAGTTGATTCCTTTGCCCTTGGCATTGTGTTGCTGAGTGCTTTTGAGCCTGAAGTGATTGAACTGCATGCAGAGGTGCTTCCCAAAAGCAGCTCTGAAGGGCAGGTGGGTTTGACAAGTGGGCTGTGTTTCTATTAATAATTGCAGTCCCTGTTTGTTGTCCGAGGCAGCGAAGGCTTGGCAGGGTGAGGTGCAGGGAAAAAGCCTCCTGTCCCTTCACCTCGTTTGCTCAGGTCCCAGTCTGAGCAGTGATGTTAATTAGATAAGTCAGATACTCTGCAGAGCAGCCTGTTCAAGGACAAACAGATTTTAATTAAGGGCTGTGTGCACTGGAAGGTCATGTCACTGCCTTGTGCCTGGACAGTTACTATGGGAACACCAGGGAAGCACCCAGAGAGTGTGAGTGTGTCACAAAGTGGGTTTGGGGCACAAAATTCACTTTGGGTATGGCAGGTAAGGTCTCACCCTCACAGTGTGTACCTGGGTTTTGTCGCTGTGGGAATGGGAGCCTCCACTTCAAGCTCTTAAAATAACCCAAGAAGTTCTATGTGAGCTGTACAGCAATGCCATGGATTTGGGAAATGGGCCTCCAGCTCAGTTTCTTGGAGATGTGGGAGCACGGGCCTGGGGCAGGAGGAGCTGTGTCCTGGAGCTGGTCTGTGTGCAGGGCAGGTTGTCCTTGCTCTGCAGAGCCTCTGATTGCAGGGCTGGGCCTGGGCTCCTGGGTGGCTTTGGGGAAGCATCTTCCAGGGCTCAGCAGGAAACTGCTCCAGGAGGAGTCAGCTGGGCAGGTTGGGCTGGGTACCACAAACTTCCTCCACGTGCTGAGAACAGACTAGAAACCACCCGTGGGCATTTATTATGTTCTGACAGACCCTTGCTGTTCTGCCTCTGGACAAGGGAGCTGTGGCTTTTTCTCAGCAGATGTCCACCTTTGACCTAGATAGTTTTGACTTTTGAAAATAAATTGAGCAGAAAACGAGCAAAGAGAAGCATCTGAATCGAGGAGCAGGAACATGCTGTGTCCATCCCCCTTGGGAAGCAGCTGGCTTTGCAGCAGGCAAGACATTTCCAGTGAAAGCTTGGGAATCCCTTTGGAGAACGTGGGATAGGCATGGTCTAACAGGGACAGCTGTGACTTAGAGAGGACTTGGTGGAGCACTCAGAGGGGAGTGTTTTCTTTCTCTTGAAGTGCTGTCACTGCCCACAGTGCTCTCTCTGACAGCGTGGAGTGTGCCAGTGCCAAAGGTGCCAGAAAATGCACGGGGGGGAAAGCTGCCCTGGAGGCTGGTGTGCTGAGTGCCTGTGGAAAAAGTGACAGCAGGAGAGTTAATGAAAAGCAGACACCGAGTGCTGGGAGCTGCTCAGCCAAGAAAATCTGCACAGTCCAGGGTTTTCTCTGGTATCCAGTAAAAACCTGTTACAGTTTGGCTTCCCTCTCTGTTACCCCAGGGAAAATGGTTCGGGTATAAATACTTGGATATGTGGCTTCTGCAGCACCTGGAAGGAAAGCAGGTGTTACTCCTGTGATGATTCCATGTCTTGGAGCCAGGAGCCCTGAGCTTCTTGTCCAGATTCCTACTGGGAACCCAGGGGCTGCTGTGGGCTGCTTGCAGATGTCGTCTGTAGCTCAGAGAATCTTAGAATGGTTTGGGTTGAGAAGGACCTTAAAGACCATCTCATTCCAAACCCCTGCCATGGGCAGGGACACCTTCCCCTTGAAGGTGGAATCTGGATGTTCCTGTGCTTTGAGTCCAGGGGAAAATTTAAAGGTGTGCAATGAAGCAAACTCTGTAACCATCGCAGAGCAGAGTGGGAGCTCTGCAGCCAAACTCCTCTAGAAACAACAACTCCCTTGTTTTTGGCAGAATGGAGGCGTCCTGCCTGGAGCTGGCCCTGGAAGGAGAGCGTTTGTGCAAGGCTGGGGACTTCAAGGCCGGGGCAGCCTTCTTTGAAGCAGCTGTGCACGTGGGGACAGAGGACCTGAAGACTCTCAGTGCCATCTACAGCCAGCTGGGCAATGCCTATTTCTACCTAAAGGAGTATTCCAAGGCCCTGCTGTACCACAAACATGACCTTACCCTTGCCAGGTGAGCGTGTCAGCACTGCTTTGTCCTCATCAGGTACAGCCTTGAGTGAGGGCAGGTTCTGTGGGGTCTGAACCCAGAAATCCACATCCCAAACTGGCCCTAGGGGTGACTGTCCTGTGGAGAACTCAGGATTTGCTGAGGATGGGTCAGCTGCCCTCAGAGCAGGGAGATGGAGGAAGGGATGTGGATGTGAGGACAGTGCTTGGAGCAAGAGCAGGGCAGTGTCCACTTCTGTCCCCAGGTACTCCCTGTGATGACCTGCAGTCATTAGAGCAGTTCTGAGACAGCAAACAGGGGACAAGGATCTGCCTTCAGAATTCTGGGAAGCTCTCCAGCCAGATGTGTGTGCTGGGAAGCTGCAGCTTGAATCTGCCTCCAGGAGCTGGTGAATAAAAGTCTCTGAGCTCTTGAACACCTTCATCTTGTAGAACCATTGGGGACCGAATTGGAGAAGCCAAGGCAAGTGGCAACCTTGGGAATACACTGAAAATACTGGGGCAGTTTGATGAAGCTGTGGTTTGCTGCCAGAGACACTTGGACATTTCTCGGGAGCAGGGAGACAAGGTAAGGGCTCCAACAGGAAATATTTCCTGGCTTTAAAGATAACCTGTCTGCAAGTCACCAAACGTGATCTGGTGAAGGTGGGCTTTGGAAGGAGCTGCAGGGTGAAGCTCTCCCTTCTGGGGCCATCTCATGTCTTGGGCTGCTGTGGGGGTGAAGATGGGAAAGGAAAATGTGGGCTTGTGGTTCTGCCCACCTCTGCCCAGCAGCAGAAAGGTCACGCTGGGATGTGAAGTGTAAAACCTTGCTGTTCCCTGTCCTTCCTCCCTTTAGGTAGGTGAAGCCAGAGCGCTCTATAACATAGGAAATGTTTACCATGCCAAGGGAAAGCACTTATCCTGGAACACGGCCCAGGACCCGGGCTACCTGCCCCAGGAGGTCAAGGACACGCTGCAGAAAGCTTCAGAATATTATGAGTAAGTACCCAGGCTTGGCCAGCCCCTTCTCCTGCAGGGAACAGGGCCACTGAGTGAGAATTTGCAGGTTGTAATAGGTTAGGAATATTCCCCTGAGATGCCAAGCCGTGTTGGCAAATTAATCTCAAAGAAGGTGAGAAAAAAGATCTTTTATAAAATTTGAGCTAAAATTCATCCTGGCATTGGCTTTGTAAAACTCGCTGTGGTTTGAACTGTGATCATGCAGTGAAGTGCAACAGTCTGCTGCTTCCCTGAGCCGTGCTGGGAGGCTGAACCCTCAGCTCCTGCAGCCCCTGCTGCTCCCTGCTGGCCTCCGTGAGGATGGATCCCTGTGTGTCCCCATCCCCGTCACCCAAGGGAAGAGTCACGTTGAAATCCTGGTTCTTCTCAAGGATCTGCACTTTATCTGCTTGTAGCATCCTTGCTATTCCTAAACCATTTCAAAGGTCACTGTGATGTGCCACACGGGGAGGTTGTCACCAGAACTTTGGGCTCGTGTTTTTCTCCTCGTACTTCAGGGTTTTGCTTTTATAATGCAGTTTTCTAAACAGGCTTTTTAAGTGAAGAGAGTGGTGAGATGTTATATCCCTCCCCTCGTATCTGAGGGTGTGGTAGTGCCTATAAATAGCTCACCACCCTTTTTCCAAGGAATGGGGCATGTAGCATAGCCAGGGGGTAAATCTGTGCCAGCGTTGGGTGCTCCACCACTCCCTGTGTGCTGTGTGTGTGCAAAGGGAGAAAAAAAGGTGAAGAAATGCCAGGAAGCTCCCAGAGCAGAGCCCTGGCCTGGGACTGTGGCCCTTGCCTCTCTGCCTGGAGCAGGGCAGGGAAATCTTCCAGTGTCCCCAGTTCTGCAGTGAGGTGGCATTTCTGATTTAATGTGGGGTGTATCAGACCAGGTGTGTGAGCACAGGTGTGATTCCTGCACGGAGCCACCCACTGCCTGAGGGGACAGCAGCAGGACCTGCACCCCTGGCGTGGCAGGAGCTCCCAGAGGTGTCACCAGCCTGTCACCTGTGCCCAAGTGCTTGGGAGGGAAATGCCTCCTCCAGGGCTGGCTCTCCTTCCTTTCTGTGTGAGTTTCCTTGTCGTGTCCCCTGCAGGGCTGTGGCTCATGGATGTTCTGCCCTGGTTTCTTTCAGGAGGAACCTGTCCCTGGTGAAGGAGCTGGGGGACAGAGCTGCTCAGGGCCGTGCTTACGGCAACCTCGGCAACACCCAGTACTTACTGGGCAACTTCAGTGAGGCCATAGCCTTCCACAAGGAGGTAGGAGACACCTCTGCTCCCTTCCTGGGCCTGGGAGCAGCTTTCCTCCTCACCACAGCCCAGCAAGCACAGGGAGATGTTTCCCCCAGCTGTTTTCCTCCCTCCTGTGTGAACCCCAGGGTCTGCCCTGTTGTACCAACTCACACTGAGCAAATCTTACTCCAGTCCCCATCAGCACCTCATGAGCAGCGTGAGGGAAGGGCGCAGTTGGCTTGGAAACCAAAGGAGGTATCCAAGGGCAAATTGCAGCTGGGTCTAGCAAGGGTTTTTTTTTCTGCTCTTAATCTGTCTCAGTCTAGATTTTAATAAATGCAAGCCATGAATTTAATTAAGCTGCTGAAAGAGCTGTTGATCAAGAATAAATGCTGCTTGTAGAACATAATAACTTCCTGCAAAGCTTTACAGGGAGGTGAGGTGACAAAGTCCCTGCCCCAATTCAAATGCAATTCAGCTTCTGTTGCAGTGTGTGTAGCCGTTCCCTTGCAGTGGAAGCTGCTCAGCACCCTGGAAATTCACTGCTCCTCTGCTTTTTAAATGCTGGGGGGACAGCACTGGGATGCAACATCACTCCCCCTTTTGCAAGGGCCTTTCCTGATGCTGGATTGCAGGAGAGGGAGAGGTTTCCTGCTGCGCCCAGCCCCGGCAGGCAGGTGCAGCACGGCTGCGCTGGGTGGGAGCTGTGCAGCCCCACGAGCTGAGCCCCAGGGAAGCTGCTGGGGGACAGAAAAGTGTCACCTGTGCTGACTGAGCTGTGTCTGCTGCAGCGCCTGGCCATTGCCAAGGAGTTTGGGGACAAGGCAGCCGAGCGCAGAGCCTACAGCAACCTGGGCAACGCCCACATCTTCCTGGGCAGGTTCGACGTCTCCGCCGAGTACTACAAGTGAGTGCCGGGGCTGTTCCCTGGAAATGCCGAGCTGTCACAGCCAATCCCGCAGCCCCAGGGGCTGTGACGAGGGGCCTGGGGTGGCAGGGCTGGTGTGGTGGGCGGTGCAGGGTGTTAGAGGTGCCAGCACAACGCAGGGCACTCCGAGGGGTGACTTCCCTGCGGCCTGGCAGTGACCAGGGCTCTTCGTTGCCTCCTGTTCCCTGCAGGAAAACACTCCAGCTCTCCAGACAGCTCAAAGACCAAGCAGTAGAAGCCCAGGCTTGCTACAGTCTGGGGAACACGTGCACGCTGCTTCAAGACTATGAAAAAGCCATCGAGTACCACCTAAGGCACCTGGTGATAGCACAGGAGCTGGGAGACAGGTAGGGGAGTGCCTCGGGTGAGGGTGCAGAGCACTGAGCCCTCTCTGACTTACTGTTCTCTCTTGCTGGGGTTAAACACCAGTGATGTGTGTGCTTGAAGTCTCTGGGCAGCCCATCCTTAGTCCAGTCACGTGTCAAAAACACGACATGATTCACCTTTCTCGTGTCATTCAAACCTGGAGGTCGTGCCCTCAGTGCTGTGGCTGTGTGGGCTCAGTGAGATTCCTAACGAGGGCTACTTCAAGGAAATGCATCGTGTTCAGTGCTTTGCCAGTGGCTGCTGCTGTGTTATCCCAGGAGAGCCTCTCGAGAGCTCCCTTACAGTCACAAAAGTTGTATTTTCCTTAAAACCTGGGTGTTTAAGGCACACAAGATGTGCTACTTTGCCCTATTGCTTTGGGTTAATGCTGGAAACTTCCATGTGCAAACAGATGTTGCTTAGAGGGCGTGGAGATGATGTATTTTGTTTCTTGCTCTTGCTCCTCATTATTTAGGAGACTTGGCCTTTTAATTTTTAAAAAAAAATATTAATTTTTTTTTTTTTAGAGAGGTTGGCTCCTTTTTCCCGAATGTTCTGATCCTGAGCCTTTTTGCAGCTGAGGTGACTTGGCAGCCAGCTCGTTCAGCTTTGTGCTGAATTCCCTTGGAAGCTGGGTGTCCTCCACTAGATGGAGCAGGGACATCAGGATGGGAGAGCTGTGCCACCGCCAGGGCAGTCTGTGCTCAGAGCAGGCACAATCCCACCCAAGGGTGAATCATGCTGTGGGGGTGCGGGCCTGTGGGCTCCTGCGTTTCTGGGAACACACCCTATGAGCAGAAGGTATTGAACTGGGTGACAAGAAAAACGTTGAAATGCTGATCAACCCGCCCAAACCTCTGAAAAGGGAGTTGCAGTCATGCTGAACCTCCCCCCGCGCCCCCAGGTGCTTTTTTTATCCCTTCTCCCCCCACATCTGCTCGTTTGCAGAGCTGAGCAGGCTCTGGGGAGCAGGAGGCTCTGCCTGCTCCTGCAAACAGCTGCTGAAGCTCCAGGGACTCAGGAGCCAGGCTGGGGGTCTGGGCTGCACAGGGCAGGCTCCACATCCACCTACTTTCCCTGGCTGCTGGAAACCAGCAGCAGTGCCTTGGGGACCTTGTGGAGATCTGTCCCTGTCCTCTGCTGGGTGCAGTTCCAGGCTGTGTGTTCACCCTGGTGGTGCAGTGCTGGGGCTCAGCTGGAGCTGAGCCTGCCTGCAGTGTTCTCTCCGTGCCATTTTCTCGCTGGTTTAGCTCTGGGCTGTTGGGTGTTGCATTCCCTCCGTGCAGCTCTGTTCAGCCGTGCTGGTTGTGTGAGGTGGAAGCTGGGCAGGAGCTCTGGCTTCTCCTCTCGGGCTGGTGCTCACCAGTAAAGCCAAACCATGCTGAACCTTTGCTCCACTGCTTAGATTTTGTCCCTGTGGGTACAGTCCTACTTCCCAGGCTGTTGTTCATCCCCAGCTCCTGCTGAGCTCAGTGTGAGAAGAGTTTGACATGTTCAGCACAGGTAATTTTCCAGTGTAGAACCTTTGTGGAGGTGGAAGCAGAGCAAGGAGCCTGGCTGGCAGTGCTCTCCAGAAGGCCCTGCTGGGCTTTGCCCAGCATTTCTGTGGTTTGACAGTTTCCTGTTCTGCAGGGTGGGAGAAGGAAGAGCCTGCTGGAGTCTCGGAAATGCCTACGTCTCCCTGGGGAGCCATGAACAGGCTTTGCACTTTGCAAGGAAACATCTTGAAATCTCCCAAGAGGTAAGAGAAGCTGGTGCAAATCAGAGGGAACTGGTGACCCCTGGTGAGAGCAAGACTATTCCATGCCAATAAGTTATATTAATGCAGTTACCTTGCTCTCACTGCTCTGGAAAGCCCTTCTCTGTGTGCTGTTTCAGTGGTGTCCTTAGGAACTGCAGAGCTTGGCTGGAAAACACTCTTCTGATGGGAGGCTCCCAGCCTTCCCCTTAATTACAGCAAATGCATGAGCTGTACTTTGCTCCTAGCCAATGTTCCTAGGAGAAAGGACCTGGGGACTTGTCCACTGGCTGGCCAAGGTGTCGTGCAGCCAGCAGGTGTGAAGGCACTCAGGGACCTCTTGGTCTCCAGTCTGTAAGATCCCACCTCCCAGAGCACAAGGAGATTCCAGCTGACCTGGACCTGCAGTGTCCTGGTGCAGTTGGTGCTGTCCCTGGGTGCACACAGCCTGCAGCCAGCCCTGTGCCACTGCCACCCCCTTTGGGGTTTCACAGCTGGCCTTGCCCAGCTCTCTGCAGCTTTCCTGCCGTTTTCAGGTGGCTCAGAAGTGCAGAAGTCCAGAATTCCATTGTTTGCTCTTTTCAGTGTGTAGAGGAAATCGGCCGTGGCCTCTTTAGTCTTCCCCAGATGAAGAAATTGCCCTCTTGAAGCACTAATTGAAATCTCCATCTGTAAGTGTGCTGGGTGTTCTCCTGCCTGTCTATTAGGTTGGCTAAGTCTCCGAGTAGGGCTGACACAGCAGCCTAATTACAGATTTAATTATACTGATCAGACACACACAAGGAATACTGTTCTTTGCCCCTGTACGTTTCAGGACAGATTAACTTTTCCCAGCTCTGCTCAGGCTGGGGCTGAGTCCTCAGTGCCAGACGTTGGCTGAGGGGCCGTGGGAGGACGAGCACTGGTGGTCCTGGGGTATTTGGGGGTGGAGACCCAGCAGTGTGGGGTCTGTGTCATTCCAGGGTGCTGGCTGTGGCTCCAGCTGTGTCAGGAGTGGGTTCCTCATGGCAGGTGGCTGATGAAGTCCCCCCATCATGAACAGTGCAGAGACTGTCCCTTTGACAAGCACCAGCATTTCGCCCAGGACAAACCTTGTGGGATTCAACCTTTTCATGCTGATGTTCATAACTCACTTCCCATCACCTTCTTCCCAACAAAAATCTAATGGTGACATTTGAATCCAAATGAAACCTGCTCAGGGTAGCCACACTGGAAACTGCTGCAGGGTGATCAGAGGTTGCTCACAGAATTCCACTGGAATAAAGGACGTGTACCTAAAACCTTGGAAGCTGCCCCAGCTGTAGGACACTGCTCTGGAGTACTTTTGTCATCTCAGAGTGCAGCTGCTGGGAGGCTGAGGGCAGGAAGCAGGGCTCTGCTGTGGTGTGTGTGGCAGGCCCTGCCCAGGATCGTTGTCCTGCCCTCGGTTCCTCGGTTGTTAATGGGGCTTTGGAGATGATCTGAAATGAGTGGAAGCGAAGGAAGCACTTAATAGAGCATCAAGGACTGTAAGACCTAACCAGGACATAGTAATTTCTCTGGAGATGATGTCAACAGCAAATCTCCTGTAATTGGCAGGGGGATTTATGCCTGGTGATAAGCCCTTTGATCTGCCTCCCTTTACTGGCACTTGGGGCTTTGTCATAAATAATGTGGGGATTTATGGTTTTGTTCCAGCACGGCTCACGCTGCCGTCTGTGGCAGGGGACACAAAAGAGCTGTTGCCAGGCATTTAACAGGAATCAGGCCTCTCCAGGGGAACAGCCAAGGTCTTCCTCTGTCACACAGGCTGCTCTTCCTCTGAAGATTAGAGGCTGTTTCTGGGTGACCTCTCTGTGTCCGCCGGTGATGTGCAGCACAGCCATTCTCAGGTTTGGTTAAGCTTTGAGGAGGACCCAGCCTTGTGTCCTACAACTCCTCGTTTTACATAGCAGGAGCTGTTGGACAGATCTCTTCCCAAACGTGTAACATCAACTTCGTTGGCCTCAGGCCAGCGAGAGGTGGGAATTGGGTAAAATGTGGACTTCTAAAAGACTTCTTTTGAGTGTTGTGTGGGTAGATCACTAGGAACAACTTGAAGTTGTATGGCTGTGAGCCAGGAGAGAAGGGCTTTCTGAGCCCTGGTGTGACACTGCACACGTGGCTGATGGCAGCGTGGCCGTCTGGTGCTCAGTAACTATGGAAATACTTGAGGAAGGGGGCTGGGAGTTCCAGGGCTCTCTGCCAAGCCATGTGTGGCTACAGGACAGCCCAGACGTGCACGTTCAGGCTCGGTTCTGTGGCAGTAGGTGAGCTGAGCCCTCTCAGTTCCTTGCACTGAGCTGTGCTTTGAGGTGCAGCACGGCAAGCACAGCCCCTCTCCCAAATCATCACTGGGGAGTAGTTCTGGAGAGCTGAGAGCTGGGCTGCGAGGCCTTTCAGATGTCTCCAAGCTCTCTTTTGGCTGTCTCTGTGTTTGATTTTGGGGTGGGACTGGCGAACCCTTGGCTGGGGGCTGTTTGCTTGGAGCAGCCCGTGCCTTTAACCACTGCCCTGCTGGGTTTCCCTCCCCTGCAGATCGGGGACAGGAACGGGGAGCTGACGGCTCAGGTGAACATGGCCCAGCTCAGGGCAGCCCTTGGCCTGGGCCCCGGCGATGAGGACGTGGGTGCAGCTCACCCCTACTCCGGCTACGAGGCACAAGGTGAGTTTCTGGGATCTTGGGGGTGTTGGGAGGTCTCAGGAGTTATGTGGTGTGGGGAGGGGGAGGCGCTTCCAAGTGGGCAGGAAATACAAATGCCAGAGCAAGATGAGGCTGTGGAGTGCCTTCACCACAAAGGGGACTGGGATGTGTTTGCTCTGTGCTTTCCATCAGCTGCAAAGGCAGGGAAGGATCCCCAAAAAAGGGGCACAGAATGAGTTAATGGAATTAATCTGCTTTGGGAATGAAATTCCACGTGCCGTGCAGCAAAACGGCTTTTGTATCTTTCAAAGCTCTGCAGGGCCCTTTTCACTGATTTGGCTTTCAGGAGTGACTGGCAGGGATTGTTGTTCTGATTAGCACCCAGGGACAAGCCCAGGGCATGGGCTGGAGGCAGGTTGGGACCATCAGCACGCACTGGGTGACATCTCACCCTTGGAACACCTGCATTCAGCCGTGCTGAACGTGGGAACTAGATGTGGCAAGACTTGGTCACAGCAGCCAGAGTGGCTTTGCTGGGCCCTGTGTCACTCTGCCTCTGCTGCCAGGGAGCAGGGGAGCACAGATGGGTCACCACAGTGTGTCCCCAGCTCGGGGACCCTCTGCCTGTCCTGGAACTGCCCACTGCAGGCACGGGTGGGTGCCTGGCATGGGCACTTCCAGCTGGCAGCTCCGTGCTGGGCCAGGCTTATTAATTCACACAAACTGCATCCCAGGAGGTGTCCACTGATTAAGTATGACCTTGTTGGCACAGGCACATTCCCCAGGCAGCGTGTTCCCTTTCCTGTTGGTAGCAGTGACGTGCAGGGGGTGATCTGGGGCTGAGGCACCGTGCCCTGGGAGGGGAAGGAGAGGCTGGCTGTGCGTGTGTGCTCTCGTATTGATCTCCCAGGCACAACCTGCTGCGTCAGTGCCGGAGCTTTTCCTGGGAAATGGAATTGTGGTGAGGGAGCCAGCGTGTCCTGCTGTGCCCCACTGGAGCTGCAGTGGAGCTGAGCTGTTGCCTCAAAGGCCGTGGGGGCCACAACAGCTTCCCCAGCCTCCCTTTGCACGTCACCTCCCCTTCGTAACTCCTGCAGAACGCATTCCTGGCATTTCCTCAGGGGCTTCCTTTTGGCAAGTGACTTTGTTGTGAAAGGGGAAGAGGAAATGAACCTCAGCGTTGGTGCTGTTTCTGGGTGAGAGGGAAGCGTGGATGTGGCCCACGGGCCCCCCGCTGCCCTCCGGAGATCCAGATGTGCTGTGTCAACATCTGGAGCCCGTAGTGGTGTTTCTGTCATCTGGCAGAGGCAGAGCCGTGCACGTCCGTGTGTGTGTGATCACTGGAGGATGGGAAAGGGCTCAGCAGCTGCAGTCAGAGCTCTGGAGGTTGCAGTGACCTCGTTAATCCGTGGTGCCCTTGCTCACATTCCCAGGGCTGGGGCTGTTTGTCGAGGGGAGGACAAAGTGTTCTGGGGAGGAACACCAGCAAACTACTGGGATTTGCAGTGCAGAGAGGGAAGAAGGATCTTGGAGAGCAGGATTTCCCCTCTCCAGCTCCTGGGAATCTGCTGGGGAGGTAAAAATCAGCTCCCTTTGGTGGGCTGGGGCCACAGGAAGGGAGTGTGAGATCACAGCTGGCTGTAGCTCAGGTGGGGAAGGTGCTGGCCCTGGCGCAGGGAGATGTGCAGAGGGCACAGCCTGTGGAGAGGAGCCTGACTCCTTGATTTCTCTTTAGCTTTCATTTCTCCTTAGCTTTTATCCTGGCTTCAGCTCTCTTATTCCGAACTTCAGTGGAGGATGAGAGGCCACCAATATGTCTCTGAGCCCTTGAGGGAAGGGAGATGTATTTAATGACTGCCAGAAATTTTGGTACCCTCCTGTGCACCTATTAAATGATTAGAAGAGTATAATTATTTATATTATTAATAGCAGCAATTTACAGCCAGAGGAACATCTGTTTCTGTAATAGGAAGCAGGTGAGAGAGTTGAGATTCAAGTTGGCTTCTGAACCAGCCGTGCCTTTTGATGTTGACAAATCTCGTCGTGAGGAGAGCTTTCCATTTCTTTTTTTCCATTCAGATTCTTTTCCCTGCTTAAGGTTACAAAATGGCTGCATATTCCTGAGGATGCTAAAATCCTCTGATAAGGCAGGCATGTGACAAAACACATCAGTTTCATCAAGCAGGTACAGTAAAGCTTCATAATAAAGCAAAGGCTGAGCCACATTTTCACTGTGATGTCCTTCACAGGTTACTTCTGCTTTTAGGGCTTGAGCATTGCCCTTCAGTGGGGTCTGGGGGTGGAAGGAGTGCCTGATGTTTTCCTCTGCTGCTCTGGCTCCCCTTGCTGAGCTCTTTGTGATTTTAATTAATATTCTGAGAGTATTTGGATGTCAGAAGACAAAGCTGGAGGCCAGGGAAGCGGGGCAGTGCTGCAGAAGTCTTGTGAAAGCAGCGACCTTGTTGAGAAACGCAAACACAGAGAGCTTAAAGCAACAAACTGAAGGAAGCTGGGGAGTAGCTGGAACATGAAGTAAATAAACAGGAGCTGGGTTTGTTTCTCCAAACAGCCACGGACGTGGCCCTGAATAAGTCTCGTTCTCTTTCACACACTGCAAGCTAAGAGTTGAGTGCTGGTAGGCTTTGCCTGTGGAGAGGAGTGAAGGACTTCTCTGTGGCTCCACAGGGTTGTTTTTGGGGGTGAAGGCAAGCAGGGCAAGAAGCAGCGCTGGGAGATGTCCCGGGGTGCAGACAGACAGCACTGCCCTTTTCCAGAGGAGTTCCTTTGGGCTGAGGCTGCAGCAGCTGTTCCCAGCGTGGATTGGGAGCACCGAGCTGAGCCCCTCCTGGTCCCAGCCTGGGGGCAGTGCCTGCTGCCTGCCCCTGGAGGGTCAGTCAGGGCTCTGGGGCTGCTGCCTTGATCCTCTGGGGGATCCTGCCAGCTGGGAGGGGAGCACAGAGCCAGGGAGACATCAGCCAGCACCCACGGGATGGAGGCGCTGGGCAGGAGGCAGAGAGCAGCCCTGGCCACCCTCTGTACCTCTCCAGGGTGAGAACTGGCTCCAGGCTGCTTTTCTTCTGCTTTCAGCAGCTCGTCAGCCTCAGCCATCACCCGCTGGCAGCAGCATCAGGAGACACGAAGCAACCTCTGCTGGCAGCTGGGAGTGGGTGGGGAGGGCTGCAGGTGTTGCAGGAGGCGTTGGCATGGGGATGCTGCCAGAGCTGGTTCCTGGCACGGTTTCTGTGCTGTTTGCAGAGCACACACACTGCTGCCCTGCTGTGCTCGGCTCTGAGGGCAGGGAGGGACTCGGCCCTGAGCCTGGCTGGGAGCAAACCCAGCGTAGGAAAGCTGCAGCCCTGGAGTACAAGGTGATCCTACAACTCTGAGTAACTGCTGTGATGTTGGGCACGGCTTTGATTTCAGTTTTCTCCCACACATGCAGTGGGCATCAGCCTTTCTCTGGCCAAGGCTGGAATAAGGCTTATCTACAAATAAATCATTGGCAGTTTGGGTCAAAGAATGAGCCTGACTTCCCCCCTCTGCTCATCTCCTGCTGGGAAATGGTAGGCACGAGGCTGCTCTGCTTGTTTGGTGTTCCAGAGGCTCCATGCTGGGAATGCTCATCCCTGTGTGGGGCAGCCCAGCTTCAGGTTGTGTTCTGCAGTGGGCACAAAACCCCACTCCTTCCCGAGCACTGCTCAGCTCTGTGGGGCTTTGATTGTGGGGCTTTGCATCCTTCTCTTCACAAGAATCTTTGAACCCTTGGATCAATCAGACCGGAATAGAAGAAATCTGCTTTTATGCTTTCCAGCCTGTTTGTGTTTGTTTGTTTGCTTGCTTTAAATGGCTTTGAAGTACCTTAAAAGTGTTTAGGGCTGATAAAATAGGCAGGATTGACCATCCCTCTGCTGATGCAAGCAGGGAGGTGGGGATGCTGCACCCCCTGCCAGCCTGTGCCTGGGGCTGGGATGCTGCCCAGGGACAGGGATGTTCCTTCCCTGTAGTTTGCTCAATCTTCCTGCAGAAAACTGTCAGCTGAGAGATGTGGCCGTGTGAGAGCAGCATCTTGCTGACAGTGGGCCAGCCCTGCTCCCTCAGGCTGTGATTTCACTGTCTGGGGAGCATTTGCCTTCCCCTGGGCAGACGGGGTCACATCCCCAGCATGGAACCTGCCCCGTCCTAACCTGTCACACTGAGTAAGTGCAGCAATTGGAAGTGCTTAATATTAAATATCCTCAGCTCTATTTGATTTTTCCCAGGAGCTGGTGGGGCTGCAGCTCAGCCTTTTTTTCATTCTGAAAATGAAAGCCCGAGGCCGTGCTGGTTAATTGTACCTGCTGATGCAGGGGGGTGATGGATGAGGTGCTGGAGAAGCAGAGCAGCTTCTGGCCAAGTGGAAGGTAGGATTGGTGGTTCGGTGGCTTTGTTGTGGTCCAGCAGGTGCTCAGAGGGAGAGCTGGGGCAAATATTCCCATGTGCCTGCAGGAAGGTGTCCAAAAGACCTGTCTGTGGTGGTCCTTCAGGGAGCAGGGCAGGAAGGACGGGAGAGCTGCTTCCACAGCAGGGTTCTGGAGTGGAGATTTAGGATTTCTGAAAGATGCCTCTTCTTTATAATGAGTTTTTTCTAAATCTGAGTAACCTCTGCTGTTACAGCTGTTAAATCCTTCCAGCACTGATGGGGGGGATGAACCTCTGAGTCATTTGGATTTTAAGCTCAGTAATTAAGCACTCACTTCAGACTGCCCCGGTATTGGCTTTAGGAAGTTTTAAAATACTCTTCCCGAGTATTTAGTGTTCCTCTCTTGTCTTGCTGTGTACATGAGCCTCCTTCCCAGCATCCTTGTAAAATCCAGCAGGAGTTCTTGGCTCACAGCAGAGGAAATGCTCCAGGACTGGAGAAGATGATGCTGTGCTACTGAAATTTGTTTTATCTTGATGCCAGGGGAGATGGCAAGTGCTGGAAAAGAGGATGAGGAAGAGGCCAATCCTTGAAGCCTGTGGCAGAGAAGGCACAACGTGGCTTGTGGCAAAGCCATCCATTCAATCAGGATTCTCTTGCTGTGGGGAGGGGAGAACTTTTTGAAAATGCTTGGTTCTGGGAAGCCTGAGGGTTCCGTTTGGCTGCAGTTCCAGACTCCAGCAGCACTCCCAGCTCTGCTGTCTGGTTCCTGAGTGCACTTTCCCCAGGCAGTTTCCCTTGCAGGGCTGTGTAGGAAACGCCGTGGCTGTGGTGCTGCTCTGTCCAACAGCCCAGCACTGCCTTTAGGAACAGGATTCTCTGCTTGCTGTGCTTTTTATGCAGCACAGAGCAAGAAAAGAGGAAAAGGAAGTTCTCTTTCTTGCCCAGCTAGAATTACTTTTTCTCTCTTAAAAGTTTCTGTATGGATGACCATGGTGTGCTCTGGCACTTCTCTGAGCAGGACAAGGCCAGACCCTCAGCAGAGTCTCTGGAATCTCTTGAGTGACCTCGAGACCACCCTCCTTCCATGGACAGCCAACCTTGGCTTAACAAGAGCACCTGGCAGAGCCCAGGATCCCAGTCCAGCGTATTCCAGGAGCTGCTGTGAGCTGGTGGCTGATCACAGCAGCATCCAGGGGGAGGGATCGACATTCCCCCTCTTTCTTAGAGGATTTTACTGTGGGTGTTTGATGGCTGCTAAGCTTCCTTCTCTGCCCTCCCTGAGTCAGCCTGGAGGACAAAATCGTGTCCTTGGGCTTGCCTGGCTGCCGGAGATGTGGCCCCTGTTAATTATAGCATGTCACTTTGTAGCTAAACTCTGGGTTTGATCTCTGCTTGTTCGACACGAGCTGATAATGGATGGTGGGAGGTCATGAGACTGCTGTATCCTGGCAGAGAAAATCCTGCCCTCAGAAGCAAGCCAGGTGTTGCTGCCAAGTCCATCTCCCTGCTCTTGAATCAGCCCTGAGGTTATGAGCCTCCTCCCAGCCTGCTCCACCCAGCTCAGTTTATCTCCCAGAAGATCCTTCTGTCCCCACAACTGTTCCTCTCTGAATTGCCTGGGGGGGTTATGGTTGGAGGAGGCTGTGCCCGACACGGCCCAACCTTCCCACAGCCTCCAAGGCTTGCATTTGTGAAGTGTTTTCTGCAAATACCCCCCCTAAATGTTTCAGTCTTTGACCCAAATTGCCGATGCCTTATTTGCAAATAAGCCTTGCTTAGAGAAAAGCTGATGCCTATTGCTCATCTGGGGGAAAACTGAAATCAAAGATGTGCCCAGCACCACAGCAGGTACTCAGAGTTGTAAGGCTACAAATAAGACCACCTTGTACTCCAAGACTGCAGCTTTCCTACATTGAGTTTACTCCCACTGGGGGAAATAAATAAGAAATCAGAAAAAAAGGCAGCTCCCTTGTGCCATTTCTGTCTCCAAGGAGGACTCTTTCCCAGGTTTTACCTCTTCCACGTGAATGTGAGGGCTCTTTGGCCTGCGGTCCAGAGTGTCTCCTCATTCCCTCTTCCCATCCGAGGAGCCTCTGTGCCAGCTGCTCCCCCTGAGTGCAGTCAGCAGACGCCCCGGGGCTCTGGGTGCTGTGTAGATGTGCAGCTTTGCTGTTATTTCTGTTATTTTCAGCCCGTTGCTCAGCTGTCAGACTGGATTGTGGAGATGCAGAACTCGGGCGACACGAACGCAGAGCATCTTCTGCCACATCAGCCAGACGAGCAGCTTGCTGCAACAGGAGCTTCTCTTTATTGCCACGTATCGAGTGCAGCTTTTTTAAAGGAACAGTTGTGCCACGGAGGAGAAAACTGCAGGATTCTTGTTCTGGAGCGGGGTTTTGCTGTGCTCAGGGCCTGTTGGGAGCTTGAGATTTGCTTGTGCTCTGTGTGCCAGTGGATACAGCTCAGTGCTGGAGCCCAGTCCTCCCAGCGGAACAGGGATCATTCTTGTCCTTGTGACTCCCAGTTCTGTATCCTCAGACACAGAAGGACCCAGACTGGGATCTGTTGGGATTCCCTGGTCCTTTCCTGCCTGCAAGACCGGGCTAAGCAGATGGTCCTTCCCATAGATGGGAACACAACAGCTTGGCACCAGCATTTTATGGCCCAGTCATCGTAAATAACTGATATTATTTGCTTTCTCTGTTTAGAGGAAAGTATTGTTCTACCCCAGTAGCAACTGGGAAAACAAATGCCACCATTTATCAGGCGAGTGCTGACAATAATAGAGGTCAAGTGGATTTATAGTGCCAGAACCCATTATGTGTTTGAAGACTAATTAAAGCCTTAAATGAGATGCTTGTCCTACTGGAGGCTGCTTTTCTTTTTTTTTCCCCTTCTTTCTTTTCCTGCTGCTGTGCTTGTTTTCCCCCTCCCCCTTTCCTCTTTAAGAGCTTTGCTGTAATAATGGAGCACGAGCCTGACAGAGCTCCCCTGATTAGATGTCAGCAGTATGATTTGAGATGCTCCGTGAGCACTGGGAGTGCTGGACCGTATCTCCACTGTCACTTCGGAGCTGGGAAGGGTTTCCAGACCAGCATTCCACCCCAAACAACTGGCTGGCTGCTCTGATTTAATTACAGGGAGCAATATTTAGAGTTGTCTGCCAGAATCAAGGTCCGGATCTGTACAGCTGGGGGAAGGCGCTGGCCGGGGCTGCGAGAACTCCCCCAAAAGCCCAGTCAGTGTCTTGGTTGATGCAGGCACAGGGGGAAATGACCTTTTCATGAGAACACAGCACGCCCTGATGCCGGATTTGTTGTGTTGTTTGGGGTGCCCAGCCTGTGCTGTGTGGGGAGCGGGGGGGCTGTGCGTGCGGCTCGCCCGGGAGCGCTGCGGGGGCTGATGTTGGCTCCACAACCTTTCCCTGCTGGTGTTCCGTGCAGTCCCCTGTCAGGTTGAGTTCTGCCTGCTCTGGCGCAGCCCCCCAGAGGGACACAGCATGTTCCCAGCCTGCAAAGACAGAACTGATGCTCTCTTTGGGGGGGGGGGNCCCGCTCCGCTGCTCCGGCTCAAAGGGGGGAGGAGGCGGCGGCTGCGGGAGAGGGGGCAGAGCTGGGAGCTATCAAAGCACACGTCAGCTTGACGAGAGCTCCTGCCAGGGCTCGCTGAGTCGCTGCTACACACGTTCAGCTCGATCTTGTCAACTGCAGTCTCTTGGAGATGGAGCCTGTCCGTGGAGGAGCAAAGCTCTGCCCGCACTGTGTGCCCAGCTTGCCCCAGTGCTCCTTTCCATGAGATCATCCCATCCCCATCCTTGATAAAACTTCCTTGTGCTCTCCGTGGCTGCAGAATAATAAATACAAGAACGGGGAAACCGTTAAACTCACCTCAGCAACCAAACTGCAAAAGCAAAGCAAAAAGTTTGAAAAAAACATTTCAAATTCCCCTTGGTTGGTGGTGCTGTTGAGATCCTATGTGGGGGGGGGAAGGAGGAAGAGATTTTGAAAAAAAATATTTTAAAAAGGGAACAACACCCCTGAGCAGTGAAAAGAGCAACATCCCAGGAGCTCCAGGAAAACTGGGCATGAATGCAGCCAGTCAGGAGTGTTGCTCAGCTGATGTTCACAAGAAGGTTTCAACTTGCTCTCTTGGAGACCTCAGTAAACCTCCGAGACAGAGGGAGCATTTAGAAAGGCCCCTGAGGTTTTCCGTTGCTCTGCAGCAGGCTTGGTAAACATGCCAATAAATGCTGGAGAGAGAGGGGGGAAAAAACCTTCCAGAGGAGCAGACCTGGGTTTTCAAGCTGCTCAATCCTTCCCGTCCCTGGCTGCTGCTGTGGATCAGCACTGGGGAGAAGGAGGCAGAGTTCAGCTTTGGCTGAGCATTGAGTGGTGCTGCAGGTATTTCTGGGAAAAATAAGTTGGAGGAGGCTGAAAGTTACGTCTGGAGCCATCTGAGGGGATGGAGACAGAAAGTTAGCGGGACTCCTGTCGTGGGACGCTTGTGAGTATGGAAAGCTCTGCTCTCCTGGAAGGTGGATGAGGACATGTGGGATGAGAAGGGGAGAAGCTGCCACACGTCTTGTGGGAGTTACTGGTGGTGTAGATGCAGTTTCTGGTCACCCTGAGTGATTAGGGACCCTCTGAATTCTTCTTGCTGCTTGTTTTGGTGGTGGTGAGCGGGGACGGTGTTTGGCCCCAGCACTGGCTGGGATTTCTGGGAGAAACAGCTGAGTTGGGTGAAGTTTTTTGTAATTCTGAGCTTCTTCCTCTCTCAGCTCAGCTGTGTGTAAACCCCACACAGTCCTAGACAGACACCAGCATCAGAACAAGAGAAAAAGACGGGTTGTTCTGCTGGGGAAGGCTCGGCTGCCTGTGTCTATTAAATTAGCACTGGGCAGGTTTGCTCAGCTTGGAGATTAATGGCTGCTGGCCAGCAGTTCAGAGCTCTGGGAACACACAAAAGCACCTGAGGATGGAGGTGTGTAATTCATGACTCCTCAGACAGCTGGAAATGGTGTGTGTTTATCTAACTGGGCACACTTTGCTGCTTTCTTGCTTTCCTGGAAGTGGCTGTTGAATGGGGCCCTGACGAACGCTCACTTCCAGGGGCTGGCCTCGCCTCTGAAACCCAAATGTGCTTCTGCTCAGGTGTTTGTAGGTGATTTTTATTCCAGACACAGCTTGCTGCTGTAGGTTATTCCGAGGGAAGCCACAGGCAGCTCTGGCAGCGTCCATAGGGTGTAACTGGGAGCCACTGGGAACAGCCCAGCGCTGCCTTCCCCTCGCTGAGCTCCTGCCTGAGCGACGTGGCAGCACCCAAAAGTCCTTCACCCATCCCACAGTCACCTCCTCCATGCTGAGGATGGTGGGAATGTGCTGGAGCAGTAGGAGTTTTCTTCAGGAATAGAGTTGTTGGGCATTAGAAGGGGCTGCCCAGGGAGTCACCACACCTGGAGGGGTTTGAGGAGTGACTGGATGTGGCACTCAGTGCTCTGGTCTGGCTGACAAGGTGGGAATAGGTTGGATTTGAGATCTTTGAGGCCTTTTCCAATGTAAATGTTCTGAGCTGCTGCCAGGTGGGCCCCTGGCTCTGTGTGGAAGGGGTTTGGTGGAAACGCCGCCTGCTCCTCGTGACGTGTGTTCCTCGCTCTCCTGTGTGTTCACATCAGTGTCTGTTCTCCACCTCCAGCCCTGATGTCAGTCCCCTGCACTCAAAGCCTGGTAATGAATCACCTTAAAACAAAGCTGGTGCTAATGTGCTTTTTGGAGTAGAGAGGCAGAAATGTGCAGAAATGTTTTGCTGATTGGAGCCTTTACAGCTGCGAGCAGTAAATCCCTTCGGGGTGGTGAGGGACACAGACATCAACTTTAGGTCACTTATGAGTGAGCTGTGATGTGTGTTCATGACCCTTGGTGAGGTCCCAGCTGATCTGAGCTTGTCTCTTGTGAGGCTGAGCTTTTCCAAGCAGTGCTGTCCTTGGAGTTGGTGCAGTTTGGATACAGCTGTGGTGGCATCTGGAGCCCTGGCTGAGCTGGGTGGGTGCCAGTGCAGGAATCCCTGGAGCCTTTTTCCATTTAATCCCCGCTCTCTGCTTTCAGCCAGCCTGGGTTTGTGAATTTTGTGCCTTGTCTCTGTGAAGTTTGCCCAGGGAGCAGCTCTGTGACCCCTGAGCTCGGAGGGGTAACGAGCACTGGTGCTGCTGGGCTGGTGGGAGCTGGGGATGCTGGGGCTTGGGGAGTTTGGTGCTGCAGGAACCACACAAAGCCCCGTGGTTTCCATTCTCAGGGCTCAGCGTGGGCATCATTCCTCCCCCAGGGTTTCCCCTCGAGCCTGGCAGCTGTCACAGGGCCCCGAGAGGAGAGATTTGCTCTCTGCCCCGCGCGGCGTTGCTGGAGTGAGGTGTCACGTGGGGATCAGCTAAACTGAGCCTTCAGGAATGGTCAGGGAAGGGCAGAAGCTTTCCCAGACGTGGTGAAAGCATCCCAGGGCCGTTTTGTACCTCCTGGCTGTTTGTCAGCAAGGCAAGAGCAGCTGGAGGCAGGTTGAAGGGACACTGTGGAGGTAAAGAGGGTTTGGAAACCAGGAGTTCAGAGCTGAACTGTGTTTCACCCACTCTGTTGTTGTTGGAATCAAACATCAAAATCCTATGAAATCTCAAATAAGTATTACAAATTCTGCCAAGTTTTGATTCCTCTGTCAGGTTCAAGGCAAGATTTTGCTCCCCTTAAGGCTAGGCCTATGATAGTTAGAAAATATTTGCTCCTTCACTTAGTTTTCCAGCCTGTGTGGCTGTAAAGAAAAGCTCAAAGTTGAGTCCCAGAAACATTCTTTCAGCTAAAAACATGATGATAAAGCAACAAATCCCCAGCTGTATTAAACTGCCTATTTGTTATGATTTTTCTCAGTGCCAGTCCCATGACTTTTGTGGTTTAGGGTGAGGTTTGTAACTCCCGAATTCCACAGACCTTGTCTGCGATCAGGGTTGTGGTGTGACCTGGCTGCAGCTCGACAGCCACAGCCTCACACAGCCCGGTGGCAGTGCTTTAAAAAGACCCAAAACAGTAGGAAAAACCCCCACATTCGATTCTCAAGGCCAGCAGAGCTGCAGCATCCCATCCCTTTGACTTCTAGTTAACCAGAGCAGAGGATCTGCCGTGGTTTGGGTTCTCTCTGCGTGACATTTGTGCTCTTGGTGACACCCCCCTGATGTGAGAGTGTTGTTTTGCAGGAGCCAGGCCAAAGAGACTGCAGAGGAACAGCATGGACAGCTTAGACCTCCTCAAGTTCCCTTCTGAAAAGGTAAGCAGAGATGTCTGGCCTCAGAGACTGCCAGGGGGAATCTGTACACGGATTCCAGTCGGTTTGTTGTTGACTGGCTTCATTTGCAGGGAAATATGCAATTAGCAGATATCACTGGAGTCAATGGGATTAACCAAAGAGGGTTTCTAGAGAGCTTGGAGGAGAGGAACAGCTGGTCTGACTAAAAAGGCACTTAACACTCAAAGCTGAAAAGCCACTTCTGGGCTTTTTTTGAGGAAGCAGCCCATTATTGGAAGGATCATCGTGAGCGGTTTAGCCCCTGAGTGGGGCTGTGGCAGGTCCCGGTGCCTGTCACCCCAGTGGAGTGACAGAGAGGGCAGACAGAGGAGAGGGAGCGCTGCAGGAGGCAGGGGGTTTGTTCCAGGCTTTGTTCCAGGGGCTCCAAGGATTGCTTTGCTGCTGGGAATGTCAGATCCGAGCAGATCAGCGTTTCCTCCGTGTCCCCAGGGCTGTTCCTGCAGCAGCTGCGAGGCACCGAGCCCTTCCAGCTCCAGGGATCAGTGCAGTGTCTCAGAAACTCCTGCTGGGGCTGCCCAGGGCTCAGCTGTGCCCCTTCCCAGAGGAGGTGGCCAGACCTGCGGCCGTTCTGCCTCTTGGAGTGGTTTTGGCACAAATCATTCACGTTCATCCAGCGCTTCCCAGGCACAGCTCTCCCGAGTGTCCCCGGGAGCATTTCCCCTTTACAGAACTGCCACAGGGAGGAAGAGCTCACCCAAGCTGCAGGTGGGTGCAGACAGTCAATGGGAAACAACCTCAGGCTTGAGAGACCATTTAGGTGCCTAAAAATCCCAGTAAACACTGGGCAGGCCAGGCAAAAGCTCCTCCCTGAATTAACTGTCTTTGGAAAATAAATTCCAAATGTCCTGGTGTGTTTTTATCAATGCTCCCACTGCCCCTCAGCTGTTTTGGCTCTTGCCTGCTCTGACCAGCGTGACTCCATCTCTGGGGTGTCGATGGCAGGGACAGCAGTGCCCAAGGTCAGGGGACATTGGCTCGTGTGTCCTCTTTGGAGCAGCACAGCCCCGAGGGCTGGCCAGGGGCTTTGCTCACGTGTGACTTGCTGCTAATGCTGTTGGTGTCCTGCTCTTTGCTGTAAAAGCTGAACTCCACTCGATAGTTCAGGCAGGGTTCTGGATGTCAGGGGTTTCGTGGGGGGATGGAGCCAGCAGGAGCTGCGGGGTCAGGTGTGAGCTCTCCTGTTCCCCCTGCAGTGGTCCTTGGGGGGGTGTGGGTTCACCTCTCCTTCAGAGAGTGTTCTGCATGCAGTTCCTCTTCTCTGTGCCACTGTGGCTCACAGGAGCTGGGGGTACAGCCCCAGGAGAGGCTCCTTTGCTTTGTGCTGTGGTGGGAGTGAGGAGGTTGTGAGGACTGAATCCCTGGAGTGAACGTGATCTCTCCAGCATCCTCTCGGTGTTGTCTCTGCCAGAGATGCCTTCAAAGCCAGCAAAGCCCCCCTGTTAGCACAAGTCCAGGAGCTCCTGCCCAGTGCCTCTGCACAGAGTTGTGTGGTGGGGCACAGGGAATACCCACCTCGGTGCTGAAACTCCAGCAGATTGCAGGAATGCTGCTCCCTGCTCATCCTGCTCTCTCCAGCCTCTTGTTTACTCCTTCGTCTGAGCTCCTCTGGTTTTCTCTCCCAGCCTCTTGTTTATTCCTTTGTGTACCAGACTAAAACCTCTTTCTCCCATGCTGGGTTTCCCCCTGAAGGTGCTCACGGGCTGTAATTGAGCCATCTCTCCTGTTGTCGTGCACTGAGCAGTGCGAGGGCTCCAACCAAGGCACTGCAAGGCACTTGCTAGCTCTGATTTACGTTCTTGTGGCCACTTTTTAAGATGTGGGCACTGCACTGGTGCCATCAACAGCATGCAGGGCAATGAATCTCTCCTTCCTTGTTCTCACTATTCCTGTCTGGAATCTCTGTTGCCTCCGTGTCCCCAGGCCTGGGGTGGCAGCCCTGTATTTCTGTGTCTGGGGGAGCACTGAGCCCCACGGTAACGGGGCTCCCGTGCCTCTCCTGCTCCCTGGGTAGGAGCCAACAGAGCTCCACGAGAACCTGAGGCAGGCAGCTGCTGCAGTGACTGTTCCTTGCTTTCCCAAGGACCAGAACGGGGACAGCCACCACGTGGGAGAGCTGAAGATCTCAGGAAAGGAGTTCTTGTCGTTACCTGCGAGAACGAAGAAATACCGGGAGCACCAATCCAGCTCGGAGAGGAGATCCCAGGGATCGAGTGCATCCCCTCTGGATGCTGGGGAGGTCCGAGTCCAGGTGCCACAGTCGGTAGGAAGAGGATTTTTATCTCCAGTGCTGATCTGGGAGTTCCTCATGTTTGTTTTTACCTCATTTCCAGCCTGGCGTGGGGGTGGCAGTGGGGCCTTTGGGCTGGAAAACAGAGTCTGTTTGTAGCTCTGCTCAGTTTGTTGGCTCTGGGGGCAGCTGTGGGCAAATCCTTTTGCCTCCTTGAGCCTCAGCATCACTGTCCTTTCAGCAGAGCAGTGGTACCAGTCTCCATCACAAACTGGTCTGTGAGGGGTTGGCCCTTAGTGGGGATATTTTTAACCTTCTCGGAGGGACGGGAGTCTAGAGCTGAACTTGAGTTTAGGTCAGTCAGGACGTGGTGCCTTGAATTCCAGAAAAGCACAGTGGTTTGGGTGCCTTGTGGAGCTGAGTTGATCAGCTCCTGGGGTTCCTGGGGTTCCTGAGGAGTGGGACTGGTGCCTTCAAAAGCCAGAGCCCTTCCCAGGTCTTTGGTGAGCGAGCAGAAGTGCTGGTTGCCTTTGCCAAACGTAGGTGTCCCACCTCATGTTCTGATCACACTGATGGTCAGTGTGCCGGGTGGGCTCTTAGAATTCATCAGAGATGGTAGAAATCATCATCCAGGAGCTTTTCTTCGGAAGCAGCACTGCTGGAGCTCATTTCCTCAAGAGCAGGAGCTGGCCCTGATGTCAGTCATTTCCAGGTTACTGGCCCTGTGCTGGGGAGCTCTGATCAGTCTGTGCTTGGCTCCCTGGAAGATGGTGAGCATCCATGTCCTGGGAAGCTCCCCAGGTGCCTTTTGCTGTTTTTAGCCTCAGTTCTGCTGGGTTTGGGCCGTTCCCTTCCGGTTGTGTTGCTGTTTGTTGTGACACATGGCAAACACAAATACCGGGGAGCTTTCCTGCAGCTGCGCTGGGCTTGTTCCCAGCCCTGGAAACAGGGCTCACACCCACAATGATGGCACGTTTCTGGATCGTGGGAGGGGGGCTTGGAGGTGTTTGAGCTCGGTGATCTCAAGTGAGAAGCCCCAAATCCTCAGCTTGTTGCCAGGAGAGACGAAACGTAGCGGGAAAGATCAATGATCTCATGGGTGCTTGGAAGTATTTAGGTTTTTGCTTTACACCGAGTCTCTAGCACGCTATCACAGTTCTGTGATGGTGATTCCAGATGGAATAAATCCAAGCCAGAAAAGATAGGCCTGTTTTTTTTTTCCTTGGCATTTAAGAAAAGCGAAATTAAATATTTTCATGCTGGCTGAGAAAGAGTCGGGGCTGCAGAGCTTGGGATGAAGCCTGGCTGTGGAGTGGGGATGCTTGAAGGTGTTTCTAGCTCTGAAGTCTGTCTTGAGCTCTGAAGCTCTAGTTCTGAGTCCTTTGTTCCTCCTCTGTGGATTGTGGGCAGATCAGGTCCTGCTGTACCTGTGTGCCTCAGTGTGTGGACACATCCCTTTTTTACCACAGGCATTCCTGATTTTCAGTTCTCTGGCCACTGGAGACCGAATTTTTACACCAACTGGGGTTTTTTTTTTAGGCTTCTCTGAGCTCATTCTTCACTCCCAGCAGCGCTCATGGAAATGGTCTGCTGGGAAAAACATTTCCTGCAGCTCACCGGTGCAAACATGATCATTGAGAAGGAAAACAAAGCTCATCTGAGCCAGAGAGGAGACAGCAGCATGGGGGCACACAAGGCGATACAAAAGCAGAAAAAAACCCCCACTTCTGCCAGAAATAGCCTTGTATTTTTAACTCAGACATTCAGCCAGAGACCAAACAAAAGCCACGCTCCATCAAGGGCTGGGAAGAGCGTTCCTTAGGAGTGTAGCTGTGGATCCATGGGCTGTGTCTAAAAAAAGGCCCCGTGGGGCTTTGCCAACCACTGGTGACCTCTTGGCAGCGCAGGTGGGGTTTGGGGAGGGCTCTGTGGTGGCCGTGGGGGACACGGCGGGGTCACTTCAGGGGAGCTGTGCTGTGCTGGTGCTCCCAGCTGACAGCTTTGCCAGGCTGACTCTGCAGCCCGGGCCAGACCTCAGAGTGTTTAAAGTCAACGTGGTCCCGTGGGTTTTGCCAAGCAGAGCAGCCCCACTGTGTTGTGCTGTTGCAGGGGAGTTAAAAAGCTGCAGTTCCCTCGGTGGGAGCCTTTGTGATCAAAGGTAGCAAACCCCACCCAAATGGAGAGAAGCTTTTCCTGGTCAGGCTGTTCCGACAACAGCTCCCCCAGATTCCTCATTTTGCGAGGGAAAAAGCAAAAATTCTCTTTATCCATTGGTAAACCATGAGTCCTTAATTAGAGGTGAGCTCTAAAGGTTGATCTGAGGTGCTTTTCTGGGGTGCCAGAGTCTCTGCTCTCCCATGGCAGAGGAGAACCCAGGCTGTGAGCAGGGAAGAACTCATCCCAGGACTCCCAGGTCCAGAGATGTAACCTCTGGATGTGTCCTGCTGTCAGCAGAGCCCCTGACCCCCATCCCAAGGGGCTTCTGCAGCCGGGCAGGTCCCAGGATGGGGAGGTCCTGGGGGTGAGGTTCCTGAGTCAGAGCTCCTGGATTCGCCACCCATCCCCTGCCTGTTGTTTACCTCCCTCTTCCCCACGGTGTGCTGGGGTAATGCTGCTCGCCTGCCTCCCCCGGGGAGGTTACAGAGGCGTGATGATGGCTGTAAAGTTGTTTGAGCTGTGGATGGCAGGAGCCGTGGTGGTTGTTATTAGCATTGGTGATGATGCTGCTAATTACCGAGCTGCTGGGAAACTCCCCATGGGAGGAGGCGGCGGAGGGGAGGGGAGGCGAGGCAGGAAAAGTGAAGCGAGCAGGGGATGCAGAGGAGCCTGTGCCTTCTGGCAGCTCTGTCGGGCCCTGAGAGGAGGGCTCAGCCTGCGGGAAGAGCCGTGGGGATGCTGGGATGGATGGGAGAGGCCATGGCCCAGGTGCTGCGGAAGGTAGGAGAGCGTGGCAGGTCCCCCCCGTGCCTCGGACCTTCCTGCCACTGCTGTGCAAGAGGCTGGTGTTGAGTGTGATGCTCATGCAGGAGGCTCCTGACCCTGCTGGGGCAGAGAGGGGCTTCCTTACCCTTCCCAGGGCCCCCTGAAGCAGGGGAATTTCCCAGCCATGGCTGGTGGTCACTGGGAGGAGAAGGACCAGCCCTGCCAGGGTCTGGGGATGAGCAGGGACAGGATGTTCATCTCTGAGCCCAGGTGAGCAGCTCCCGTGGGAACACTCGGGGCTGTGAGTGCCTGGGTTGTGCCTGGATTTGGCCTGGGGGAAGCTGCATCACCTGAGGTGCTTCTGGCCACGTTTTTGCTCTGTTGCAGCAGAGCCCTGGGCAAAAGTGGCTGCATTAGAGCTCGGTCCCTTTGTGCCTGCAGTTGTGAGCAGCCAGATCCAAGTCCCTCCAAATCCCTCCCTGGGACTCGTGCCCTGCACACCTTCTGAGTTTCCTCTCTTTTACCAGGAACATCAAAGCAGAGGTTTTGTACTACATGAAACTTGCAGACATCAAAGGCTTGCTCATAAATTTAACCCCTCTCTCCACTGTGGTGAAGGTCAGAACGCTCCAGCTCGGGATTGACTTGGTAGCAGATGTGTTTTAGGGGGTTACTGGAAGGTTACTGGAAGGATGGGATTCTTCTAACACTTCAAAAATACCAGAGATTGTGTCCCTCACCCTCCTCTGTGCGAAAAGGAGAAGGGCCCATGGAAGAAAGGGGCTGTGTATTCTGGAAAAGACTTCCTGAGGACCTGCCCCAATTCTGTGTTTAAGGTCAGCACTGAGCTGAAGTCTTTGAGGTCCATGGGACTGAGCAGAAGCCAGGGTTCAAGGGCTAGAACCCTTTGTTGTGTCAAGGTCCAACAGCTGGAGCAAAACCCACCGAGTGAGGTAAGGATTGACCCCACCCCTGCTCTGGAAATGGTCCTGATCCTCTGGGCTCTCCCCTTCCCAGGGAGTGATTCCTCACTCTTCAGACCTGTCCCCCACCCTGTCCTCAGCCAAGCCCATTTATAGTCAAGGGAAAGAGGAGCCGTGTTTGATTGCAGTGACGACTTGCAGGGATGGGTTGCTGATGTATTTAGACACTGAACAATTCTCAAGCGCTCTGCATCACCAAACATTCCCTGGGACAAATGTTTTTATAAGGCCTTTTTTATGATGACAGTGAGAAGCAACCATAAAAGAAGGGAATTTTTTGTAGGTCACACGTCCCCGCCCCAGAGGCAGGTTGCCAGAGTTCTTCTGATGGTTTTGTGTCTCAGGAGTTACTGGGGGACTGTTGGGTTGCAGGATGCTCGTGGTTGACCCTCTGAGGGTCAGCCCTGGGAGCAGAGCTGGAGGATCCTGCCTGTCCCTGCTGAATCGGGGTTGTCCAGGCAGCTCTTGGATTGGTGTCCCCATCCATCCCCTGTGACTTCACTGGGACCTGCAGAATGGGCTGGGTGGATGCTGGGGGTGCAGGGATGTGTCAGCCTTGGGGGCCTCTGGCCCCACAGCATCATTCCCCTGGTTGCCTTGTCTTGTTTGAGAGGAGATTGACACTTCCTCAGTTCCCTCAGGAGCTGGAGCGTGGGGTTTTCTCTGGGCAGCCTTTGCTGCTCTGTGGTGCCTGTGCATCTTCCCTCTCTCGTAACATCAGGCTGGTCCCTCCTTCACCTCCCTGGTGTGTCAATCCCACAGCACAAGGGCAGTGCAAATCACAGCCTCCTTTATCCCACAGCCTCCACGTTTGCTCAGCTGCAGGGCTATAATTATGCCATTAGTGCTGGTCAGACTTTCTGGTGTAAACGTGCTCTGAGAGCCGGGGAGTGGAGAGGAAGGGAGAAGCCGGAGCCAGGGAGAGAGGAAAGGCAGCTGCTGCTAAATTTAAGACTGTTCCTATGACACCTGGAGGCTGCTGTGGTGGTGTCAGTCCTCTTGGAAGGGAGCAGGTAAACACGGAGCCGTGGCTTGTTCTTGGAGTGCTTTATCTTCCTGTCCAGCCGGTGGGACCTTCCAAAGTGCTCGGGGCAGGGAGGGCTGTGCTGCTTCCTAGCTGGAGGCAGGATGTGCAGGAAAACCTGGAGAGCTCGAGCCTGACAGGTCTGGGGAGGCTCTCCCAGGGTTCTGGGCTGTTGGGAGAAGCTGTCAGGGAATCTGGTTGTCTCCCCAGAGTCGTCTTAAATCGTCTGACCTGTCTTTCTCTCTGAGTCTCTTTGTTGAGCTGTAGGGTCCTTCTTCAGCTCCTGTTCTCTGGCTCAGGTTGCACTGATGCTGCACGAGCCAGGAGAGGTGTAAGAACTGCTCTCCCAAATCTGGAGGTGCAGCAGAGCCAGAGGCAAGGCTCTCGGGAGTTCTGCAGAGCCCTGACAGTAATTCTTCCCTGGGACTTTGGTGCTGGCATGGGAGGCAGGGAAATAAATGTGGGGATGGAAAACCTCTGCAAAAAGTGGCTGCACAGAGAAGGTGGGGGGAGGCAGCAGCATTTTCTGGCTTGTGCTGCCTCTGCTGCATTCGTTGCCTCAGAGGCAAATTATCAGTTTCTTCCTTGAATATTAACAGCTGCCAGGTAATGAATTCCCCCTCTCTGTTTTATAATGGCACTAAAATTGGGATTTGCCTTGGTTTTCTCTGTAATTATCCAATGAGCCTGTGTGAGTGAGAGGGAGGCAGGGCAGAGCTGGGCAGAGCTGGCTCTGCTGCAGGTAAGTGTCGTGCCTGGGGGATTGAACTTGGCAATGACCCTTCCTGAGGGGCAGATCCAAGGGACTGAACCCAGGAATGACCCTTCCTGAGAAGGCAGGAAACTTCCAGGTGCTCCCTGGGACAGGGCTGGTGCTGTCAGGGCAGTGCCTGAATGGGCTGCAGGGATGGGTGACCCTGATCTCCCTGTCTCTGGGATGTTTCTGTTGCTTGCCCACCCCCTTTCTGTGTTTTCCCTTGTTTTCCCTCCACCCAGGCTGAGGTCAGGCTGTGGATCAAAGCTGAAGGGGGATGGGAGGCAGGATTTGCACAAGCCCGTGCCTGTGCATCAGCCACAGGCAGGGAAAAGAACCCACGGGCTGTGCCATGTGCAGGAGGGTGTCCCAGCCCTGGGATCTGCAGGGGTGACACCAAGGACACCTCCAGGGTCTGGATGTTTCTCAGATCCCTCAGGATGAGGATCAGGGGAATGTAGGAAAGACTCCATATTCCATCCTTAACTGGCTCCGTGTGGAGGCCAGGTCTGGAGATACAAAACTGAGAGAAAAAGTCTCTTTCCAGAGCAATCTGCTCTAGGAAGGAGGTAAAAACTGAGCTGGCTGTCCAAGGTCACCCAGCAGACTTATGCTGGAGGTCTGAAGGTCCGTGACCCAGGCTGGAGGTGACAAACCAAGCTCCCCGAATCCATTCTCCTCCCCTTGACTCATTGTAACTGAGTTTGCAGTTACTGGCACTTTGAAGCCATAATTGAGGTCTGCTTTCCTCCTTGCACAACCTTTTCTCCCGGCAAACTGTCAGCCATCAAGTGGGATGAGACAGTAAGAGAGATGTTACACTCACCATTTCCTAGAAACTGTCACTTTAAAGAGAACAGCACTGGAAAAAAAAGGATGAATTGAAGCCAAACCCAGAGCGATAAACCTCCAAATGTCTGATTTCTCTCAAAATCTGGAACTTTTCATTCCTTTCTCGGGTCTCTGCCGTGCCTGGGGCACTTTGTACCTTCACAGTTCCGGCCTCTGGCATTTATTAAACTTCACATGGCAGAAGAGCTTAAAAAATATCATAGCCCAGGTTCTTTTTGGTTGTAAATCAGCCTAACTGGGCTTAAATCCCTGGAGCTGGGGTGGCACCAGATGACAAGGGGGTCTCTGGTGACTCGGGGCTGTGTTTGATTTTCTTGCACAACCATCCCCGAGCTCCCAGCTGTGGCTGGTGGGACCTGGCATGGATGGATCCAGCAGGTCCCTGCGCTGGGAAGGGGTCGTGGTCTGGCTGTGCTTGCTGGGGCTGCACAGAGAACCCTTTCCATACCAATAGCTTTTGTTTCTCTTTGTGTAAATGACATTTAAACCCGGGAAATGCATGCTAATGTTATGTTTTCTGGGTTTCACTGAAGGACAGAGCTGTTTAACCAGACCAGTTTTGTCTGAGCCTTATCTTTGACCGTGGCTGTTTGCAGCTGCTGGGCAGAGCTGGAGGCTCCCCCAGAGGACACAAACACAGCACAGCCTTGGGGCAAGTTCAGGTTTTGTCTGTTGTTGCCCAGATTTGGGAAGGCCAAATCACCCCCAGAGAGCAGCCACTGGGGCATTCTGCCCAGAGGCCACCCCACTGCCTTCACTGGCACCAGGCAGCTCCATCCATGGAGTTTGTGGTCAGGGAGGAGGGTTCAAGGAGGCAGTGGCAGGCGGTGACCTCCTCAGGGGACAGGTTGTTCCTTAACCCACTGCTTTTGGATAGAACCTGTCCCATCAATGCAATCCTCTCCTCTGGATTTAGGGTGGCCTTGGGGCGAGCAGAGGCTTTGGGCTCTCTCTGAGCTGTCCTACTATCTGTACTTAGGGTACAAGAAACTGAGGCTCCCTGGGAGCTGGCTGAGGATCCTCCGTGGCTGCAGGAGAAGGATGGGAATCCGTAAATCACGGGAAGGTTCAAGGGCTGTTTCTTGGAGCTCTCCTGATGAAACCTGCCACAGCAGCAGGAAGGTTCCCCTGTCCCCAAATGAGTGTGCAGGCAGCTGAAGGGGGTGTCAGGGTTAGAGGTGCAGGCAGCAATTCCCAGCTGGACAGAAGGTGTCCCTGGTTTTGGCACTGGCTGCAGGCTGGGCACAGCCTGTGTCAGGGTAAGGTGGCCTCTGCTCACACCTCACCTTCAGCATCCACGTTTCCCATTAGCAGTGCTATTTTTAAGCCTCCCAAGGCAGTTAACACCAATTAATCTAAAAAAGCCCAAATAATGGTTTTTCAGAGCCCCCGGCTCCTTCCCATCCCGGTGTGGCCCCAGAAGCCCTGGCAGAGCTGAGCCCAGTGAAGTGCTCCGTGCGCAGGGACGGCTGGAGAGGCTCCCTCGGGGAGATGTGCAATTAGAGCAGGGCCCCAAACCACCCCATGGATCCAACTTTTCCATCCTGGATCGTGCTGTCTGTGCCACAGGGGAAGTTCCAGCTCCCTGCAGTGCTCACTGAAGAGCAATCGATGCAGCCCTGTCTGGAGAGCCGGCTGAGCGAGGCCCTGCTGTGCCTGGGTGCAGGAGGTGCCGCTCCCCTGGGACCTGCAGGAAAGTCCCAGCAGGATTCTTTGCCTGTATCCAAAGCCACTTGAATCCCAGTGTTCTCTGGGCACTGTCATGTGGAGCAAACCCCAAACAGGGTGTAGTTTCATCCTGCCCTTTGCAGCAGCAGGTACCAGAGCAGGAGATGCTTTTGGCTGATAGCAGAAGCTGCTCCTGCCTTTGCATGGGATTTTTGTCTTGCCTGTTTGGACTCTTCTGAGCAGGGCTGTGTCTGACCTTCGCTGCAGTGGCAAACCCACAGGTACCAGCCCCAGGAACCCTCCCTGCCCCAGCAGGGCCAGGATTTCGTGTTTTGTGGGGTGCCTTGCACAACAGGGCCTTGATCTCGAACGCGGCCTTCAGGCATTACTGGGGTGTGAGTAAATAATAATTAGGATCTGGGCGTTTGCTGAGCCAGGGGTGTTGATGTGCAGGCTGGATGTGTTATGGGTGCTGCTGTGGATGGGTGTGCGCAGCTCCACCACCGACTTCCCCCATCCCCACCACCCCTGGGGAAGGTGCTGCATCTGCTCAGCTCCTTCTTAAAGCATCGCTGTGCTCAGAGCAAGTAGGTGTCTAAATAAAAGTCTGATTGAAGAAAGCACAATTTTGGCAATCCGGAGACGAGCAGGCTTTTTTTGCAAAGCGTTTTCAAAGCAAACTGTCAGGAGGTTCCAGTGTGAGGTGCAGGGAGTGCAGGGGCTGGGGGGAGCAGGGCATCTCTGCAGCTGGAGCCTTGGGTTGTCTCCCATCACCGAAGAGGAGCTCACCTGCCCTGCTCCATGGGGCTTGGAGCGGGGAGGTGGATGGAGAAAGTGCTCTATATATTAACCTTGTGCTAATTAATCAGGAATATGGGTTATACCCTTTCAAGCACCGGAGTTATTTCAGTTTAGCAAATTAGTGCTGCTCAGCTGAGACTCCATGGCTGAGCATGGTCCTGGTTCCAGCCCTCTCCAAGTGCAGAGTAAATCACTGCAATGAGTTGCAGCCAAAACCCTGTGTTTCACTGTTTGGGTGTGTGTTGGTGTGCACAGCCAGGTACCACAGCCCTGGGTGAGAGCTACACCCCAAAAACTCACTGCTTTTTGTCATCCACCTCCAGCCTGAGTTGTTTCAAGCTGTAGCTCAGGTTCACTCCTGGTTTTGGTGTTTAAGGGACCCCCCAGGTTTTTGATGGCTCTGATTGACCTCTAGAGCCACTCATCTTCTGCAGAGACTGACCTGCAGTGACAATGCTTCTACCTTGTGTCCTTGGTCAGTCAAACAAGCTTCAGGTGCTAAATCCAGGCTGGTGTGTTTCTGTTAAATAGTGACAGGGAAACCCAGCCTGGCACAGTAAAAGCTGTCAAAATCCATATGGAAAAGTTGCTACATTAACTGCAGAGGACTGTTGGAATACACAGAACAGAAACCAGAAGTAATTCCCACTGGTCTCAGCAGTGAGGGCTGGACTGACCTGTGATTTCAGGGCAGGTTGTTGTGTAGCTGAGGAAAAAGCAAAAATCCAGTATTAATGTGGTTGTGGCACAAAGTGGCCCAATCTGGTCATGGTGGCAGTGGCTTCCAGACAGTCAGATCAGCTCTGCCAGCAGCAGAGGTGTCAGTAACACTTGAGCCAGACACCCCCGAGGCTCCCTCCGAATGCAGTCAGAAATTACCCTGTCACCTGCTGCTGAGCACAGGCCTGGGTCTGAGCCGTGTGTGGCAGCAGGGCACGGTCCCAACAGGTCAGCACTGACTGTATTACGGAAGGAGGGAGCGTGGGTGAGTTATTTTGATTTTGTTTGGAACAATAAAACCCGAGTTATTTGAAATCTTAACAACAGAACCAGCTTTTAGCACTGGCGTTTATAGGGATGAGTGGGCGAGTTGTTTAAAGGAAAAAAAATCTTTGAAAACAGTCCAAGTGAGGGTGATAATTTCATGCTCCAAGGGAAGCGTGTGCACGTCCTGGGCCTGGGCAGGGTGTGGATGGGCTGTGCCAGGGCCTGGGCACGGCACAGTGCAGGGCACACGTGTGCCTGGGGCACACTCAGCTCCCTGAGCTCCAACCTGACGTTGTAGGTGGTGTCTCTGCAGATCACAGATGTCTCACTCGTTCTCCTTTGCTGCATCCTAAACTCAGAGGGAAAATGTCATTTCCTCATGTTGTTCCAAGCACCGACCTCGTGTGTGTGGGCTCTGTCCCTCTGTTATACCCATTTTCTGCATTTCCCCCCATACCAGCTGCAGATTCCCCCTTGAAGAGCTCTCCCAAGGCGACTCAGCTCTTCAGATCAGGGGCAGAGTCCCAGTCCTGGTTCCTTCCCCTCTTGCTTCCCTCTATCCATGGATCTCCTGATCTCAGCCCCAGTGGGAACAGGGCTGCAGCAGCAGCACTGAGCTCACAGGAGCTGTGGCTGTGCCCTGCCCTCCCTCAACCCTTCTTTCCCTCTTCAGTTGGGGGCCAGGGGTCCAGGTCTCAGGTCCCACAGGGTTTCCATCTTTCTCTGGAAATTACTGTGTGACTCCTGGAAATGAATTTACTGGTGTGGAATAGCATGGGCAGTTCCCCAAAGCTGCATTTTAGTTCAGGTTAAAGCAATTTCCGACTTTTGCAGTGAAAAGTGAGAATGAAGGACAAGTGTGGACAGGGAGCCAAGAGTGCCAGCGGGGCTCTGTCCCCATTTTGCCCCTTTGGAAAAGTGCTTCTCTTCCCAGTGCCCCATTTCACGGTCAGAAATTCCCATTTCACAAACATGAAGTAAGAACAGCTCTTTGGCTGCTGCGTGGCATTTCCATCTTTCCCTGTTTAAAACCCTGTTGCAATTAGAAATTTCCCTCTGTCGAGCAGTGTTACATTTAAATCAAGAGATGCTTATGGCTGAGCAGCCTCGGCTCTTGCAGTAAGACAAAAAAACCACACATGTCTAATAATACGAGGAGCAGGAGGACTATCGGGAGCTAAAAATGGTCCTTCAGTATTTTGGTGCTTTGAATCCAAACGCTCGGATTGTGTCTGTGTGTGCACGGAGCGTTTGCTGCCGTGGTGCCTGTGCCTGCGGAGCCGAGCGTGTTTGCAGATGTAGTTCGGGAGAATCGATCCCAATCTATTTTTAAGGTAAAGTGAGTGTGGCGGGTGGGAGGTGAGGAGGTGGAAGGAAAGCTAAATATTCACGTAGCTGCACTGTGTGTTTAAGAGCATCATCTAATAACGGGAGGATCGTGGCAGCGAGGTGAGGGAGAGAGGAGCCTTCTCCGGAGCCCTCCCCAGACCGTGCCAGGGCACGGAGTGGCTCCGGGAGGAGGTGGCAGCGGGGCTGTCGCTTTAAGCCTCAGCTCGCACCCAGCGGGTCACTGGAGCCGGCGACGTTCCTCACATCGCTCCGCACCAACCCCGCTCCGCACAAACCCCGCTCGGCGGGGCTGCGAGAGCCTCGGGCAGCTGGAGCATCCAGCGCCGGCAGCGCTCCTGCCCGCGGACATGTGAGAGCCGGAGCCCGGGGAAGAGCTGGCTGCTGAGGTCAGTGAGGGAAACTCGGGGCTTGTTTGTGTTTCCTCCTTTCTCTGAAATGAGAGGCTGGATCGGGAGGAGCAGGAGGAGGAGGAGGTGGATACGGAGACACAGAGGATTCACTCAGGCCGGGATGTGCCGTGTGTGCTCGGGGGTTTAAAGTTTTCAGGTAGCTCCGGTGTGAACTTTTTGTTATTAATATTTTCGCAGCTGCAGCGGTGCTCAGGCTGCTCCGGGTGTGCCGTGTCTGACAGCAGAGCGTGCCGAGGGTGGGCGGTGGGTCCCTGAGCCCGGCCGTGCTCCCACGGGGACACGGGGTGTCTGTCACCAGCCCTGCCTCGCAGGGGGAGCGTGGCAGCAGCGCCCAAGGATTGGCACGGAAAGGGAAGTGGTGTCCTCAGCAAAGACCGGGCGAGATTTGCAGCTCTGCTGCCTCTGAAGCTGACGAGGAGTGGAGACTCCAGCCGAGGAGCTGGTGGCTGGGGACAGGGACAGCCCCGGTCCGGAGCACAGGGACGATTCTCCAGGCATTTCATCTCCTGGTAAAACAGGCTGTGGATTTCAGCCAGGGATTTCCTTCTGCTCCTCTCCTCCAGCCCCCGCTCGCCTCTCTGCAAACCTCCCCCTCGGTGCCTTTCTCCAGGTGAGGTGTGGAAGTTCAGTGCCTGATGGTTTTGGGGTTTGAGGTTGTGGGCGTGCCAGAGGTGCAGCCCCCACGGTGCGTTCTCCGGGGTGAGGTGTGGGGTGGTGCAGGATAAAGAAAAGCTGCGTGCAGGGGACCGACAGACAGCCCTGGATAAGGTGCTCCCGCCACTGGTGGTCACCAGCAGCACCGGCCCCGCTCCTGCCTGGAGATTTTGAGGTCAGCTGCCTTGAAAAGAGCAGAGGTAAGGAGCGGTGACACGTCTGGCTCACAGGGGGAGAGGCAGATAGGGCAGGGCACGTGGGCACGGATGTGTGGGAATGGATGACTGCCAAGCCTGGGGCAGATAAGAGCCTGCTCGGACAAGGGCTCAGATTTCCAAGGACTGTCCACGGGGGAGAACTTGGTCCTGGGGACTGATTGCTGGGTCCTGTTCCAGCTCTGTCACTGTGGGACATGGTCAGGTCACTTCATCTCGAGGTTGTGTCCTCCCTGAAATAAGGTGGAGTTGTGGAGGACGCATTTAAATGCCGAGGCAGCGCGCTCTGAGGGGGTGACACAGAGCTGCTGTGTTACCCCTGAACCTGCCACCATCCTCGCTCGTCCCTGACCTGGGCATGCACCAGACACCTTCAGGCAGCAGCTCCTGAGCTGGATCTGCTGTACCAGACCCGCCAGTGTCCAACCACCACTGGGTCCTGCCTTCAGGTCCCAACCTGCTGTCCCCTCGGAGGGCTGGACAAAGCCAGAGTGAGCAGCCCTTGAGCCTGACGCTCCGTCCTGCATCGGGTCAGGTCTGCAAGAAGCTGAGCCTGGAGGAGAGGAGGGGAACCAAAGGCAGGTCAGTGCCCTGGGGACACCAGCTGTGAGAGAAGCTGGTTTGACACAGGGACAGGGTTTGGCTCTTTGGGTGGCTCATGAGTGTCTGTGGTTTGGTTTGGTGGGTGAAGCTCCCTTCGAAGGGGACGTTTCACCCATGTTTGGGTGACCATTGAATCGCTGAGAGCTGTGCCGTGACTTGGCCAGCACAGAAATACCTGCTGTGGTGCTTGGGGACCTCTGGGGCACTGTCCCAGAGCGGATCTGGCAGGCTTTGGTGGGGCTCAGCAGCGCTGTGGGAAGAGCTGCATCCCGAGCTGCTGTGGGGGCAGCAGGAAGCTGTGGGAGAAGCCACCACCGGAGCGTTGGGTTGAGAGGATCTCTGGCAGCAGATGTTGGTGTGGTGGGGGCACAGCTGGGGCTGGCTGGGGGTCTGGGTTGCTCAGGTGCCACAGAGAGTTTGGGACTGGGTCCTGATCCCAGGATAGGGCTTGGCAGTGGGAATGTGTCAGAGAAAGGTTCTCTGCACAGTCCTGGGTGGGCAGCGGGTCCAAGGTGGAAGCCCTGCGAGGCATCTGTGGGCTGTGGCTTCAGGTGTTGGGAGCTGGAGTGCTTTAGTTCTTGCCATGAGGCTTTCTGCCTTTGTTTAATGGCTTTTCTAAATCCGAGTGAAAATGGCCAAGGGGGTTGAGGCACGGGAGTCAGTTCTGACTTTGTTTTGCCTTGCCTGGGATCGCTTCAGCCTTGGCCTCAGCTGCGCATCTGGAGTGTCAGACTGAGGGATTTCCCCAGGAGATGCTGCTCTGTGTGCTGCAGCTCTTGGGCAGAGCTGGGCAGCACAGGACCTTCTCAGCCAAAAACTGGGACAGGTTTTGTTTGGTGTGAGAGTTTATCAGAGAGGAAAATGGGTGGCATTGTGCTCCTCCATGGGGTGTAGTGGCCTTAGCCTGGGGCTCGGGGCTCCTGAGGAGCTGGTGGTCCCAGCCTGCAGGGAGAGGGGACAGAGGCAGAGCAGGCGCCTGTCACTCTCTGCAGCTGCGTTTTTCTGCCTTTTCAACACCTCAGCTGTGGTTTTACACATCCTGAATCCACCCAGGCAGGTTAAACAGCCTGTTCCTCCAGCAGCGAGGGAATGTGTGCAAAAGCCTGGATACCTTCCAGTGGCCTGTGAGAGGAGAGAGAGTCCAGCTCCCATCCACTCTCGGAAAACGTGAACAAAGCTCTGACCCCCATGAGTGGCACCTCCCCCTGCTTGGGATGGTGCCATCCCTGTCCTGCCCGAGGTCAGGGAGCAGGAGCAGAGGCTCCACACTTGTCCTTGTCCCTGTGTGGGCAGAGGTAGGAGTGTCTCTGTGCCACTGTCAAGGGCGAGCATGTTTGCAGCCAAATCTGCCCCGGGGTGATCTCTGCGGTGCCAGCAGCCCCCAGGTCCCTCTGCCCCGTGCAGATGGGGTGTGTTTTACTCTTTGTGATGGTGTCTGGCTGCCACAGGAAGGTGGCAGTTGGCAGAATTTGGGCAGTTGCGGTGCTGGAGGCAGAGGGCGGGGGATGAGGCCGAGGCAGGGCCACCGGCCATGAGGTGAGAAGTGGTCTTGGGGCTGGAAACCGAAGCTGGTGCCCAGGAGCCGTTTAGGGATGTGGCTGTGTGTCTGTGCTGTGGCAGGGCTGTTGCTCAGCCCCACGAGGGGATGCCCTGGCTCTTGGGAAGCCTCCTGACCCTGGCTGTGCCAAGCCCCGGGCGAGAGCAGCTCAGGGGCAGATGGCGAGCCCCAGGGTGTGATCACACCTCCACCTGCCCTCGAAGCTCCTGCCTCGGGGCTGGGAGCAGCCCGGCAGGGAAGGAGCTGAGCGCTTTGTGCCTTATCACATTTGGGCATTTTAATTAGAGAGGTTCAGGCCTGGGGCAGGGTTTGGCTGGAGGGAGCCTGGTGCCCGCAGGTGCTGCCCTGGGGCTGCCCATGGGCCATCCCGGGCTGGCACAGCCCTGTCAACCCTAACATGGCCCACGGGCACCGACCTCCTGCCCCTCGGGTGCCACTGGGAGGTAGCCAGGCACACAGCCAGCCCCGTCCCACACATCCATGCTCTGGCTGCTCTTCCTACTGATTCAGAGCATCCTTTCCTCTGCCAGGCACGTTGGGAGCAGGATCCTGACACCCCGAATTGCAGGGTCTCTGCAGGATGTGGCCTGGGGGGATCTGGTCTCTGTGGAGGGGCAGCCCTGAGCTGGGGGCTCTGGCCATGCACTGCCAGGCTGCTGCTCCAAGCTGGAACTTCTCCTATGGATCCAGGACTGCTCTGATTTACTCCACGCAGTCGTGGAAAAGCGGGAGGGAGGCTCGGTGTGAATGAACCGATTTCCTCCTCTACCCTGAAATTTGGGTCACACAACCCAACATAGCAGAGCTGTGAGAGATGCAGTTCACCCTCAGTTCAAGCCCAAGCCAGCTTTGATTTCCGAGGTGCAGCTGTTGGTGGCTCAGAGGGTCCTTTGGAGCTGTGGCTCCGTTAATGGATCAGCACGTGGCAGGAGGTGAGAGGGGTTTTTCCCCTCCCTGATCAGCTCCCACATTGCCAATGTTCCTCTCTGGCCTGCTGCTAATTTTGACGCTGCCCTAAATAGAAGCTGAGTGCATCTCATCTGCTTTGCTTAGCATACAGGAAAATTGTTTTCCTTCATTTACCCAATCCAACTTGTGGCTTTAACCCTATCAGCACAAGTCTCTCCCCGCTGCAGAGCTCCCATGAAGGGCTTTGCCTGCCCCTGCCCCGGGGGGAGAGCTCTGGTGGGAATGGCACCAGCACCGTGTGTGGTGGGGTTGGGAGGGCTCCCAGGCTGCCCAGAGGGGCCACCAGCAGAGCTGGGAGAGGGACTTTCCTTCAGCAGCAGCCAAGGGAATCCCTTGCTCCGCTGGAAAGTCTGGCTGGCTCTCCCCATGCCCTCTCCATCTCTCTGGTGAGATGTGCAGCCCTCCAGGAGGGACTCAGTGCCCCTTCCCACACTGGCCTCGGCTAGAAAATAGCTCAGCACAGGTAGACCCAGTTCTAGAAGGTTTTGGTTGCTTTCTGTTGTGGTAATTTTTCCAGCAACTGGTGGGACCAGCTTGGTGTGTAGGGAATATCCCCAAGCCTGGCAGATGCCCCTCTTATTGCTGGCTAATTTTATCTCCCGTTCCAAGCGACTCCTTGGAAAGATCTGTTGTTCCTGCTGCTGTGTCTGCTCCAGATCAGGACACACAGCCCCTCTCCCTGCTGGAAGTGGCTTGGAGAGGCTGCCTCCAACGCGAGCCTCCTTAAATATATCCCTGTCCAGTGCAAGGTGCTCATTTGGGGCTCTTGTGCAAGAAATGTTGTCCTGAAAAACTGTAATCTTGTGGCATTTTCAGCTGGGTGACTGCTACAAGTGCTGTGCTGAGGACACAGAGGCACCGAGGGGAAGCCTTGGGGTGTGAGGGGCAGTGGCCTGGAAAGGTTGGATTTAGCTGGTGGAAAAAGCAAACCCTGAGCTTGGGCTGAGCCCTGGCTGGGCACACGGCAGCACATCAGCCAGGGTGGCTGCACGGTTCCCCCCATCTGCTCTGAGCTCAGCCCTTTCCAGCCCAGAGGCTTCCCTCGGAGCAGTGCCAGGGTGAACGCTGTCCCCTTTCCTCCCCTTTCCCATTCAGCCTCCAGGCTGCTCTGGGTGCTCTGCAGTGACAGCGGCTGCTCTGCACGGGGCTCATCCGTGCGCTGGGCTCGGGTTTGGGCTGTGGCAGTGCCCGGAGCCTCTGGGATCAGAGGGACCAAGGAGCAGTGACCCCAGCAGGCTCCAGACTGTGGGGCTTGGCACATCTGGGGCACAGCCAGGAGCCGGCCCCTGAACAGACCAGGAGAGGGCACAGCTATTCCCGAGGCTGCGCCAGATGGAGCGATTGGACTCAGGAACTTGTTCAGGGTGTTCTGACTCTCCTCTCTTTTCCCAGAAAATCAACCGGACCCCTTCGGACGAGGAATGCTTCTTTGACCTGTTGAGCAAGTTCCAGAGCAACCGGATGGATGATCAGCGCTGCCCGTTGGAGGAGTGCCCAGCTGAGGCTGCGGAGGCAGCTGCCACGCGGGTCCCTGCCCTGGGAGAGAGGATATGTGAGCACCGATGCGTTCCCAAGTCCCTGTCCCTGTGGGAGTGACGCTGCTCCCGCGGCGTGCCCAGCTGTTGTGGTTTGCAGTGCATCCCGTGATGTTTTCCCTGAGCCTCAGCTCTCTGAACTTAGCAGTTCCTTGGCAATCTCGGTCATTATTTAGGAAGGAAAAAACATTCTTATGTAAATGGTTGCCGAGGGAAAGGCTGGAGAATGTGAGCTAAGGTTTGGGGAGTAAATTAGCGAGAGAAATGCAAAATACACTTGGATTTTTTCAGTGTGGGTCTTTAGGTCTTGGATTCTGAGCAGGGAGGTTGGCACAAGGACTTGTGCCACTTCCAGTACCTCCAGGAGGAAGATGATGATGGTCACATTGCTGAGGGAGCTTTGTGAGAACCTGGGGTCTGGGACACGCAGGGGCTGGGTCAGGCTTTCTCAGGCAAGTTAAAATATTGCCAGTTTTTGTAATAGCGTTGCCATGGAGGAAAAACTTCTGGATTTTGTACCGTTCTTGGATGCGGTGGTGATAGGTGCTGTGTGAGGACAGAGGAGCCAGGAGGATGGATAAACAGTGGGAAGCTGCTCAGGCAAACAGCTCAGCCCTAGGAAGGACAGGGATAAATTGAGGAAGGCGCCTGACAAATCGGGCAGGAAAGGCAGGGCTGTTTGCGCTTTGGGTTTTGTGGCTTTTTCAGTGTTCAGGGCCTTTGTTTAACCCAAGCTGGGGAGAAGCTCCAGAATGCACAGATCACCCTCACACGCTTAATCACCAGCACAAAGGGCTCAAACCAGTTATTTAAACTGATGGATTTGTTCATCACCAGTTTCCAAGTGAACACAAAGTGCAAGTGGGAGAGGAGGAGACCCCTGACACCACTCCTGGAGCCGCAGCACAAGGAGCAGATGCTGGGGCAGGGGCTGAAGCAGAGGTCAGGCTGTGGCAGGAAGGCAGGTTGGCTGTGAGGTGAGAGGGTTTTTATCATCTAAAAATAAGGTGGAAATGAGCATCGCTTTGTCAAGAGATGCATTTCTGACACACAAGTGGATTTGGCTGTAACAGCTGTGTAATTTAGGAGACGGGGTTGAAAATGCAGAGCTTTATAAAGAATGCACGAGCAGCCCCACGTTCTGTTCGGCTCATTTGGGCTCTGAGCCTTGTGGACGTGTTATTTTCAAGGATTCTTTGTGAGCTGAAGGGGAGGAAACTCATCTCTGCGTCAGCACTGAGATTTTCTTGTGTTTCTGCAGCTCCATGAGCTGGGGCTCTAAAAACTTGTGTCGGGAGGCTGGGAGCAGGCTCTGCTCCAGTGCTTTGTGCTCAGAGAAAGGAACACCGCTTGGGCTGGATTTCTCAGTTTTCCTTTGCTTGTCCCTGTCGAGTGCTCTGTCTGTTTTTTGGGAGCCCTTCCCTACCCAGCAGCTGCAGGAGCCAGCAGGCTCTTTCCAAGGAGCGCTGCCCAGAGGCGTTTCCAAAGGGTCAGTGGTGGATAGATGACATGTACTGGTTCTGGACTGGGACCCCCCCAGCACCAGCACAGCCCAGGCTTACTCTGCTCCGTGGGGTGAGAAGAAGCAGAGCCCAGGAGTGTTTTGCTGGTGCTGACGCAGGTCCTGCAGCCCGTGACAGCCGGACTCGCCTCGGCACTGCCTCTCCTTGAGCAAACAGCCCGGATTTCTGGGGGGCCTGGGAAGGTGCTGCCAGGTGAGAGGCTCAGCCAGGCCTGGGCTTTGCTGAGGGCCTGTCTGGAATTATTCCCGGCCATTGGGACCATGTGGGTGCCTGTCACAGCCACAGGAGCCCTCAGGAGCTGTGTGCTCACCTGTGATTGCCCAGCTCTGCCTGTGCCTCTTGGCTCCAGGTGGAAACCCAGACTGGAAGCTGCCTGTAGTGCTGGAAACAGCAGGGATCGCACCCAGGCAGTGGTTCAGCTCTGGGCACTGGATCTCCTGGGCTGAGGTGGCACCTTTGGTGGCCTCCAGGAGCTGGCCAAGCACAGGCAGGAGCGGGGAGCCCCGCAGGGGACCCAGCAATGGGAGGTGGGTGTGTGAGGTTCTGCTTTATCAAGGCACCTGATTGCCCCTCTGCTGCCTGCTGGGTTTGTGTGGGTTGGAGGAGAGTTTGGGGAGGGGGATTTGGGCTCTGCAGCTCAGGCAGAGCGGTGACCCTGCCCTGTGCTCCTCTCCCCGCAGCACAGTCCACCATGATGGCATCTCCACAAACAGAGGAGTTCTTTGACCTCATTGCCAGCTCCCAGAGCAGGCGCCTGGATGACCAACGTGCCAACGTGGGCAACCTGCCCGGCCTGCGGATAACCCACAACAACCTGGGCCACCTGCGTGTGGAGGGGGACGCCCAGGAGCCCGGGGACGAGTTCTTCAACATGCTCATGAAGTGTCAGGTATGGGCACAGGGCTGGGGAGCTCTGACACCTCTGCTCCAGCTCTTTCCTCCATGGCAGGGCTGTCCTGGCCCTGCCTTGTGCTAATGCCCCTCTCTCCCCTGCAGTCCTCCAGGATCGATGACCAGCGCTGTGCCCCCCCAGACTCCATCCCCCGTGGCCCCACCATGCCCGACGAAGACTTCTTCAGCCTCATCCAGCGTGTTCAGGCCAAACGCATGGACGAGCAGCGCGTGGATTTGGCCTCAGCCCAGGAGGAGGCCGAGGAGGAGCAGCAGAGGCCTGGTTCCAGCTAAGAACTGGGCTTTGGTCTGGGGGGGTTGTTTCAGCTTTATTTTGTTTTTCAAAAAGGAAAAAAAGAGTAGGTGGTTTCAAGCCCGAGCGCTCCTGTGCTCCCAGTCTTGTCCCGGGAGCTGCACCTCCATCGTGTTGCTACGGGAAAGCCCAATGGATGGGGGACAGTTTTTTAATAAGGGGTTTTTTTAGGACACTCGGCCACTGTAACACTGGGAAGCACCTGGAAGACTTCAGCAGCCCCTCTGCTGATCATCTAAAATCCCAGGAACATGGAGGAGCCCACAGGGGGTAGTTAACGCCATCCTCGATGTCTTTTATTTCCACAACACTTGTAATTATACAGGGAAAGGGAAGAACACCTTTTCCATTTTGCAGTCCTCCTGTCTTCCCTGACACAAATGGCTCTGGATCCGTCTCTGGAACATCTTGTTCAGCTTTGTTCCTTCTATAGGAGAAAAAGTAACCAAGTCCTTTAAACCTGACTCCATCCCAGCTGCATTGTGGTCCCACACACCATAAAACCTGAGTGTATTTTAGGTTTGCTGAGGACTCTCTGGAGAGCCCTGGACATTCTCTGCTTCCAGCTGCAGCCCTGCAGGACCTCCTGAGCCAGGGGCAAAGCCTCGCTCACCCTGAGTTTTAGTGGGATTTGTTACCTCTGGAGCCCAGGCAGCTGTGCAGCCCCAACTGCAGCCCTAGGGCAGGGGCTGTTCTGGGCAGGAGGAAGGAGGTCTCTGCCCAACTGTTCTGCCCACGGCAAACAGGGACAGCTCCTGGTGCCACTGAGCTGAGGTGAGGAGGTCTGGAGCAAAACCTGTGTGTGACAGGGCCCTGCTCCAACAGCCAGCAAAGCTTCCTGCCAATGGCTTGTCCCTCCTCTCCTCTGTGCCAGTGGCTCTCCTCTTGTTTCTCCCCAAACCAGCACTGAGCTGCTCCCAGTGAGGCATTCTGGTTCTGTCTGCAGTCACTGGAGCCTCAGGAGAGCCCCAGCCTGGGGGGCTGGCTGGGAAGTCACATTTACTGTCATTCCTTCCCCTTTTGGACCAGCTGGAAAAGCTGGAGGAGGGGAGGAGGGACCTGACTTGAGGAGGTGCAGTATTTTCCTTTGCTTGACCAGAGACTATGCTGGACTTCATAAATTCCAGCACCGAGTTGTGCCGAAGCAGCGCCGTTCCTGCAGAGAATAAAGCAACACTTTCTCTTGGAAATGCGTTTGATGGAAACATTCCCAACCAGCAGGGATATTTTTAGACCAGTGATGCTGCTCATGGGGCATTTACCCTGCCTGCACTGACCATGTGGAGTGGTAGCTGCAGTTTACCTGCTACCTGGGAGCGCACACCTGCTGCTTGGCCAAGGCTGGGCCTCCTTCCTGGGGCTGGGCAGAGCTCTGGAGAGGGGAGAGGAGGACCTGCCCACCCCCTTCCTACCAGCCAAGCTGGCATTTGTAAAAGAGGAAAACATTGATGATGATGACCTGACCAGCGGCAGGCTCAGGCCTGTGCAGGTCTCAGCCAGGTGGTGAACTGGAATCTGACCATTAAGCTTTCAGAGGTATTGTTGAGGTATTATTTGCCATATACTTGAATGTATGAGCTTATTTATTTTTTACATGTGCATTTGCTAATGTCATTTTAATGGGGAATTTCCAACCTACAGGTACTTGTTTTTTTTCTAAAAAATAATCTGCCAAATGGATTAATATATTAGAAATGAATACAGCTCAAGGGGAAGGGGCGGGGGGAATTGTGCTTAATAAATATTTGTGTCTAAGCTTCAGTGCAAATACTCATTTCCATTATTTCCTGGCTGACAGCAGGGCTAATCCTGGCCCTTTGGAAGAGGGATGGGGGTGGATGGGGGTCTCTGGTGACAGACACCACCACATGTGTTAAGAAAAGCCTTGTGCACCCACCTCCACATCACTTTACGAGCACATGGGCCTCCTGGCAGCCACCACCATCCCAGCTCTGCCTGCCTGCCAGGATGGATGGGGCTGTGGAGGGAAGGCACAAAGCCCTGAGAATTCCCTGCCCAGAAGTTTCCACGACGACAGGGCAGACACAGCAGCCCTGCATGGCTGAGAAAAGGCCACTGGAAAAGGCCGAGGAGAGGCTGAGCTGTTCCTTTCAGGCCCTGCCTGGCTCTGCCCCGTCTTGGTGCCGCCCCGGCGCCTGGCCCAAAGCTGGGTTGTTCCCCAGAGCCAAGGGCAGGGAGTGCTGGGCAGAGCCCTGGCACCAGCCCTCAGAGAAGATACAAAGCAGCAGCACTAGCTCATTCCAGCACAGCAGGCAGGAGCAGGCTGTTGGACTGGGCTAGAAGGTGGCCTGGGAGCAGCAGAGTTTGGATCCTGAGCCCTGTGAAGATAAAGCCAAGTCACAGCTGGGCTTCCCACACATGGCTAATTTGTACTGGCCCCTGCCAGCCCAGATCAAAGATTAATAAAGAGCCACCAGCTTGTTCTCATCAGGTGTTCTCACGCCTCTGGGTGCCTGGGCACAGCAGCTCTGTGCTAGAAAGCTCTGTGTGTGACCTGTCTGGGGACAGAACCGTGCCCTCAGTTGTGCAGAGACAGATTCCCAGGAGCAGGTGATCCCTGGGAATGAGTGATGGGGGTCTCACCTCCCGTCTCTCCATCCTGAGCAGCTGGGGAAGGCAGCACAGGCTCATTCTCTGCTCCTGTGAGCAGAAGGCACTGGCTACCATTGAGTCTCCAGAGCAGCCTGCAGTGGTGGCTGCTGTGCTGAATTGTCCTGTCTCCCACGCTGCCAGGCTCGATCCCAACGTCGTGAAGAGCTCTCCGATGCTGACATCCGCTGGACAGCCGCGGGATTGCCGGCCCCGTGAAGTCCTGCTGCTGCTGCTGCAGCTGTGGAGTGTGAGCTACTGGGAGCAGGGCTGTCCCCAGTGCAGGGCAGGTCTTCTTCATGAAGAACCCTAAAAATCCAGCAGAAACACGAGATCCTGCCCCCTCCTCCCCAGCTGTGCGCAAGCAACCAGAGGCACTCGCAAGACAGGGTTGATGTCAGGCCTGGAGAAAGGCATGCAGGAGAAAGGCTGCTTCTCCTCACTCCCTGCCTTTGGGTAAAGCAAGCCCATGTGCTCACCTGTGTGCCCTTTCCAGAGCAAACCCCCTGCCCCATGACTCAACAGTTTTCAGAAAAACATGATTCAATAGGGAGTGCATAATTCCTTTTTTATCTGCATTCTCTTAGCAGTAATATTTTTGTTTTATATGCGAACTCTCTCCCATGATGTTGGCCTGAACCTTCAGAGGAGCAGCAAGACCTGCCACCCCCCATGCTCAGAGCTGCAGAGGCAGCCCCAGGGCCCAGGGACCTGTCTCTGTCCTGCCTCCAAAGAGCACCTGGTGCCAGAGAGCACTGCGACAAGGAAACACTAAAATCTAGGAACAGTTAACAGAGATTTTGCTGCATTTTGCTACATTTTTTACTATAACACAGCAAGAGCTGGCAAGTCCTTCCTGTAGCTGGGACCCAGTAACAGGTAAAAAAGGTAAGGAAAACAGTATAAAAAAGCCAGGTTGTAAAGGAGTTGTTTCCAAGGCAACATGGATCCTGTAACAGCTGCTCTGTTCCACCCCATCAAAGGCATCAGTACCATGGAAGCAGAATGCTGATTTTCAGATTAAAGGTAATAAAATAAGCACTTCTCCAGCAGTGCTAATAGGTGCCAGCAGCCCAGCTCAGGGGGAGAACACAGCAGTGCATTGAGATGCAAGATCCTGTTTCTCAATCCTGGGTCACTCCAGCTGTTTCGGGGAGAGCTGTATCACACTGGGATCTGAGCACACAGGAGCTGGCTGATGAAGTTCCTGCCCCTGTTTCATCACTCTGCACTGACACACCCACAGGAACAGGACAACTTCCCTAGTGGTCTGACCCAACCCTTATAATGCAACACGTGTAATTTGTTATGAACACTCCAGATGAAGGAAACTCATTAATGCCTTTCCTTGGCTAATGAAGCACCACAAGCACCTGGAGATGCCTGGCTGAAAGAACTGGGTTTGCTCAGCCCAAAGGCTGAGAGAGTTTTAACTGCTTTCTGTGGCTCCCTAATGAGGAGAATCCATAGAGGTTGTGGGATCTCCACCCTTAGAGATATTCACAAGATCCTGAATATCCTCCTCTGACAAGCAGATTGGACTGGAATCATCCAGAAGGCTCTTCCAAACTGAATTAGTCTTTGATTGCAAGTTCAAAACTCTAAGAAAGCACCTACAGAGGAAACAAGCCCTAACAAAGTGCAACACGATCACCTCAGTGCCTGATCCACCACCACCCGAGAGCTGCATGCTGACAAACTCCTACATCTGTCATTTATTACTTTTTAAATTTCTAACTAATCCCAACATGCTGCAGTAGCACTAATAAGCCCCTCAATATCTGCCAAGACAACTTTCTAGGTGCTCTACTTCTCTCCACCATGCTCCACCAACTATTAGTTTTGCCTTCACACCCACACTCCCCCTCACCTCAGTTGTAAAACCCCCATGCTGGAGCTCGAGTGGGATTGAAACACAAAACTTTCAGCCCTGAAATGAGTGGCACAAAAACAAAACTCTGGAAGATGTCAAAGAACAGATAAAAGCAGCATTTGACTGCATTAAGAGCAGGTGATCTGACCCTCCTGCAGGGTCATTTTGGATTTAGAATTATGGGACCCATCTCCTCAGGTGGTATCAATTGCCCACTCTCCTCAGGTGCCACACCTGGGCATCCCTAAAAGCTCCAGCTCCAGCTGCATCTCACTAGGTCAAACGCACATGGACAAAGAATTTCTGGCTGCCTTCTCAGCAGGGAACAAAGCCAGGCATGGGACACTGCTGGGGCATTGAAAATTGCCTCCAAGTCAGCAAAACAAGCACCAGGAAAAATATCTACACCATCTCTAAAGACATCAGCTTGATTAAAGGCAAAACTACACAAGGCAAAGACACACAACAGAGAAAACCCAACACCCGAGTTTATTTTAAACACAGACCGTTGAAATTGGGGAATGAAGGTGAAGAGTCTCTTGCCATGAGCAGAATGACCCAAATCCCAGGTGTCAGGTCTGTCCCACAGGCCACAGTCTCGCGTGTCACATCTGTCCCAGAGGCCACAATCCCTTGTGTCAGGTGTGTCCCTTGCTGCCAGGCTCTGCGGGGGTTTCCCCGCCGTCCCCCTCCACCAGCTGACCTTGGGGCCCAGGCTCTGCTGAGCTTTCCAGCAGCAGTTCCAGGGCTTCCTCACCAGCCACACGTCTCACCTTCTCCCCTTTGGCTGCCAGGATCTCCTCGATATTCCTGGACAGCGATTTGAGAACCAAGAGTGACACCACAGCAAAGGCCCAACGCAGTCACGCACAGGCTCACTGCACTCTGCCCTCAGGAGTGACACTACACAGTGACTCACAGGAGCATCACCATGAAAACCACCCAAATTCACCACAGAAAACCACCCAAACTTTCTGGGACTGTTTTAATCCACTAGGATCAATAGTTTAGCAATTACAGCTAAACAGAAGCCTTTAAAAGTATCTCGGGAAGTTAGATATCACTGGAATTCCACAGCAGATCAATGTACACACTTGAAACACTTATCCAACGAAACCCAGCAGTGATGTGATAAAGCCTGAGGGGAACAGCAAATCACCTGCTGGCACCACTAGAGATCCCTGTGTATCCCACAGCTTCCACACCAATTTATTTGTATCCTAGACTGTGACAGTCATATTACAGTGACAGAAAACCAAGTCAGTGTGTTTTAATGAACTGGATGACACTTTGTTTTTAGTATGAGCCACATTTTAAAAGCATCACTGAACCAAGGTATCAGCTCAGGAAGCTGCACCTGGGAGCAGGGTGCGAGGAGGATGCTGCTGGCACACTCACCTCTTTCCCTCCAGGTCGGAGAACCAGCCCAGGTTATCGGCGATGACGTGGTGGTTCCCGCAGCCGGGACATGTCACGATCACCACGCCTCGGTGGTAGGCGGCCTTAGAGATGGATTTGGCTGAGCGCGTCTGGCACACCTGAAAAACAAAGCGCATTTAATGAGCACGGTACTGCAGCTCCAGGGACTTTTAAGACAAAAATACTTTTGCCATTAAAAGCTTCTTCCCTCCCTCACCTCTAACTTGCCCAAGTCGGCTCCATCATGCTACGATGCCGGCAGTTCAGACCAAACCACAAAGGCTGAGAAGGGTTTTACTGCTTTTTGTGGCTCTCTAATGAGGAGGAGCCATAGAGGTTGTGGGATCTCCACCCTCAGAGATACTCACAAGATCCCGAACACGGAGCTTCGACTAGAATCTCCAGCGGACTCTTCCACTCTGAANCGGCCGCCATGATGGTGCCGGGCAGCGCCCGGGACCTGCCCTTCATTAACCTTTAGTTAACCAGCAGCTCCGCCCGGCCCTGGCTCACACGGAGATGTTTAAACCTGTTTATTAACTGAGGGGACGTCAAAGCCACACAACAGTGTCACTGTAGCACTTCTCATGAATGGTTGTTTGGATGGTTTTAAAATTTAAACAGTCCATTGAGAGTGAAATTGAGAGGCACTCCCACACCCTGTGCAGGTTGGTGTTTCCCTCAGGGATTGGCTCCTCAGGAGCCCTCGGTGTCGGTGTT
>VZRQ01009617.1:252845-277802 GCA_013397975.1 Machaerirhynchus nigripectus
ACACCAGGAGCCCCCCGGCCACCCCAGCGCCGGTGCCCTCAGAGCCCCCCGGCCCCACGCCCACCTTGCAGGTGTACACCAGGCGATAGTGCGTGGCCGCCGGGGGCTCCGGAGCGGTGCAGAGCGGGCGGGCCGGGCTCCAGAGCGGCCCCGGGACAGTGCAGGCCGGGCGGGCAGGACCCCAGAAAGGCCCCGGAGCGGTGCAGGCCGGGCNTGAGAGGCACTCCCACACCCTGTGCAGGCCGGTGTTTCCCTCAGGGATTGGCTCCTCAGGAGCCCTCGGTGTCGGTGTTGTCGCTGCCCGAGGTGTTCTCCCAGTCGGCCTCGTGGTGCCGGGCCTTGGCCACCCTTCTCATTGCTCTTTTTCTGAAAACAAGACCAGACATAATCAATTTTAGAAGGTGTTTTCTGCAAACAAGCAGCATTTCATACTGTTAGTATGTATCAGTCCCTTTTGTGGTTCATTTTATGCTCTCCATGAATCAAGCTTGGTGACAGGAAAGGGGAGATATAAATCATGGGTATTTATTTCCAGGTTAGCCCTGCTAACTGCAGCCCAGACCTTCGGTAACGCTCAAAGCAGTCCTTCATCCTCCTCCTCTCCTTTTCTGCCACTTCCTCATTGGCCAAGCCACAATCCTTGAAATGGAAAAAAAACCAAAAAACAAACAAATATGAATTTAGTCCTCATCAGATCAACTTAGATCAATATGAACACAAGGTCGCTTCCTGCATCTGCAGAGTCGGGTACAGCATGTTCTTCATTGTGTGTGCAGGATGGTAACACTTCTGTTTCACATGGGTTCACTGCATTTATTCCCTCACATTTGTAAATTTAGGATTCTTTTTTCTCCACAAAAAATAATACTGCAGACACTAAACTGGAAAACATCCCCACCCAGAGATGAAGGGCAGAAAGTCATTAGAGGAAGTTTTTATGCACAGATGGAGAAATATCCACTGTAACTCTTTCACTGTTCAGAGCTCACCCTTTTTAGAGGGTGGATTCTGCACTAAGTGCTCAGAGTTTGGAAAAGCAGGAGCTGCTGATGTGCTTCTCCAAGCTGGTAAATCCATCGTTAATGCGAACATTAAAGATCACAAACCCCAGTCACAGTAAATAAGAGCCCACAAAGATTCGCTTACACTTGGTGATTTTGGGGGCAGATCGCTCTCTCGAGGGCTGAGCTCCTGGTTTTGTCCTTCCAGGCAGTCTTCTGAAAGTGGAAAAAAAAAATCACAGCTTTAGTCACGGTTGCCACTGCAAAGTAACTTTTCCCTCCAGCAGTTCTTCCAACAGAAGAGCTGTGATGTAACTGCAGAGTCCACAGCAGAACTGAAACCAAGCCCAAAGCACTCAGAACGTCATCCTGTGATCAATCACAAGTCACTTCTCATTTTCACTGAGCCCCGAATCTTGCCCAGGATGGTGGAGTTCCCCACCACGCTCGGAAGGGGACAGAGCTTTCCACTTAAGCAGGAGCAAAACAAACCTTTGCCAAGCAGCTCCTCTGCTCAGTGCATTAAAAACAATATTCATTTCAGATGCCACCATCAGAAATGTGTTGATCATTATTTTATCCATAACTTGTCCCTGCTCCCCAAGCTGTGAATACCATGGCACTTCACACTAGACCATATTTTGGTGAAACTCCTTCTGTAGTGACCAGCTGCCATGATACATATTTTTGAACTGAGCGAGGTAGAACAACAAAAAAGCCTTTTTGGATCAGTGTCATTTAGTTTTTTGTGAAAAATCTGCCATCTCAATGAATGAAAGGATCATTTGGATCTTCCAGGAGAGCAAAACAGAATGGACCATCCTCCTCAGAACTCTACTCGGTGTTTTCCCCTTACTTTTAGCTGTCTGTGTGTCTTCATCCAGGTGACTGTGAAGAGCAAGCTAGGGGACAGAAACAGAGCGAGAACATCAGAACTGTCCCTCAGTCTGCAGGAACAAAAAAAGGAATATAAAACCCAGGACATGCTAGCACCAACCTCTCGCTGTTGCTGCCAGCAAACAGCAGACTGAGCCAGGAGTTACAGACTTACTCATGGATTTATCCTCCATGAATAGATCCAGCTTCCTTAGGCCTCATTTATACTTTTGGCCTCCAGACAATGTGACAATCACTCCCTCACTGAAGTTATGAACCAAGTGAAACTCTGTACCCCAGGGTAAGAGTTATTTTTGCCTGTTCTCACACAAGACAAACAATTAGAAGCAATTCAAAATAATTCAATTCCCTTGATTTGCTTAGACTCAACAAATCTTGCTGACTAATGCCATAACTGTGTTCTACACTTGGAACTTCAGGACACGGGGAGATTCTGTCACTGTTTTGCTGCCTCTGGACTTTTTGATGTCACTGAAATGAGCCTGAGCCGTGAGAAACCACTGATACTTTGGGAACTGAGCACAGGTGAGGAACATGAAACCATCCCAGAGGAAAGTGAAAGGTAAACAAGGCACCCTACTCACTTCCTGGGAATCTCTGGAGAAGGTGTCATCCAGGTCAGAGGTCTGAAACAAAACCAGTATAGATTAATCATTCCTCATAAGCAAGGAAGTGACAGCAAGGGAACACACAGGAGACTGAGAGCTCCAGAAAACACAGCAGTGTGGACTTGCTGCCTCCTACACTCCTGTCTGGCCACTTGAGAGAATACACAAGATGCCATCTTAGTTAAAATATATCTAATTTAGTTCCAGAAAACTTAGCTCCCCATTTCATCCAAATGGCTCACACCCAGTCTCTAAATAGAGTCACTCTTTGGTGGTTGAGGAACCCCTCATCACCTTTGGAAATGCTCCAAACACAAACACACGTGGCCTGAGTTTGCATCTGTCCAGCTTTTCCATGCCTGGAACCGGGCTGAGGTCATAGCAACCATCACATCTTTCATTTTCTAAACTCAGCATTTGCACGGCAATGGTTTTAATTAATTTTGATGGCTGCTCAGGCAGGTGGTCACTGCCTGCCGAGCTGGAGCTGCTCAGGTGCAAAGGCCTGGGAACAGCCAAACCCTGACCCCCTCCTCAGCTCCCCAGTCCCATCGAGGGGAGGAGAGCTATACCAGTGTGGGCAGCTCCAGCTGCAACCTTTTCAGCTTGGCCTCAGTGGCCAGGAGCTGACTCTCCTTCTGGAAGAGCTGCAGCTGCATCTCGTCACATCTCTCCCCCAGCTCCCGGATCTGCTTGCGGTAGGCGTCCCTCTCCACCAGGTTCTTGGAATACTGCACGTGGAACTGCTCTCGGGTCAGGAGAGCCTGTGCAAAGGGACAACACGTGGCATTCACACAGCAGCACGGACAGGGCTGCACTGTGTCCCCACTTCGAGCAGCAAAGCAGTGATAAGCAGTGAGGAATATGTTATCACCTGGTCTCTCTCTGAAGCCACTTCCTCCATCTGCTGCAGAACAGCTTCAATCCGTTTTTTGTACATCTGGGAGTCCTTCCTCAGAGATGTGCACTGTAGCTCCAGCACCTCCTTTTCCTCTGCAAACTGCTGAGACAAGGTCAAACGTACCTGCTTGTGGGCAGAGCCTGAGCCTGACTGTCCCCACTCCTGCTCTGTGCCACACATTGCTCTGGCCAGAGCTCCATGGGGCGTCCGAGCTGTCACCTGCCACACACAGAGTGCTAAAATACTACAGCAGGAGCAGCAGGGATTGCTCCTGAGCAGCTGCTCTGCTCCACAGGCAAGACCCTGCAGGTGTTTCACCTGCCTGTCTTATCCATGACCCTCAGCAGGAACTTGCACTGCAGCACCTACTTTGTCCTGGAGCACCTTGGCTCGGCGCAGCTCCTTACGCAGGCTGTAAATGGTGTTCACCAGCTCCCGGCGTTCTTCCAGGATCTGGCTGCAGTCATTCTCCAGAGTCTCCTTGGAGAAGCTCTTCTCCAAATTCTGCTCCCTGGCAACCTGCAGGACAAAGGAAGAAGTGAGACAGGGCCACCACCTAGCTCCATATCAGTCCTCTCCCCTTGGGGCTCTATCTGATTTGGGCAACAGCTGACCCCCACAATCTTCACTGCAGCATTGCTGCCCTGGCTGCTACAAACAATCCCTTGACTCCATACTCAACCACCCCACCAACCTGGAGAGTGTTTTGCAGCTCCTGGTTCTTGGCCAAGAGCAGCTCCTTCTCCTGCTGGATCTCCCACACCACCTCGTGGCTGGGGCGCTGCTCTATGGCATGTTTCAGCTTCATTGTGTGCTTCCTCTCCAGCTTGCAGTCATCCTCAGCCTTCATGAGGCTGTGCTTCAGGTGATCGATCTATGAGAAGGTTCAGAGCTCAGCAGGAGCAAGGAGGAAGCTCTGGCCTGCAAAAGCAGTTCTCACTCTGTTCCCCAGACAAACAAGGGGCAAGTTTCTCCCCAGCTCTGTTTTCCTCGGGAAATTTTGTGCTCTGGGGACCAGAGTCCTGCCTGTGTGCTAACAGATACATGTTCCTGTGCTGCCTTTGTGAGAGCAGCCTTGTGTGAGGGCAAGACTGGTCATTATTCACAGCACAGCTTGTAAAACACGGCCCTACATGGCTGAGCTAGGGACCACAAAGACAACGTGCTAGAGAAGATGCTCAGTGCTTCATTCTGGACTGGAGCACCCTTGGCAAAGACAAGGTGCTCAGCCCAGCCTTCCAGGAGCCAGGTGAGAAGGGGGAAGCCGGAGAAACTGAGACTGACCTCTAGTAGCAGGTCCCTGTTCTTCATGAGGGCCGCGCTCTTCTCCTCACTCTGCTTGGCGTAGCTCAGGGCCAGGTTGTAGTTCTCGTCCTTGCACTTCCGCAGCTCCTTGCTCAGGCTGTCCCTCTCCTCCTTCATCCTCTGGGCCCGCTCCTGGTGCTTGCGGAGCAGGCTGTCCCTGACCCACATCTCCCGGAGGGTGTCCTCCTTGGAGTGCAGCCACACCGTGAGCTCCTGCGCCTTGCGCCGCTCCTCCTGCACCGCGCTCTGCAGCTTCGTGATCTCGTTCATCAGCACCTGGCTCAGGCCAGACTCGCCAGCCGTGTCTGTTTGGGGGGCAGGGGTCACTCACTGCTGTCCTGGCTGCTGCCAGGCATACACTGACCTCAGCTTCCCTTCAAGATCACTACAGCCAACCCTGATGACGTGTGATCAAGTTATCCCCACTGTGCCTCTCTGCACCACAGAGCCACAGACACAACAAGCAGAAGGAAGAATTCCTTCCTCCCCCCTTCCCAGTCCAGCCAGTGACACCAGGGCTGTTCTTCCCAGAACCCTTCTGAAGCACACGTGGAGCAAGGCAGGGAGTGCTCAGCAACACCAAAGGAAGAGCTGTTGTTGAGAACACAAACATTACCTATAATCATAGAGAAAACCCTGCTGGGCTCTTTGCCAGTTATTTTCTTATACAGCTGTGGATAATAAAGCTCAAGACTCTCCATAAACGCCTCAAAGCCCTTGTGTCCCGTTCGCTGAAGAATGTCCAGGAGAACACCTGAAATAATGGCAACAGGACATTCTATTCAGTTACTGCTCTTTAGTTATTTGTAACATAGAAAAAAATGGCTTCGCTTCCTCCACATACAAAAGTCCCTGGGATCCAAGCACAGAATCAGTTCGGTTGGAAAAGACCTCTGGGATCGAGTCCATCCTATGACTGAACCACCTTGTCTAGACCACAGCACCAAGTGCCACATCCAAGCTTTGCTTAAACACCTCCAAGGAGGGTGATGCCAGCACCTCCATGGGCAGTCCTTCCACTGTCTAACTCCCCAGACAATCCCAAACCAGTGGCCTGCAAACCACGCTATTTGGTATTTGAAGTGCTCCCACCTGCCTTCCGTTTGCGCATGACCAGGCTGGGGTCGTTGAGAACCTGCTCCTCATCATCCGGGCTGAGCACTTTGCACTGGCGCAGGTAAGGGGTGATCCGGGAAGGGTCAATCACAGAGATCAGCTTCACACGGAAGTTCTCCAGGTTATTCCAACAGATCTCATCATTATCCTCTTCCAGCATGGCAGCGGTGAGGGGAATCAGTGAGCAGCGTCGTCCTGTCTGGAAAGAAACAACCAAAAAACAGACAAGCAGACCCTGAGCCTCTCAGAGCAGTGTGGCAGTGGTGGTGAAACCAAGGGTGTTCAGGCTGAGAATGCAGAAGTGTCCTAATCAGCTGTTGCCTCTGCTTTACGAGCAGTTCACTCTTCCTTCTCCACCTCCCAGCATTTGAGATCCCCGTGTTCTGTCTGACCACACAGACACCACATCTGACACCCACAAGAGCTGACACTTGACCTCAGAGCCGTAAAATAAACCTTTATTCCCTGTTAGTATCAGCCATTCTGTATCACCAACCTGTGCCTCTGCAGTCCCAAAAGCTTCCTTGATTCTCCTCCTGTGTCCTGGCTCTGAGAAAACTTGTCTTGGGGGCAGCCTCCCTCTGTATTTTGACTAGAGAAAAGATGATTCCAGGAACAAAACTGGTTTGAGAAAAAAGGGGAAACTACTCAGCTATACCCTGAGACAGGAAAGGGAAGGAAAAGAAAAAGAGAGATAAATAACAAAAGGGGAAGCCAGAATGGGTCATGAGGGAGGAGAAGGATGGCCATGGCATTGTGAGTCAGCAGCAACACACAGGCAGTGATTTTAGGTTAGTTCTGGTTTTGTTTTCTAGTCTGTCCTAGTGAAGGACCTGCTGGGGTCCAGAAAGTTTCCTTGTGCAGTGGTCAGGAAGACTAAAAATGAAAGTCAGAGCCGTAGGTGTGTGCAGCTGACTTCGGGGGACAAAACAAGCCACAAAACTAGAAGAAAGAGGCTCTTCAAAGGCTTTCCAGCTGTTAACACCTTTGTCCAGGAAAACAGGTGGCAGCAAGAACTCGCTCTCGGTTTAGAGTTCAGCTGAAAAGGATGATTTCTATATCGATGTCTCTAATTTTGGATGTCCTCAAGCTCTCAGCATAATTATAACAACTCAGTATTTTGAGGGAAAGGGAGTCAAGTCTTGGCAAAGAACAAAACCCATGATTCCCAAATCAGGCTGTGGCCTTGGCAGCACTTAAAGGAGCAGCCCAGCAAGCAGCACTGTGATGATGCTGAGCATCACCAGAAGACCTGTGCCTGCCTCCCCACCTTCCCACAGCCCTGGAGCTGAACCCAGAACTCACTCAGAGTGTGTTTGAAAAAAGCCAGAACACACAGGCTCCGATGCCATGGCAGCATGACACGTTCCCATTAGCTTCCCACTCCACCCTTTGTTCTGCTTTCTAAGTTTATGGAGAGTTTTTCCATGTTGTCATTAGGAGCAGGGCAGAGATGCTCTGAGATTCTTTCAGCCTGTATTAAATCAGCTTTACACTAAAAAAAGATGCAGTACCTGTGTCAGCTGTGCCCTTGCTGAAGGTAATGAGAGTGTCTGTTAATTGACCAATTTAGTCTTGGGAGGTTTTATTCCAGTGACAAATCAATTTAATCCTGAAAAAGGACAAAGACAGCTGCTGCTTATACAGTTTTTCCACAAACAGGGGCATCTTTTGAGCAGCACTTGCAAAGGCCAACAATCATTTAAAGCACAGCTCACCTTTCCCACCAGTGCCTCACTCTAACAGCCTGGGCACAGCACCCACAACTGTGCAGGTGCTCCTGCCACAGCTGAGTTTCCTGGAAAACTGGTATCTGCACTTACTTATGGAAAACAGAGTACACAGCAAGAGGAAAGCCATTCCACAATCATTCCCATTGCTCCCTAATGTCCTGACACCAAATTCTAGCAATGCTGGCACCCAGTGACCCTCTGCCCCCAGCTCTGCCTGAAGAGCCCTGGTGGAGAAGCTGGAACTGCCAACACAACTCCCCACTGCACTCAGGGAAGTTCAGTCAGTGCAGTGGAATGAAGCTCTCACAGCACTTTCCCTCTAGATTTTATCAGCTTTGCCTCAGCTAACCTTGCACCTCTCTGCGAGACAGAAATTGCTGGGTTATAAATGAAGAAACAAGTTTTTTTAAAGTGATTTGTGATGTCTGTACAGGGCAGGCTGTGGAAGAATCAAGAAAGAATCCTAATTCAATCCTGCAGTTTTAGGGACATGAATATTCATTCCCCACGTTCTCCCTGGTTTTCATGCAGCCTGAAAGCTTCATGTTTCTCATTAGCAATCACTCTCATACACACATTATTAAAAGCACTATTTACCAGGAAAAAAACACACACAGAATACAGCAGTAATTTTTAAGTGAGAAAAATAAAACATCTGTATTTCAACAAATACTTAAGACTCATTTTGATACAAAATTAATCTGCTGCTTATTCCACAGTATTCAGTCAGTTACCAAGCCAAGCCACTGTCACAGCACTAAAAACCACCCAATTAACATATTCTGAACATGGATAAACATTCACATAAATAGGGGCTAACACAAGAAGGAAATAAATAACCACCATTGCTTGTTTCCCCAGATTTCCAGCAGTGTTCCCCCCCAGCATCTAAGGAAGGTGTGAGTTTGAAAGAGCAGAAGTCTGTGCCTGAAAGATTTCCCTCCAGCCAGTTTCATTCATTTTTGCACCTTGCCTACAGATGCAGATTTGGTTGAGGGATGGGAAAATCAATCCAGCGTTTTCCTCTTCCCCAGGCCCATCCAGTCAGCGAGTTGGAAGTGATAAAAGTGAACAGTGCAAAAATTATCTCCTCCTGCCATGCAGGAAGACAGAGCTCATTCCAGTGACCCCTGTAACAAAGCACAAACAGCTCCTATCAGTCACAGCATTTTTAAAAGGAAGTTGCCCTTTTGGAGTTTCTAAAATGAATTTTCAAGAAAAAATCCATACCCAGTCTCATCTGACAACCACGTGGATCAAACACTCTTTGTGTTCATTCCATCCAGTGCACCAAAAGCCTCAGCAGGTACTAGGACATCACCCATTTGTACCCTACAGAAGCTGGCCTGCTATAGCCATAGAGAAATGAAGCCAAATAGGGGAAATAAACCCCAAACCCCACAAAATTGTTCTAAGATGAAGTATTAAACTCCACTGTCAAGCCTGTAGAAGTGCTACCAACTAGGTGCATACTAAGTAGGCAGGGCATGAAATAAAAGGCTGCCAAATGTTTGAATTTCATGAGTTTTATATATAATTTTACCACAGAGACATCAACTTTCCCTCTCCCCAAAATATTATCAGCCTTAGGCTGTGATTGATGGTGACTGTAGAACTCAGTGTCCTCGGGGAACAAGAGCAGAGATCACTTCAGTCCTTTCCTGGGGTCATGATTCATTGTCTGAGCTGAACCACACACAGACGTGGTTTGGCTTCTGAGCAGGAGCTACAAACCACTGAGTAGCTACTCACACATTTCCTTCTCACACCCTCCTCCTCTTCCTGAAGCGGGCACTTCTCCTGATTTGAGGAGCTCTGGCATCAGCCCCACCAGTGCAGGAGCCCAAGGCAGACTCAGTGCTCTCTTCAGCCCTCACGCCCTGCAACAGAAGCAGGACAGATGATCAACGGTGTGAGAATTGCATATAACCCCTTGAGCTACCTTTTTATTTTAATGAGCTCACCAAGATTTCTCAAACCATCTTTCATTTACCTTCACAGTGAAGCATGGGACAACATCCCATTACCAGTGTCAGGAAAGCACAGAACATCACGCAGTTTTCAGAGCGAGAACCAAGGCCTCATTTCAAAAATGCAAGAGTTGGGGCAGCAGGTTATAAACTGAAAGGGGAAGGGAGCTTTGATACCCACTTCTGAGAACTGTCATGGCAAGTTTAAGGTGCTACAGAAACCATGGGCTTTCACCCTCCCAGCTGCGCTGCAGGGCTTTTCCTTTTATCAGCTGTGAAACTGTGTTTATTCAAAAGCACCAAATTTCTGCTACACTTCAGAACAGTGGGGGTTTCCCCCCAGATTCCAGTGCAGTATTTATCTGGCAGTAACATTCTGCTTTTAGCCCCTGGCATCTCTGTTTTACCTGATTTAGTAAATCAGCATCTTTGTCTCCAGGCTCATCCCCAAGTCTCCAATCCTCCCGTACTCCTGTTAATTCATTCCCACAACTCTCTTCCTCAGACACTTCTTTCTCACTCTGCCACTCCTCGTCATCACTCTCCTCATGTTGCTTCCTGCAGGCTGACAGAGTTGTTGTCACTCTGGGAGGAGGCAGAGTTGCCAGGACAGCTGGCAGTGTGAAGGCTGCCAGGAATCTGGCTTTCAGCAGGAGGTAAGCAGGGTTATCACCCAGTTTCTGCTGCACCAGTTCTCCAATAGCATGGAAAACATCCTCAGTGCCCCCATCCCCACTGGCCTCCCCACTGGCCTCCTCCTACTAGAGAGAGGCTGCTTGCTCTTCCAGAGCTGCTTTCTGCACCAGGAGCTTCGAGAGAGTTTTTATGTTGCAGAGAAAAGGTGGCAAATAAGGCAGCCTTGTCTGCAGGGATGGCACCTGGACCCCTTTTTTCCCACTCAGCCACTCCTTCACCAGCCCCTCGTCCTCCAGGGAGATCAGGCTGAAGTCAAGGAGATTCTTCTCTGCACTGGAAGTGCTTGGCTGCGGAGGGACGTCAGCACTTGGTGGTTTGGAGGCAATGGGTCTGTTCTTCAGTGCCTGAGCACCAGAGCAGTCAGAGCTCCCTGGGACATCGTTGTGAGGAGCTGCAGCTCCTGGCTGGAGCACAATCCCTTTCCTGGTGCTGTCTGGATTGGAGGATGATCCGTTTGTTGTGACACTGCTCTTTCCCAAGCTGGTGAGACTGAGCACGGGCTGGGAATCAGAGCCCTGAGTGCTGGCAGGGGGCCGTGTTTGGGGCAGCACCACGGCACACGGGGCTGGGCTGTCAGCTGGAGGAGCAGCTGGAGCTGCAGAGGAGCCTGGAGCCATGGAGGAGCCATCTGAACATGCAGGGGTTACAGCAGAAACACTGGATGTGCTGCACCCAGCGTGCACTGAGGCCACAGGTAAGAGAATTGTGGGCTGGTCATCCTTTCCCACGGGAACTCCTGCCAGCTGGGAACTTGGCCCTTTTGTCTCTGCACTGCTGGGCTGGGGTGGATTTGCTCCAGCTGGTGCAGGAGTCCCTCCCAAACCAGAGACACTGCCACTGGAAGTCACAGTTGTCTGACACTGACTCCTCCCAGCAGCAGCTGGCATTTCCTGGGGAACACCCACCACGGTCTGCACAGCACTGGGGAGCAGAGCCTGGGGGGTGACAACCCACGTGAAGGGCAGGATGCTGTTGGGAATCACGGGAGAACCAGCTTGTGGAGTGACAAGAGCAGGCAGCAGGCTGACTGGCCTCTGCTGTGGCCCGTTGCTCTGCAGCTCACAGGTGACTGGAGTGGAAAGGGACAATTTGTTGGTGCCAGACTCCAGGCCAAGGGGCACCACTGTGATCTGGTGAGGCACAAAAGCCTGGTTCTGCAACACTACTGAAGCTGAGCTATTGGCTGCCACCTGACTATTGCAGCCTCCCTGGTCCGGGGCCTTCTCTGCTGCAGCTGGATTCAAGCCTGGAAAAACTCCTCCTTCGGGGCTGCTTGCCAAAGCTTCCTCTTTTAGTTCCTTCTTGGGCTGTAGATCTGTCCCTTGTGAGCAAGCAGGGCTTTCCCCAGTTTCTGGCACTGCTGAGGAATGGTTTTCAGGCACAGGAGCAGAAGCAGAACCTGCAGCAGAAGTCCTTGTGGGCACTGGTGAACCCTGTACCTGGCTATCGGTGCCAGCAGCTGCTGCAGGTTTGCTCCCTGCTTGTGCAGAGGGAATGATTTGCTGTGGTGGGTGCTGGATTATCAAAGGCCCTGAAACCAGCACCTGTGGGGCAACCAGCAGTGTCCTCTGCATGGCCTTCTTGGCCTGGGACTCCCTTAAACGCTTCTCTCGCAGCAATTCCAAGACAGTTTTAGCCTTCTGCCTTTGCCCCTGGGCTGGGGGAGCTCCCTGCACGGCTGGGGCACAGCTCTCCAAGGCACCAGTGGAAGTTTCCCGTGCTCTCAAGGCCACAGGTCTCCTGACAGCATTCCTTGGTATGCCCCGTTGGGAGGTCCTCTGAGAACAAGGCTGGGATGAGTTGCCTGCAGAGGAGAGGAAACAAAATTACAATGAATGAACAGTATTTTCAAAAGCCATTCCTCAGCTATTAAATATCAAGGGATGTGGCAAAATTCCTGTTTGTGAGAATTCCTACAACACTGAAGTCCTGATTTAATGAAGCCATGTCCTGGCAACTGAAAAAGTGGTAACTGCCCCCAGAAATCAGAGATGGGATAGGAATGCACCTTAACACCCCACTGAACTGGTCCATTGCTACTGGTCCCCCAGCCCTGCAGGGTTTTATCCAGTCCTTACCAAAAGGGAACATGTTTAAAGATCCAAGAGTAGCAAAAATGAGCATGAGAATGCAGGTTTGTCCCCAAAGTTCTCCTTCAGTTAAACTGGTCATTAATGTAATTATGACTGATGAATAGTAGTGATGAATTATTTGAAAGTTCTTGCACATCATAAAAATAAATGTTCTGGTAGGTACCTGAAGAAGTCGCCGTATTTTGGGAAGCCTGTAAAAAAATTACATTAAATTGTACTTTTGATAAATCTAAAGATGATTAAAACAGCACAGATGCAAATCAAACCTATTATCTGCCAGCTCCTGAACAAACGGCCACACGGCCAGCATTTATTCTGCCTCTGAACCAAAACAAATTGCTAACACACATATAAACTGTGTGCCCATACAAAATAAAGTGCTTATTTTAGTCAAGACTTCAGTGGGAAAAGCTTAAAACCACAATACCTGCTGAGGACTCCTTGTGTTAGGCTTAAGTGGCTCCAACTGGCTCAGCTTCCTCTCCTTGATAATCTTCATGCAGCCTTTGGTATCAATCTGGAAGAGCTGCAAGGTGAGAGTTCGTTAACGTTTGGCTGAGAACAAAAATGTTTTGGTGGGATCAGTGACAAAACGAGATAGATGGGACATGTTTCATATGCAAGATTCTGGGGGCATTTTTACACTTACAGAAAAAGCCCTGGCAGGATCAGATTTTGGATGCAGGACTTATTTAAGAAACTTCATATGCAAGACACAAGGGCAGATTAATTCATCTAAGTAATTAGATTATTTGTTTAAGAAACAAACCATTTATTTAAGCCTCAAATACTGGACAATAAAGACTAGCACTGTTTGAAAGCAGGTAATGCTATTAAGCCAGTAAAACTCACCTGAATGAGCAGTGCAAACAGGGGAGTGCTGGTGAGGCTGACTGACTTCACCTTCTCTCCAATAGCAGCAGCTACAAAGAAATCCCGCATCACAATCAGCTGGGAATTCACTCAGAAGACATCAGAAAGTAGAGACAGAGGTAGGATGGGTCCCCAGTACCTTTTGTGTGGTAAAAAGCCATCCTCCCAGCCTGCAAGGTGCGGGGCAGCAGCACATTGCCCACCCACGGGGTCACTGCCATCAGCAGCTTCCTGTCCAGGCTCAGCCGCCTCCAGCGCTCCCTGTCCTGGCACTGAGCTCTCTTTGGCAGCTCCTGCAGCCCCTGGACATCCTGGCCAACAGTTGCACCAACTCCTGGGAGTTTGGCTAAAAGGCTGCCAGGAGGTTTTAGCATCTTTAATTGATGTGCATGAAAAAAAGACACAATTAAGAGTTCCCATTAGGAAGGTTCTGCCATTAGTCCCAGGACAAACCATTCACAGGGCAGTTAGGACAGAAAACCGTGAGCTTTTCCTCTTGGGATTACAGTGCAAGATCTATGATTATATAAAAAAAAACTCCTACTAAGCACAGCCTGGCAGTGCTCACGTCACAAGAGCAGACAAGACACAAGAAGCACTCACAAGTTTCCTCTGGAAGCTCGTGTTGTTCCTTAATATTGTTCTCACATCCTCCAGGCTGACCCGCAGCACGTGTTTCCCACACTGGGAAGCCTGAAGATGAAAGCACATGAGAAAAGACAGAAGGGAAAGTAACTCATAGAAAATTACTTGCACTGAATAAGCACAGCAGGTACAAGTTTTCAATATTCCTGCTGTTGAAGGTATCTTATTAAATTAAATCAACCGTGAAGACCTTTACTTTTAGTCCTTGTGCATCATCACAACACCACATGCCTATTTCATAAAAACTTTTGTGTGAGGAATCTACCAAAACCCAAAAATCAGAATTTTCTGGGTGATTATCTTCACATTTTTTGACTTAAGAGGACAAGGGAATGAACAGCAAGATGTTACCTGCTCATCACATCCTGCCCTTACTGCAGCAGCTGCACTTCCCTTCTAACTTCTGACCCAAGCTCCCATCCCAGCTCACCTTGGCCACCACTTCTGCTGCATTGTTCACCACCACGTCTGTGGAATGGGGCTGTGCAATGCCCCTCAGCAGGGTGTTCAGCTCAGAGGATTTATCAGCACCTCTGTCTCCATCACAGGCTGCCCCTGGAATGTCACTGCAGCTGGTCCCTGGAGCAGAGAGGAGGGATTGGATTTGGTATCTCTCTCTGGTTGCCTCCTGCGTGTCCATCCCTGTTGGGATCCACAAGTCAATGCTGGGGACTGCACACTCCTTCTTGCTTGTGGTGCTGGTCACCTCCTCCTCCTCCGAGCTGTCTGTCAAGTCCAGCTCCATGTCCTCCTCACTGCTGCTCTCTGAAGGGCTGGAGCTCTCCTCACCGTGGCGCCGTTTGGTCCCCCCAGATCTTTTCTTCTTGGGTCAAAACAAGCACAGACAAGTTTTAGTCAGTGTTCACCCCTGGCTTGCAACTCTCTCAGATCACTAAGTTTCCTTTTCCAAAGGAAACAAGATTTTGGAAATAAGACCATCTTCAACGTGGTCTTAAGCAGCCTGAATTTCTCAAGTGACTGGGACCAAAACTGGCAACTCCTGAGGTACAGACATGAAAACCTACATATATTCCATCCTTACAGGCATTTCAAGGCAGTAAAGAATTCTGGATAATATACAAATATATAGCAAATTAACTTCAGCCCTTCAGAACAAAGGCTGCTTTACACATCAAAAAATTAAACCATGAACATCCACGACAAAAATCTTGATTTTGTGAAATCAATGTCAATTTTTAAATTAATTTTACAGGATTCTACGTTTAGGTTAAATTAATTAGGTAAACTTAATTGAAGAGATGGGACTGTGACATTGCAGGATTTCCACAATACCTTACAGCCAATCATTAATTTCCACTTGCTCAGGCATTGGGAGTTAGTCCGATGTGGCAGCTCAGAAGCAATTTTACTCCAGTGACCTGAAAAGGATGCAGAGGATGCAGAACATTTTTATTTGTGCCACAAACTGAGCGACAGGCCTTTCAGTGCAGCCACCACACACATTTTATACATTTCCACAGATAAGAGACAGAGTTACTGCATGAATGGATCTCAAATCCTAAATACCCACAACACAAAGTTGCAATCATCAGTACAAAGCAGAGCCTGCAGGGCCTACAATGAAAGAGGAGAAAAACCTCAATGACACCTCTAAACTCCTATAGATCAAGCCACAGAAACACCTACCCAGGCCATGCTTTTGAACCAGTTCAATCAGCTGCTCCTCTTCCTCCAAGCTCCACTGGCCTTTCTTTACATCCCAGTGCAATGCTTTTAAGTACCTTCGAAATGACAACATTACAGTCAGGAACATTCAACCCTGCTTGTAAAAAATCAGATCCCCACTGCACTCCAAGGCTGAATAAAACCAGCATTCCTAATCAGAGCTTTCCTCTTTTTTAAGGGGCTGGTACCTGGCCTGAACTCACCGGTCCCGGCACTGGGCGTCGCTCCTGCCCGGCACTTCCGTCCGGATTCTGTACCAGTCCTTCTCCCCGTACTTCTTAACTGCTGCCATCAGCATCTGTGTGCATGAGACAGAGCAAGAGCTGAAATCCTCACCAACACCAATCCCAGCAGGCCCGAGACAGCAGCAGTTGTATTTGTTTCCTGTGCAAATCCCTGAACCAAACTGTTTAGGAGCTTCTAAGCCCTCTTGAGCTGTGAAGTGCCCACCTCGGTGTCTTTCACTCTCCTCTGTGCCACTGCTAAAGCTCAGATGTACAGCCACGCCACACCTCAGCAGCCTAAGCTTCCCACCCTGCAATTCCAGGCCCAGAGAATGGAGCTTACAGCATCTTCCTCTGGTGTCCAGGGTCCTTTCTTCAAGCTGGGGTCCACACTCTTTGTCCAGCGGTAAATCAGCTGAGCAGAATCTCTTCCTTCCATGTAATAAGCAACTAGAAATTAAAAGGTTTCTTTAGCTCTGTTGTAATTAATGTTTCTTCCTTTATTTGGACAACAGTTGCTAGCAGTGATTGCCATAAGCAGCACTTTAATCTCTTAAACAATGGTGCTCAGCCAGCTTCAGCCAAATTTCCAAGATGGATAAAGGTTCCAAGAGACATTAAGTTCTTGCTGATATAATGAAACTTCCAGATAGGTACAGGAAAGGCAGAGATCACAGCTTCCACCAAGGAAAAGAGAATGGGAGAGTGAAGCATTCCAGGTGAATGGAAGGTTTGGCACTTACTTTTCTTGTATGGGATATGGCTTCCCACTCTCATCTCTTGAACAAGATCTAAAAGCATCTGATCCTCATCCTTGGTCCATTCTTTCCTTTTTAAGTCTTTGTTATAGATTTGGTACTTCTGCAAGCACTGGAAAGGTGTCCTGTTTGTCTTAATACAAGGAAAACAGAGAGAAGCAGGTAACTGGTTATTTATGAGGACAAAAAAGCAAGAGGGAAGAGCTAAAGTACCAAATCTTTTTGGTACTTCTTGGACTCTTCTCAGAAAGCATTAATTAACAGTGAATTAGCATTAACATTGTTTTTAAAGCCAGACAAGAGGCAAAGTAAAGCCAGAAAGAACCAACTTGTCACCTCAGACCTTACCCCCAGCTCCTGGGCAATGGTCTGCCAGTCCAGGTAGTTGTGTTTAGCAGCTATCTGCTTCAGCCTCTCTATCTCCTCCTCAGTCCATTCCTTTTTGTTGATGCTTGGATGCTCCCAATTTTGCCAAAACTTCCTCAGTTCTTCTGAGCTACGTTGTCCATCAAACTAAAAGAAACAACAAAAATATGTTTGGTTCTCAGAGCTGGGATTAAGACACCTGGACAAACAGGAAAACCAGTGTTTTGCATTTCAGATACATCCTATTGCCAAGTTTTCCAGATTTAAATCATCAAATTTAACAAGTTGAGACCACTTAATAGTCAGCCTGGAGACATGCAAGCTGGAAACACTGGATGCAAACCAGGTCAGGGGGTTCTCAAGAGACAGGACACAGATATCAGAAGCAGTAGAACAGCTGATCCCCCAACTCACATGGATGTTGGAAATCTTGTCCCAGTCATGCTCATCGAATCGGTTTCCTATTAAGTCACTTTCTGGGAGTTGGCTAAAGCAGAGGGTACAAAGAGGAAGAAAGAATCATATTAAATGGTTAATTAAACACTTTGTCTTCTTGATCCCACCTCATCTCATTCCTCCCACCTGTTCCTGACTTCCACAAGATCGGAACACTTGGATTAGCAGGAGAAACAATTAATGCCACATCCAAATACGTTGCTCTAGATTTGTTCATGAGCAAAAGCTCAAAGGTACGAAAAATCTCAGAGCTCTGCTCCTTTGTTGCTAAACTAAGAACCACTTAAAGCAGCACCTCTCTACTGGGTACAGACACTACACTTCGTGTATCAAGGCCCAAACACATTTCTTAGCAAAGAACTGTGGAGATGAGAGAGCTGCAGAGCCTCAACAGAACTTTATTTTTTACAAGCCAACACAAATGAACATTTCTCCAAATGTCACGTCTGGAAGAGGAAGGAGGAACCTTTTGGAGCTCAACTCTGAGACGTTTTTCACCGAGAACATAGAAAAACTTCTTACTTAATTGACTCTATTTCTTGCTCCAAGTCTTTGATTTGCTTTTCCAAGGTCTGTTTCTCTGTTTCAGTCTTGACTTTCTCCAGTTTCTGATTCCAGTAACTCATCCTGTTCAAAGACATTTTTAGCATTACTTACTAGGACAGATGGGAGTGAGGTCAATGGCATCAGAAGATGCACAGCAGAGACAGTTTCCCCATCAGTATCATTCCTCCCTTCAAGTTTATTTCCACACACAACTGCTGTTCTCCCAGGTTTTCCCACATGGCACACTCATAGCCCTATTCACACCATTCCAATGCAATCACTGACCCAGAACAGGTCTCAGATAAACCATTTTGGTGTTTACAGAGAGAACCAATGGTTGCTGCAACAGCAATAAAGACTGTGCCAGCTCCAGCATAGAAATCCCTTGCTGGACACACCATTAGGCCTCACCACATAGAAATCCCTTGCTGGACACACCATTAGGCCTCACCACATAGAAATCCCTTGCTGGACACACCATTAGGCCTCACCACATATCACAATTCCAGCTTCAAGCCCTGCAAACTATTTTAAGTTACACCACAGTGCCAACGGGAAGAAGTGGATGGCTATAAAATCCCATAAACACAAACAATTAACACAGGAACTTGCTGGAGCAAGGTGGAATCTTCACATCTACCTTCTCCTCCTTTCCCACCCGAAGCTCTCAGCAGGAGAAAAGGGGATTTTTGGGCAGTACTCACTTGAGCAGCTTTGGCTGGAGCAGGCGCTGCAGGCGGTCGCTCACCACTGATTTCTGCAGCAGCGTCTTCTCTCTGCTTTTCCCTAAATGAAACAGAGGAGCAGCCAGACATCAGAGCAAAACCACTGCCAGGAGACACCCACTGCTCCCAGCACCCCTGGGAATGTCCTCCAGCTCTGCACTGCTGTCTTCCTGCCTAAATCACCAACATCAGACCTGGGCAAGGCACAGCCTGCGGCTCCGTTTTATCAGGATCTCCAAAGAGACCCCAAAAAAGGAATCCCCCTGTGAGCAACTGGAGCTGCAGGTGTCCCTTGAGCTTCTCTCATCTGGGCATGAATATATACATTTGTTACATGAACATATAGCTCTTCTAGAACACTGAACAGCACACAGACTTACTTACACTTGGCTGAATGCAGTTGTTCAAAGGATTTTATGCCCTGAGCTGCCTTTTCCTTGGCATCTTCATTGGAAGGAGGCCCCTGATGAGGATTAGAAGGGTTAGATACACTGGAGAGTCAGACAAAATTACTGTTTCTTCTCAAAACTCCAGCATGAACTGCTACAGAAATAACTGGAAACCCAGACTTGTGCAAACTGTCACACTCACAGCCTTGGGTCACCTTTGTCAGCAAGAGCTCACAGATACATTGTTTGAACAGAAATATTACCAGTCATTGCTTGAATATATTAATATATAGATGGTGATAGTCGACATCTTGGCTACCACAAAAAGACCTCCTTTTGCTGATGACCTTTTAAAAACACATGAAAAAAAGTACTAATAATTTCCCCAGAAAACATAAAAATAATTACAGAAAATCTCAGAAACTGAGAAAACTCAGCTTCACAGACAATCACATTTCAGTGAGTGCTTTAAACTGCAGCATGGAATTGGGTTGTGCAGATGAAGACAAAGTTAAGTTGCAGCCAAGAAGGTTCAAGCCCCTGGTGGCTGCAGTTCCACTCCTCAGAACTCACAGGGCTGAACAAACATTTCCAAAAGAGGGTGAATGACAAGTGAGAGGAAAAAGGTTTTGGACTGAGGAGTGACATTCAGTTACACGACTGAAATTAGAAGGGTTTAAAGACATCACAATATACATCCACCACTGAAGACACGTCAGTCTGGATGCTGTTTATATTTACTTACAATTCCTGTTGTTTTATCCTTAAAGTATGGCTTCATAAAATGGCCCAAAAACACATTTGCTGGTAGATTTCTGCCATCTCCTGCCTTTGCTGTTTTGGAACCATCAAGCTCACCCATGATCTCCTTCTGCAATACAAGAATGAATTGAACAGCATCAGTGTCTCCTCCCAGTTCCTGATTTCAGAGAGCCGTGGCTGAGCCACCACAACCACCCCAGGCAGGGTTCAAACCTGCAGCACAAGACTGTAAATCAGTGCAAGAGTTAGAGGCAGGATTTGGAACTTCCTGACTTTGCACAGTGCACTGCAGATGATTAAAGAGATGAATAAAATACCAACTTGCCACAACAAGATAAAATACAAGATGTAAAATACCCATTTTTGGTTGTAAGAAGGCATTGAAATGTCAGCCAAATAAACCACATTCGTCTTGGGCTTGAGGTGGGGAAAAGATGGCAAATGGCAACCCAGAAAAGCACAGAAATGAACGTTTCACCCCTGCTTTGCTCACCTGCTGTTCTCTGTTTTGTGCTATGAGCAGCTCTACTTCCTCAATCTTTTCCTTGATAACTTCCTGGTACACATGGTTCATCTGCAGGCAGGTTTCTGGATCCTGTTGCAGGCTTTCAGTATCATCATCATCATCATCACTGCTGTCTTCTCCTCTTTCCACTTCCTTGAGGCAAATAAGGTATTTAAGGAGAAAAGAGAGAGGAAGAGTTGTTTTAAAAGCAGGTCTGTAACAGTCAGCTCTGTAACTCAGCACTGCCTGAGCTGAACCTGCTGTGTGACCACAGCCTGGGGGATTTGCAGGGACACAGAGCAGCAGCACCAGAGCAGGGAGGCCTCTGACCCCGGCACTTGTCACATGAAGAAATCTCTGACACTGAATAACAAAGTCCTGGGCAGGAATACCAAAACTCCAGGTCTTAGTGAGCACAGAGCCAGGGCGGCAGCCTGGATTTCCCCAGAGCAGGGTAAAGTTTCCCTTCCTCCTGCTCCCTTCAACAGACAGGTGGAAATACATGCTTAAAGAGAAAACAGTTACCATTTCAGCATGAGAATCCTCATCATCATCGTCTTCATCATCATCATCTGTTAGACAAACAAAATACAAAAATGCTGATTGTAGTGGGATAAAAGGAAAGCTTTAAACCCAAATATTTTCAATGAAAGCACACAGGAAAAAGCACCAGAGAGACCTCAGACGTGACCATCAGTGGGTTTGGATCCTGACAACGCTGTCTAGTAAAAAGTGTATTTAGTTATACTCCACTTATGCATCTTTTTGTTGTTCTGGAGAAGGAAAAGAAGAGCAGCTCTGGATAACTACAGCAACAACCAAGCTGCACCCTGGTCCTGCACGGGAGAGGCTCCCGGGGGTGCAGCCAAGTGAACGATCCAAGCCAGGAGAAACACGAACTTTGCACCAGCAGCCCCCCAGCAGCACTCGGGTGTGGTACACACGCCTGGCTAAAGTTACACAGGGTCGCAGGATCAAAACACCGGCGGGAGAAGCCTCTCCGGACAGAGAGGCTCGAATTGTTACCGATTCCTCTTGGCTTTGGAAAATGAACTCTAGGAGGCGCAGGAGGGCTGGGGGGTGGTGCAGCTCACAGGGCAGTTTGCGATGCTCGCTTAGGCCTCGCGGTTTCCCTGCTGGCGGTATTTGTTGGGCTCTTGGGTGCAAAGGGAACGTGCAAAGTGCCGGCGGCTGCCTGGGGAGCGCCCCGAGCCCTCCCAAACCCGTACCGGAGCTGAGGCTGGAGTCGGACAGGGCCAGCTGGATGTCGACCCCGCCGGGCTGCAGGCTGCGCTCCAGCTNCACGGTCCGCCGCACGTGCACGGCTAGGGGGCGGCCCCGGGTCCCCGCGCCCGCCCTTGGGCCCGCAGAGACCGGCCCGGGCTGAGCCCTGAGCGGGACCGCGGCACCGGGACCGCGGCACCGGGACACCGCCACCGCCGGCCGGCCGGCCCGCAGGCCTCTCCCCCTCCACAGCCAGAGCACAGAACGGCAACGAGAGCCCCGGCCAAAACCTGGGATGCTCGCAGAGTCCCAGCCGAAACCTGGGGCAAAAGGGCCACGGGCCCAGCAGGGCCCATCCCAGCAGGGATGGTTGTCTGGTCCATTCGGGGTTTAGTGATCCGCTGGCTGTGGCTGCACCGCGGGAAGGGATGGAAAAGTCAGGTCTGCAGTTTGGCGCATCGAAATGAGGCCAAGTATCAAAAATTCACTTTTTAGTTAAGGCTTCCATATGAAAACAGTCCTCCGTGCTGTGTGAGTCACTCACTGTCCATCCTCTGACACCTCAGAGATTCTGTCTATGGATTTCAGGAGATCAGCGACGAGCTGCAGGGATTCCGCTCCAGAGAGCAGCTGCCTGGAAAGGGAGAGAGGCAGTGTTAGGTGGGGGGACAGGCAGCCAGGCAGGTTGGGGGGAGTTTGCCCACACTCTGTGATTTATCAAGCAGCGTTTTATCAGGACTGGAGACCAGGAGACTCCCAGTTTCCACTTATTTTTACCACCTATGCTTGGAGGAAAACACATCGCAGGTAAGAACATGGAATAGCTCCTCTGGCACACAACAAAAACCCCTGAGTTCCCATCCTAAAAAACCCACAGAGGACGTTTATTTGTGACCCCAGAATGTAGCCAAGTGCCTGGGATGGTGTCAGGGAGCTGTGCCAGCCCAGCTCACCTGATGGATGCTCGGGAGCTGGTTGTGACCTGGAGCAGGTGCTGCAGGGCCACCTCCGCGTTCTGCTTTGCCGCGGCCAATCCCGCCTGGGCCGCCCGCAGCGCCTCGAGCTCCAGCTTGGAATTCCTCAGCTCAGCCTGGGAGGAACAGGTGAAAATGAGGTGAAACAACCACACAACTCCAGCAGATACTCCACAACTAATGAATACGTTCACACAGCAGTTTATGGGTGTGTAATGAATAATTAACTAACACAAAGATAGTGAATACAATAAAACAATTATTAGATCCCATAACCAGATTGCCTGGAGGGAGTGTCTTCCCAGAGTCATTAGGGTTGGAAGGGACCCATGGAGATATCCAGTCCAACCCCTGGCAAGGGTCACCTAGAGCAGGTGACACAAGAATGTTTCCAGGTGTGGTTGGGTGTCTCCAGAGAGGAAGACTCCACGCATTCCCTGGACAGTCTGCTCCAGGGCTCTGCCACCCTCCATGGAAAGAAGTTCTTCCTCCTTTTAGGGTCTGGCCATTGCTCCTCATCCTGTCACTGGGCACCACTGAAGAGTCTGGCACCATCCAGGCCCTCCCAGCTTCTGACAGGACACCACAACTCCCAAGCCTTTACTGAACCCGAAAACACGCTCAGCATCTCCCCGAGAGCCTGCAAAAACCTTGCAGTATCCTTTCCCCTGGCTCAATTCCGAGGTGTATCCCTGCAGCCCCAGCAATGCTGCTCTGTACCTGGAGCAGTGCATTCTCCTGTCTCAGTTTGGCAGCGCTGTTCTCAGCCTTGACAGCCCGTTTCTGCAACAGAACAGAGACTGCTGAAACCACAGCGTGCTGAGGATAAACCAGGCAGCTTGAGCTACATGGGAACGAGTGATTCCAGCGTGGAACTTGGAGGGATGTGGTTTGTGTTACACCACGCCGTGTTCTGAACGTTTCAGGAGGTAGGAACAGCTCCCTCCTTCCCTCCTCACTGCTCCTTTCCAGGATCTGCAGAACCTCCCCAGCCTCAGGGAAGAATTTCTTCCTGACATCTGATCTAAACCTAAGAGCAGCACTTACAGTCATCAGCTGGAGATTCTGCTCCACGTGCTGCACCATTGCTTCCAAATCCTGCGCTTCTTTTTCTTCTTTGATTTTGTTTTCCTCAAGCTTCTTCTCAAGCTTCCTCATCCTTAAAAAAACAAGAGATGGCACCCAGTAAGCACTTGTACCATTAAATACTTTAGGAAGGAAATTCTGGGAAAGGATCAAGAATCTCATGGTTTCATATTATAAGAAAAATGAATTCTTCTCACAGAACTCCAGTTCTGGGCTGCAGCTCAGGGGATTTCTCTGTTCCACATCCACCAGCATTAATGGGAACTCTACAGCTGAGTGAGGAACACACAAACACACTCACGTGACATACAAATAGTTCCTTTCCAAGACTTTTTGAATTAAAAAAATAGGCTTGCTCATGTTTTTTTTTTACAAATAGGATAGATTTCAACAACATTTTTCGTCTTTAAGGATGCTGTTTCTGGTGAGCACCTCTTCTAAGCCAACCCATTATGTTTTTATTTCCCCGCACTGTGGCTCACACACTTGTCTGCTTGAGTTTCAGACAGAATCTGAAGCTTGTTGATCTTGCTTCTCAAAACAGCATTCTCTTCTTTTAGCTAAAAAAAAAGAAAACAAAACCTCTCGTTAGGATTGAGGTGCATTTTTGCAACAATACCAATAATCCAAGATCAGTAACAGAAAATTCAGCATTAATACTGGAAATTCTTGCCCTTTGTAATAAATTCAAGCTTAATTTTACCTTCAGTTTACCCATCTGGAAAGCACTTCACTAACCCTGTAGGGCACAGGAATTCGACACTAAACCACCAGGGTAGATGTGACTAATTAATGCTGCCAATTCTAAATAAACATGACCTCAAGGGGCAGGAGCACGAGGAAGTCACTTGGGTCATGCGCAGGGCAGCAGAACAGAGAAGGTACTGGACCTGATGCATGCTGAAAAGCACATTTCCAGCCCTAATTCTCTTCCTCAGCATCTCTCGGTGGCAGCAGGCTGTGACGCCGCGTTCTGTGACAAGCTGGCACCCAGCTCAGGGCTGGCCGGACGGAGAAGGGTGCCGGCAGGGCGGGCAGCGCTCACCTGCTCGAAGCTCGGCTGCCGGAGGGGGCCACAGCCCGGCCCCGGGGGCGCTCCGAGCGGGGCCGCGCAGGAGCCGGCGCTGACCAGGTGGGCCTGCTCCACGGCCAGCGGCTGGTAGCTCTCGCTCCATTCCTCCTCCTCCTCCTCCTCGTCTCCCGACTCTGCGGGCACTGCGGGGAGCGGGGGCACGACGGGCCCGGGCCAAGCCGCCTGCGGAGGGGAGAGCGGGGCTGAGGTGAGCGTTTTAACGAGACGGGACGGGACGGGGCCCGGCCGCGCTGCCGCGCAGGGCCTTACCTGTGTGTCACCGCCCGCCCCGTCACCGCCGCGGGACTTGGAGCGGACGAACTCGCGGAAGGAGAAGGGGTTGGGC
>VZRQ01009617.1:277950-293443 GCA_013397975.1 Machaerirhynchus nigripectus
CGGGGTGGGGACGGGCGGCAGCGCTCGGGACCCGCTCTGGGAGGGGATCAGCGCTCGGTACCGGCCTTGGCGGAGGCGCTGCCGGCGCGCCCGGCGCGGTGCACCCGCAGCCCGTGACGGTGTCCCCGGTGTCCCGCAGGTGCGGGCTGGCGGCCGGCCGGAGCTACAGCGGCGGCGGCGCGTACCCCAGCGTGTCGCTGACGAGCCCGCTGCCCGGCGTGCCCAAGGCCGTGTTCGCGGCGGCCGAGAGCCGGGAGCGCTTCGAGACGCGGGTGACGGTGCTGGAGAACGGGCTGCGCGTCGCCTCCCAGAACAAGTTCGGGCAGTTCTGCACCGTGGGCAGTGAGTACCCGCCGGGGCTGCGGGCAGCCGGCCGGGGCAGGGCTGTGGCGGTGTCACCTCAGCTCCCCCCCCGAGCCGGGGGTCTGTTCCTAAGGAGCGGCGGTGTAAAAGTCACGCTGGTTTATTCTCTTCTTTACACCAGTTCTGGTGAATTCGGGATCAAGACACGAAGCGAAATACCTCAGTGGTATCTCCCACTTCTTGGAAAAGCTGGCTTTCTCCGTGAGTACTGCCCAGGGGTCCCCAAATCTGCACGGGGCAGCGAGGGAGAGCAGCCACGGAGGGCCTGACCCTCAGGGCTCTCTGCACTCGAGCTGTTTAAACAGTGGTGACAGAGTTAATAGAGTCACAGAATCGTAATTCCATATTAATTATCATGACTATAATTACGTTTTGAAAGTCTTTGTGCGTTTACCTGCAAGGTTGGCATGTGTTGATCAAATCATTTGACTAAAAGAATGTAGATGATATTCTGGGCTACACTGAAGGGTTATAAACAGTTATGCCTTTACTATTTAATAACACTGGTATCTTCTTCCTTAGTCCACAGCTCAGTTTGGCAGCAAAGACGAAATTCTCCTCACCTTAGAGAAGCATGGAGGCATTTGTGACTGCCAGGCATCGAGGTGGGGTGCTCCTTCTCCTGCTGTTACCTGGGTGTTGTAGCACTGACAGCACTTTGAGTCCTTTTTTCTGGTGTGGGGCAGGAAAAGCCAGTTTTTGTTCCCAGGCAGCAGAAATCCATTTGTGGTGGCTGCTGGGAAGCTACAAAAGTGAGCCTGAAAGGATTATAAAATTCAAATATATTTAATTTCAGAAGTATTTAATGATTAAAACAGCTTCATCTGTGATTTCCTGATACTGAGGTGACACTGAATGATCCCAGAAGTGACTTCTCAGTGCAGAACCTGTTTTTTGTGTTGCAGGGACACCATCATGTACGCAGTGTCTGCTGATGCCAGAGGCCTGGACACCGTGGTCAACTTGCTGGCTGATGTGACGCTCCAGCCCAGGTTATCAGGTCTGGGAACACAATTCTCTGCCTCAAAAAAAAACCATTCCAACACATGGCTTGCTCCTAAGAGCTCAGAATTCCTGAAGAAGTGACCTTGCAGCAGCTGGGGGTTTTGTGTAGGGGTTGCCATCCCTTGCTTTGTCTCGTTGCAGATGAAGAAATTGAGATGACCCGAACGGCCATAAGGTTTGAGCTGGAGGATCTGAATATGAGACCTGACCCAGAGCCTCTCCTCACGGAGATGATCCACGCGGTAACACGCTGGGAATTCCACCCTGCATGCAGCCTCCTGCTGCTTTCTCATCCTCGTGGTTTTTTGGCAGCTTCGGGGTTTATTTTAGACTGTTCTAAACCCAGAATTTTTTGTTATTCAGTTTCTGTGGTGGTAGAATTTGGCTGTCCCTTTACTCTGAAATCCAGCATTCCACACAGGTGGAAGATTCTAACCCAAACTATAAAAAAAAAACCTTATCTGTAACTCCCCTTTATTGATGTGGGTAATAAGATGATGTTGAGTTACAGTGATATTAGTAAAATAACGCTCAGCCTTTCCTCTCTTAGAGGTGGGCTTAATTCCAAAGCAAAAAGAGGTTTAGAGAGGGGTTTAGGGGAAAAATGAAGCGATGTTTGTGACTTTAACATCTCTGCTCCCTTTTAGGCAGCCTTCAGAGACAACACAGTGGGACTGAACAGGTTCTGCCCCGTGGAAAACACGGACAAAATCGACCGGGACGTGCTGCACTCGTACCTGAGCAGTTACTACACCCCGGACAGGATGGTGCTGGCCGGGGTGGGGATTGAGCACGAGCACCTGGTGGAGTGTGCCAGGAAATACCTGCTGGGGGTGGAGCCCGTGTGGGGCACTGGGCGGGGCAGGGCCGTGGACAGGTCCGTGGCTCAGTACACCGGAGGCATTGTCAAGGTAAGTGGTGGAGGTGGCACCAAGCATCTTGCTGGGGTTTGCTGGTTTCTCTCCAGGCTTTTGCTTCTCTAAAGTCACATTTCATGAGTATGAGCCCAAACTGGCCGTGACAGCTGTTAATTGGGTGGCGTGGTAATTAATCGGGAATGTATCAAATTGGGTACAACAGCCATGCAGATTGGTGTTAATAATCTGTCTGCCCTTCCCACAGGTTGAGAAAGACATGTCAGATGTGAGTCTGGGCCCTACTCCCATCCCAGAGCTCACCCACATCATGATTGGGCTAGAAAGCTGCTCATTTCTAGTAAGTATTAACCTAAGATCCTGCATTTTGGGTGGAAGAATCCCAGGAACACTGATCCATTACACAAACATTGACATTTTTGCTGCTGCACGTAAAACCAAGCTGCTTTTTCCCTGACATTTTGCTGAAGGCACTGACCTTTGCACTCCTCTTGTGCTGTGTTTTTTCCCTCCCCTTTCCTCACCCCAGACCCCTGAGAGCTCTGCCATTACCTGACTGAGTTTCTTGTTGCAATCCAGGAGGATGATTTCATTCCTTTTGCGGTGCTAAACATGATGATGGGAGGTGGTGGCTCGTTTTCAGCTGGAGGGCCTGGCAAGGGCATGTTCACCCGGCTGTACCTCAATGTGCTCAACAGGTTGGTTTGTCTTGCTGTTTAAGGGGTGGCAGAAACAGTCCTGTAGCTGGTTCACATGGAAAAATAAATTAAAGCAATGTGGGAATGTGGGACTGGTGTGTCAGCTGGCATTTTGAGAGGGTGAAAGTACAGGGTAGAAGTGACCAGGAATCCTGTTTTCTTCCACTAGTCCTATCCATGCTTTAATCAGGGGATATTAACAGGATTGACAGTAGGTTGCTCTGTATTGTCCTGGGTTTGGTCTCAAGGATTCAAGTGGAGAAAGGGAGTAGATGCCACATGCATCAATTGTCAGAGGCAGGGGTTGACAATTCTCAGGGCACTGCTGAGAATCCTGAAAATGCGCTAGGAGGGTGCTCACTGTCCATGGTTGTTTTAATTTTTACATTGTAAATTCTGGGTTTTAAGTTTTAAAATATTGTTTGTGTACTCACAGGCACCACTGGATGTACAATGCCACCTCTTACCACCACAGCTATGAGGACACAGGTCTCCTGTGTATCCATGCCAGTGCAGATCCAAAACAGGTACAGAGTCCTGTACTCACAGACAGGAGTCCTGAAACAGCAACCAAATCCCTCTGTAGTACTGTGGGCACAAGAAGCATTGTTCTGATCTTTGTTCCATGATCTGTTTTCCCAGGTTCGGGAGATGGTGGAAATCATCACCAGGGAATTCATCCTCATGGCAGGAGCAGTGGGAGAGGTCAGCAGCACATTTGAGCTTGCAGATGGTCTTTGAGTTGAAACAATCCCTGGAAGTGTCCAAGGCCAGGCTGGATGGGGCTTGGAGCAACCTGGGATAGTGGGAAGTGTCCCTGCCATGGCAAGGGTGGAGCTGGATGGGCTTTAGTGTCCCTTCCAACCCAAACCAGTCTGGGATTCTGTGAATTCATTGCACTGACTGTGCTAGAATGGATTTTTACAGATAAGTTTGTTACATTTCTGTAAAAGAATACAGCAACATTAGCAATCTGCAAAACTCTTCCACGTTACCTTGTACTACAGAGCAGCAACCAGAACTTTTTTGTTTCCTGCTCATTCACAGGTAGAACTTGAGAGGGCAAAGACACAGCTCAAGTCCATGCTCATGATGAACCTGGAGTCCCGGCCAGTGATCTTCGAAGATGTGGGGAGGCAGGTTTTGGCAACAAACACCAGGAAGCTACCTCATGAGCTCTGTGCCCTCATCAGTGAGTAGACAGTGCTTTGCCTTGCCTTGAGGGAACTGTAGGTACAGTTAGAGTATTCTTGTAGCACTGGTGAATTGCCTTTGAAAGCCTGGGGGCATAAATAGTACAGAAATATATTTCAGACTGAGCTTAATTGCTGTCAGGCTAACACAGGGGCTTGTTTTAGTCAGAAGGGAAAACCAGAATCATGGTAGAGAAGATCTGGAGTTGGTTTTCTGAGCATCAGCCTCAAGCTGCTTTGTGCTGTTCACGATGGAGTTGTCACAGCTGTGCCTTTTTTCTGTCTGCAGGTCAGGTGAAACCCACGGATATCAAGAGGGTGGTGACTAAGATGCTGCATAAGAAGCCAGCAGTGGCTGCCCTGGGTGACCTGACAGATCTGCCCACGTACGAGCACATCCAGGCTGCCCTTTCCAGCAAGGACGGGCGGCTCCCGCGGCTCTACCGCCTCTTCCGATAGAGCAGCACCTCCTGCCCGGCCTCAGACTCCCTTCTTTTTTAATGGTTTTCTTTGGATTTTCATGTTGCTGTACCACCCTCCCTCCCCCCAGTGCTCCCAGGCATTCTGTGCAACCACGGAGCTGAGCAAAGCTGCTTTGGAGCACTGGACTGTGAAGAGCTCGTGTAAGGAGCCAGCCCTGGCTCTGGAGTGGGTTACAAGAGGAGATGGGTGTTGACACCCTTCTCTTGGCTTTGGGGAGAACACAGCAAGCCAAAATATTCATCACTACATGAGAGCACAGTCACTGCCTCTTCATCACCCCAGCAGTGGAAGTGGGGCTGTCACACGAAGCCCCAGTGTGCCCTTCCTGAGGAACGTGGGGCACCTTAAATAGCTTGGCTTACATGTCTGAATTCAAAGAATACTTATAACTGTTACCGAGGTGAACAAAGGCTTGGTCAGACTGAATTAGGAAAATAATAGTTACTGTCCCCAGTGAAGTTCAGCAAAAAATTCCTGCAATCCAGGTTTTGTTACAAATCATGGATCCCTTTCATCAGTGTAATTCACCATCTGATAAGGAGTCACCTGCCTGGGAGTAACTTCATCACCTTGCTAGAGCTCCGAGGAAAGCAGACCCAGGACAGAACCAGTTTTCTGTGGAGTTCCTCTGCAGAGGTACTGTGCATAATGGACACTTACTTGAGAATGAGAACGATCCTATTCTTGAGGTTTTTCACTTGGACATGAACTGTGCTAAAGAATAAAAGTTCTTTTCCTCCAGAGTTGCTATACAAACAGTTATTACAGTATGAGTTGCTGCTGCTGCACCTTAAACTCGTGCCTCATTTCCTCAGTGTCCAGATGGACTTAAGGCCTTGCAAAAAGAAGACACAATCATCAGTCTCACAGTGGAGATGTGGCTCAGCTCAAAGTCAAGATAACAAAATGACGTTTAGAAACATGATCTTGACTGACACCACACAGAAAGCCAAGTGCCACACATGTGACACACTGAAGAAATGGAGACTCAAAAGAGGAGTAAAACACTGGATTTATATAATCCCCTAATACCTGGGTTTAAAAATACAAGACAGCTGCATTGCAGCACTTCACTGCTAGATGTGTATGGTAAGGAGCAATCCAGCTGGGAGCAGAGCACTGTGAGGCTGCTGGTACCTGCTTTACCCCATCCCTTCCTCATGCAACTCAAAGAAAACATTGCATTGCTTCCTGCAGAGCCCACAGTGTGGGAGTTCTGTTCAGTTGTTGTGTATGTTTGTGAGGAAATAAAGAGACCTCTGAACAACTGGAGCAAGTAGTAAGAGTTCTGAAATTCATCTGCCAAGGGTGTCTTGAACTGGCAGGTGGAACGTGCTTTGTTCAATGCCAACAATTCCAGAGAAATCTGTCCCACTCCTCCAGCTGAAGACAAACGGCCCAGGTCAACCAAACATGCACCATGCAAAGAACTCTGGTTCTCACAACAATAAAAGCTGGTTCTCATTTAAGGTATTGCATTAATTTATTTTTATTCCTTTAAAAAGAAAGGAAATCCAAATACCTGATGGCTACAGACAGGTCAGTGCCATAAATGTACCGCAGAACAGGAGCCTGTCTTGGACAGGTTGCATAGTCAGCAGCACTTCCTCCAAGGTGTTTGCATGATGTTTTAGGTCCTAAGGTGGTTAATGATCCCATCTGTGCCCATGAGGAGTTCTTAGTTATTAGCTGTACTTAACATTTTACCAGTGCCATACTGGTCCTTGTAGTATATATAGCTTTAAGACAACACTACTTCAAAAATAGCAAGTTATTCACAGTTTACTGATTTGGAAAAATAAAACCAGAAGGAATTGACTGTGATTGGAGGTAATGGAGCTGTGTGGAGCTGAGTGGCTGCAGTTGCTCTGCAAACCTCCCTGGTGCACTCACTTGACATCACTTTGGTGAAACATCACACAGTGCCTATTCTCAGACCATGATTTCCAACTCCTGCTGCTGAAGGCAGGTAGTCTTTAATCAGCCCTGGGGAGGACAAGTGAGTTCAGGAAGGGATTGCTTCAAGCAGTCTCAGCAGACAAAATATATGGCCTGAGAGTTTGGTATTTACCCCCTTAGTAACAGAAGGCCTAGAGAATGATTATTGAAAGGCAATGTTTCTACACGGCAATGTACAGGAGTACATTCACACACAATTTGCTGTAGAGGACCCAAAAAGCCCAACACAGGAGCACCATCCAGACACAGAACTGCCCAAGGCCATGAACTGGTCCCTGTTACTCATTGTACAGAACACCAACACTTGGCTACAGAGAAGGAGCAAACCCAACCCCACACTGGATGTAAGTGAACCCGATCAAACCAAAGAGACAAACAAAGAATTCACCTTTCTGCAGGCTTTTCTTAGGTCCCCTGCCCTGAATGATGCCAGTTCCAGCAGCTGTGCCCCTGCATGGGGGGGAACCAAGGGTCTGCACCCAGTGGCTTCCTAAGACAGTCTGGTTAAAAATAAATCAATTACACCAGTTGAGATGGATGTCTTAAATAACTGACTCCTTTTCTTCAGCAGAAGCACTTGAGCTACATGGATTAGCTCATGCAAATGAATCCAGGATGAGGTTTAAGACATTCTTCACAAGCCACAGGAACTGCCAGAGGTGCTTAAGCAGACAATTCCCTGCAGAGTTTGCCATGGCCTGAAATCCTCTTTCGGGGCACCTCTACCACGAGCATCGCAGAGCTCTCAGCTCAAGAAATGCTACATATGCTGCTGGATCTTTGGTCCTTCTGTTCCAGGCGTTTCTGAAGTTCCCTTGTAGTCCGCCTCCTTATTCCGATTAAATACAGATCTCTGTCGAACTGCCCCGCAGCCAGTGGGATGCTGCAACAGAAACACCAGCCAGCAGGTCAGGGCACAAACACGTTCTTGTTTGCCCAGCATTTCCCTGCTGCTTCATACAACAAAGGCCACAAACCTAATTTTTACTTTCTCAAGGCATTCAGCTACTGCGGTGGGAGAAGCAAGAGTTGTTCTTCCACGGCAACAAGTTAAGGTTTTTCACAATAATTTAAAATGCTGGTTGTAAAAGGGAAATGTTCTTTAAATTTTAGCCTGAATTCACCTGCCTTCATATATAGAGGACTTTCTTTAGGACTCTAAACTAAAACCCACTCATTTGAAAAGCTAAACCAGGTTACTGCTAACTTGGTGTATTCACTGGTGTGGTTCATCTCAACAATTCTTACCTTGGTCTGTTTTAGAGAGGCCAGAGGAAACCTGAGCAGCCCATCACACACTGCTATGTAATGGGTATTTAATATCCATAAACAAAAATTCCCATTTGTAATTGCACTGCTGATTAAATACTTTGAGAAATCACTTCTCTAGATATTTAGGTCTTGAAATCCCTGACCATGTTACTCACAAAAAAGAGTAATTCCAGTGATTTAACCAAATTTTTCTAAGGAGTTCTACTAATATAACAGCTCATAACAGGACATTAAGAACTTGGAGGACCTCAAAATACTCCACTGACATCCAGCTGGACTGAAATGCAGCCACCACTGGGGAGGGAAAACAGAACTGATCCAAAAGAGGGAAAGAGGAAGAGGAAAGCTGCTCATGCTGACAGGGAAAACAAAGAGCTGCATCTCAGATAAAACACAGATTTATATTCAATTCCAGTGGGCTCTGTTTATCCCCCTCAGAAGGATTAAAGGACCTGGCAGCAGGGATTTCAGCTGTCAGTGCAAGGTTTAAGCTCCTACTGCTCTGACCACCGGCATGTGCTGGGTAAAACTCAAACAGGCTGCAGGGAGCTACGAGGGACAGACACAGGAGGTACTCACTTGTCTCTGCCAGGCCTCAGCTTCACACGAAACAAGGCAAACACAGGCCGGTGGTCCGAGGTCTTGATGACAGGACAAGAGGAATACTTGACAGCCTGGATGTCATCCTTGTAGCGGCTGCGGAACACGACCCGGTCCTGGAGGCAGGGAGAGAGGGGACAGAGATGGTGACTCCCTCTGCACGTCACCCACCCTGGAAAGCAGCACTGGTTCACAAGAGACAAATCAGTTCGTTTATCACACTCCACTAAATGAAATTAAAGTGTCTTGGACGGGGATCCATTCATGAGGTGTCTGATCCCAACAGCTGTTCTGTGCCAGCTCTGAGCACAGGGGAGAGCTCACTCAGACAGGATGTAAGGCAGGGAAAATAAGGTTAACAGCCTGTGCCAAACTCTCCCTGTGCTCACAAATTCAACAACCCTTTCTTCCAGAAGTCCCTGTTGCCCTTAAGCAACAAATCTCAGCACAACTGAATCCCCTTTGACTTCTGAAATCATCCCTTACCGTGTAGGAGGGAGTCCTTTGTTTGGAAGTGGTGTCATAGCTGTCCTTTCCTATGTCAAACTTGTAGGAAGGACGGAAATGGATATCAGCCTCTTGGAATCCTTTGAAAATAGACCCTGTAAGGGAAGGGGAGAACAGCATGAACAAACTCCTCCTTCCTGAGAGCTGGGCACTGTGTCTACTAACGCTGGCTAGAAACAACAGCCATGTACATCCCCGAAAAACCTGGCCTTGGGCTCCAGAAAGGGAGCAAGCTCCAGTCCTGACATAGAGAGGATAAAAAATAGCCAGTGGCTGTTTAGTGGCCAGTTAAACAAAGAACACCTGGTCCATGCACTTCCCCTTCCACTGAAGGCTCGTGCTGCTTTGCAGGTGCTGCTCAAATCTAAATTCCCTGGACACTGGGACAGAATAATGCCCTGGTTATGGAGGAGTCAGATGAAACAGCAGCAAATGGCTTGGGAGGTTACATTAAACAGAGCAAACTGCTACAGCAAAAGGTCCCTTGACACACTGCCACTGTTACTTTAAAACTGCTGACTCCTTTTTTTTAGGGAACTTAACCAAAGAAAGGTCTCCAGGAAATGGGGATTGGGCTGACATTACTCCTGTGTGTAGGTATCTTTGTTCCTGGAGGGGAGGGGGATAAGCAGCTGCCTCTTACCCCGACTCATCTCACTGGTCAGCTGGTCATACACCAGGAGCTTGGACACGTCTGTGTCCGGGTTCTGGCTCAGGATGGAATCCACGGTCTCCCGGTCCTTATTCAGCCGGAAGTTGAAGTCACCAAACCAGAAAACTTCATCAAACCGAGTTGTGACATCACCTGCAAGTTCCAACACAAGTGTTCAAGGGATGCTGCTGAATGTGTTCAAGGAACAGGAAGAAATTCTTTCTTTTCACTACCAGGACATGTGATACTGAGTATGTTTTCTACCTGTGATCACCACTGAATGTGGGAATTAACAACCCAGGAGAAAACAGAACAGAAATGTTAAAACTTACCCAAAAACCTAATGCTACACTGCAGATAAAGAGTATATTCAATTTTCTAGTAAAAGAACATAATTATTTATCTGGGCATCAAGTTGTCAGCACAGTATTAGGAAACAAGGATGGAATTTGGCAAACAGTGCTCTGACCTGTGCATGTACAAAGTGACATAAGGTTTCTTCTCTCAAGTTTTGAAATAAAGTAATTCTTAATTGCTCTAGAAAACACTTGGAAAGTGAAATACATCTTTAATATTCATAATAATTCAACCAAAATTATCATATTGCTAAAAAAATACATAATGTAAAAACTCCCTTTTGAATTTTCTCTCTCCCAATTCTTTTTCTCAAATTCCCAATTTCAAGAAAAAAATAAATCTTGGGAGAAATAACTATCCTCAGACAAGAAGAACTGTAGTCTCTTTTTACACTGTCTCAGATTATCACTCTTGTCTCAGTGCAGTCTGACAGACAATGCACAGACCCTGCTGATCTGGGCTCCCACATGCTCATGGTTTCACACTTACTAGAACTGGATCGATATGGATTTGTGTCTGGAACATTCTTGGGAAGTGTGAGGGCTTGAATGGTTTTATTGTAGTCCAGTTTCCTCTCATTCACTTTACTGTCCCCAGCTGCAAGACAGAAACCCCATTAACTGCCAGGAATGAATAATTTTCATTGAATGACCATTTTTGGTTATACCAGGAGCTTCCAAAGGGCATCAGACATTTTGCACGTGTAAAATGTGACACTCTGGGAGTGTCTGCACTGAGTAATAATGACAGAAGAGGTGGGAAAAGGGATACAATGGTGCAGAGTTCATTTCTGTTTCCATAAACAGTCCTTTTGTAAGTTTGTTACCAAACAATCCTCCCTTATCCTTCTCAGCTCAGCAATCCTGAGCTTTGGCTTCAGCCTCCTGCTTTTTCACCTCTGTACAGCTCCCTCCCCCCTCCCTCAGCCAGGACACTCGTAGCAAGATTGCAAATGTCTCACATGTGAAGTGGGAGGTGATGAAGAGAAAGGAGGTCCCAAAAAATGTGAAGCAGATTCCCAGAGCTCCCTTGGTTTTGATCTGAGACACGATCCGAGTTGTGACCGTGGCATACTCCACTTCTGGAAGGACGAAAAGAAGATGCTGTTACTGAAATGCTTCTGACAGGGAGCAGGGAGGTTAGGAGAGGGAGAAAAGGGCAGGGCACAGCCTGGCAGCAGCGCCTCCAGCTCCCCACACACCTGAGCAGAACCAGATGAGGTCCCTGCGGATGAACACGGACATGTAGAGCACTCCGTGAGCGGCCGAGTGCAGCAGGACGTAGTGGGGGCCCAGCGTCTCCTGCAGGCGGATCTCCCACTCTCTTCTGCAGGAAAGAACAACAGCTGGATCACACAGACAGTACAGGAGACAACAACCAGGAGAGGAGATCAGCGTTGAGCAGACACAGCAATCCCTCTCATACAGAACAACAAGCCATAAGCAAAACCAGCACTGAGCTAAGGAGCGGCTGCTGAGATGCCACAGGAATCAGCAGAGCTTTGCCATCAGCTGCCGTGACAACAGGATGGAATTCTGTATGCCCAGAGAAGCTGTTCCATCCCTGGAAGTGCCCAAGGCCACGCTGGACAGGGCTTGGAGCACCCTGGTCTAGTGCAAGTTGTCCCTGCCCATGGCAGGGAGTGGGACTGGATTGGCTTTATTGTCCCTTCCAACACAAAGCACTCTGGGATTTTATGATTTACAGATCTCTGTGACTTTCTCCTCTAAACCCCATTTCCTGTGGTGCTCATGCAATAGAAATCAGTCTTGTTAAATGGGTTGATTATTGCAAATTTCAAGAATATAATGGAGACTATTTCTAGTCTAATTCAAAGCCAAATGATTAGTTAACAATAAAGAAGATGATTCATTACATTGTTTTTGCTACCTGTCTGGACAGCCTTCTTGAACCCCAATGACATACATGTCCTGGGCAAAGTCTGGATCTGTTGGCAATAAGAAGTCATCCAGATTCACTGGAAGTTCCTATTACACAAGAAATTTAAAACAAAAAGAAAGAAAAGCAGTATTAGTTATGCAAAGATTTCCTAGAAAAACACCTTGTAATTATACAAAGATGACGACTCAGGTTGACAAGGAACATAGTCATGAACAGAAAAGCATCACCCCAATCCTTGCAGCAGAGCTGGAGTAACTTTACTGCTGCCAAAAGACCTGTGAGGACTTCTGTGCACCTACCTTCTGACCCTGCATGTTCCAGGTAGCCACAAAGATTCCGATATTCCGGTCAGGGAAATACCTGCTAAGTTCTTCTGCTCCCATTAAGGCACCACTTGCCAGAAGGCTGCCTTCCAAATAGCTCCTGTGGACAGAAGACCCAAAAAAGAGCATCTAAGGAAAGGGCATGGCAGCTGGGATATTGATTTGTAATGCTTGAATCTTGAAGTAATCAAGAATATACCTTCAAGAAGAAAGAATTTAATATTTATATATTGTTCTGCTTGCCTAAAGTTCCTTCCAAAGCCAGGACACGAGGGCGATGGTGAGGCTGATGCTGCTCAGGTTCTGTGATGAGAAGGCTGAAGCCATCTGAAGCCTTCAGCCCCACTAATGCTCATCCAGACAGAACAAAGAAATTGCTTAGATAACCTCAGGGTGCCCAGGGAAGCTGTGGCTGCCCCATCCCTGGAAGTGTTCCAGGCCAGGTTGGACAGGGCTTGGAGCACCCTGGGATAGTGGAAGGTGTCCCTGCCCATGGCACGGGGTGGGGCTGGATGAGCTTTGAGGTCCCTTCCACCCAAACCATCCCGTGTTCCTATGATTCCATTAAATTTGAGTACCTTGGAGCAGCTCAGTTTACTTCAAACACAAAACCAGCTCCACCATTCCCAGTGTCCTGGCATCAAGTTTCTCCTAACCAAAAACTCAAACTCACATTCTTCCTTCAATTCAGCTCATCAAATCAGCTTCAAGAAAATAATTTATTGAGCCTGAGGTCTCAAAATATCCCATTTGGGAAGGACACATGCATCCCAGAGCACGTGCCTCTCTGAAGGACATGCTTACGGAGGTGAGGGATGCTGGCACAGGGACTGCACGTTGAATAAGCATTTTTAATCTTGCTTAAGCTCTGCAAATAACGATGAGAGAATTGTGTCAGGGAGTTCTGGCAACACAACACTGCCCACCTGGCTCCAGCTGCTTCAGGGAGGAATGGGAAAGAAAACCCTCATGGCAAACAAGTAACAATCTATCTTTGGGGCTTTTTTACTACCTAGTAACACTTTAATTTATCTCAGAGTTATTTCCCGTCTACTACTCACTCCCACGCTTTGGATCAATGATTAGATTTTTCCCTCCTGGAGAAGCTGGGGCAGAGGAGCTCCTGTGGGATACTGGAGTAGTTCCCAGCATATAATCTGATCCTGCCAGAAGCCAAACAAGTGCAACATCTGCTCAGCACCTCACAGGACTGTGACAATACTGCATGACAATTTCAATTTAAAATAGCTGGTGTTATTTTTTCTCTGTAATTTATCATTTCCGTTCAAGCCCAATGTACTTTTAGATTTTTCTAAAAAATAGTTTCCCTGGGATGCACAGCTACTGCCTCTTGATTCTCAAAACAGATTATGTAAATATTACAAGCAAACTGACAGCAAATTAAACTCATATTTATGGAAATACCCAGCTAAAAGGAGCAAATGCACCAATCTCTTCCTCTTCCAACTGCTTCCAGTCTCCACGGCAGGTTAAATAACACAGAACAGCTTTTGTGCTTTACCCGGAGCTCAGAAGTTCCCTGCCCAGTGGGATTTTCCTCCCTGCTAACACCCCAAACTCTGCCAGGAGAAGCTGGGGGGGGCCCTACCTGCTGCGAACATCCTTGGCTCGAATGGGAGTGAGCACGCTGAAGGTGGATTTCATGGAGTCTGTGGAGCAACTGTCATAGAGCGTCCCATTGCCCTGCAGCTTGGAGTCGCTGAGGCTGCTGCTCACCCTCCCAAACTTGTGCTGAGAATAATGTCGGTAATCCAGACAATCTGAGTCGATCCTATTAGCTGTCCTCAGGGAGTGGGAGGCCACGTTGAGCTCCATGGGGGGCAGGGGGCGGGCCGGCATGATTTGGGACAGGCGGGGTTTGCCCCCCGCGAACCCCTTCCCCCGCAGGAGCCCCCCGAAGGCACTGGAGATCTCGGAGGCTCGTTTGCCCAGGTCCGAGGCGCCTCCCCTGCTCTTCCCCACGGGACTGGCTTCCAAGGCGTCTGGTGAACTGTGCAAGGAATCCTGCTGGCAGCAGGGATTGCAGGGGCTGGCCCTGCCCCTGGTGGGAGGGCTGGGGGACGCTTCCTGCAGGGAACCGTTGGAGGAGCTCGTCTCGTTGGGATCAGTCAGACTTTCCTGGCTTGTCCTAAACCGTCTCCACTTCCTCCAGCTCTTCTCATCCAGGGACGCAGCACGCTCCAGCCGGGGCTTCCGAGGGGGCCTTGGAGTGATCGATTTAATTTTCATATTGGCTTTGAGTTCTTCTGGCAGAAGCTTTAAGGTCTCACTTATGGGCGTGCCTATTTTCGGAGGCGCCCCCTCGCCCCCAACCTCCTTTTTGGCTGCTTTTCCAGCTTTTTTTGCCTGCAGGTCCTGTACTGCTCCACCCTCCATGCTCCGAGTAAGACACACCCTTGAGTGCTGTGGAAATCCATTTGGAGTACTCATTGTCCCCCAGGTACCAGCTATGGATGCTGCTCCAGATGAAAACTTCCTCAAAGCATAGTTTCCTTCCTTTTATCACCCTGTGGGTTCACAGGGCTTTACTCAGCCAGCACGACATGGGAATTGCAGACAGCTCAGCCTTTAGCTGGGAATGAAGGGCAGGTGAATGTGCAGGCAGATGCATCGTCTGCAGAACTCCAAGACGTGGGATACCTGGATTCCCGCAAGAGGAAGATGTAAGAATGAAAAGTTATTGAGCTGCAAAGTGTACTCCTCGGTCAGAAAGCATCTCCTTGCAGGACCTCCCTCTAGCACAACTCAAACCTTAACGTGACCTTGCTAAAAAAATCACTGTTATTTCCCGTTTCCCTCCCCAAAAGCAGAGCAGTGACCTCCTCCCTGCTGCAGACATCGCGGCTGCGTACGCACTTCTTTAAGAAAAGGCTGCGTGTCCCGTTAGCACGAAAGGAAATTTAAACTGCACAGAAACCACAGCTCGTTGTCCTTGCTGTACACAGGCGTCACCAGCACAAGCAGCCCGCAGCACCGGCTGCCCGAGGCCAGGAAATTTCCAGGGATCCCACAGCCGGGAAATCGCTGCCGCCTTTTCCTGCCTTGCACCAAGCCCGCTCACTGCCGCTGACACCGAGAAAATACCCCGCGGGTGGCTTCAGGCTACGGAAACGGGGTTCGAATACATTTCTACACGAGGGAAGCACCTCGTCATTCTGCGGCTACCGCGGACCAGCCTCCCCCGGCCGCTGCACCTGGGAGGGCAACACCGGCTGAACGCAGGCCAGAGCCCGGGTTTGGCACCGAGGGGCCGCCGCCTGCATCCCCCGGCCGGGCGGGAGGG
>VZRQ01009617.1:293510-349369 GCA_013397975.1 Machaerirhynchus nigripectus
GCCCGCCCGTAGCAACGGGGGCAGCGCTGGGCCGGGCCCGCCCCGCCCGCAGCGCCCCCCCGCGGCCGGAGGAGCGCGCAGCGACAGCGGAAAGTCCCGGTACGTTTAAAAAGCAGCTTAAAAGAAACGTTTTACACTTAAAGAAATTTAAAAGTTGCCTATTTTAAGCCTAAAGCTTCAATTTTGAACATTTCAATACAAACGCTGATCATAGAGAATCGCAGACTGGTTGGGAGCTGGAAGATCACCCGGTTTCCAACCTTTGCCAAAGGTACAGACACCTTCCATAGGCTCCAAGCCCTGTCCAACCTGGCCTGGAACACTTCCAGGGATGGGGCAGCCACAGCTTCTCTGGGCATCCTGTGCCAGGGCGTCACCACCCTCACAGGGTAGGATTTGTTCCCAATATCCCATCTAGACCTGCTCTGATGCACAAGCTGTTCCAAACACCAAGCACTCCAGGCTGCCTTTCCTCACACAGATCATTCCCGGACAAACCGGAGAGGTTCCTCGACCCAGCTCACTAAAGCAATAACCACAAGAAGAAAGTAAAATGTGAAAGTGCTCCAGAGCGCAAAATATTTTATTTAAGAATTTACAGTGTCAAATCTTACACTTAGGAAAGACAGCCGCCCCCAGCTCAGAGGGAGCCCCTTTGAATGAAGTTGTTTGGCAGTCTCTACTGAAAGGAGAAAATAATCAGCAGCCTGGCTGGACTAGAGGAAAGCCAAGTGTCTGATTAGGTTTCAGTTATAGAAAAGTAAACCACACTGACTGCTTCTGCCCATGTCTGGAATTGAGTATGGACCAGCGCACAAAGGCTTCTAATCCCCCCAAATAGTGTTTTACTTGGGCTGTATACAAACCTTTTGGGACATACATAAGGCTATCACGATCTTAGAAAAGTGGTGTTAATTCAGGAAAAGAAAAAATAAACAATTGGGGAAAAATACTGGCAATTTCACATTCGTATTACTTCTACTCCTGGGCAGAAATTCAAGTAAAATCAAATAGTTTGGTGGCAAGTTCTAAATAAAATATGGCCTAATGATTTAATAAATATTTAAAAGTTTATTTCTCTCTTTGCAGATAATTCAGATTCTTCAGTGAATATAAACGCTGCATATCATGGTTTTCAGGATTTCCTACATTAAACCTAAAGATTTTAAAGTCCATCTGTAGAGGTCTAATCCATCTACTTTTAGTATGAAATTTAGCTGTTAGCTATTTAAGACCTTGGTTATTTTAGTAATGGAGATTCAAGAACGGATTACTACACTGATTCTGGCACTCCAAAAAGGACAAAATAAACAACTTTCAAGCTGTTACCCCCCAGCTGCAGAGTGCCAGCAGTTTGAGAGAAAGCAAAGTAACCGTATTGCACTTAAACAAACACTCACTCGTCAAGAGAACAGCGTTGGCTATGATACAGAGCTCCTTCCCACTATACACTTGGCTTTACAGGTAGTCTAAACCACAAACTACATACAGACTAGGAAAGATCCAGATCAAATTAGGATTAGATTACAGTCACAGTTTTCATTCAATATAGGTCGATTTATTTGGATGAGCTGTGGCCCCCTCCCCCCTCCCAAAAACCAAACCAGCACGAGGCAGCTCCCGGGCGAGCCTCTCCCAGGGGAACACCTCTGGTTCCACACTCTGGCTGAAAAGCATCACAATTGTGCATGGTCCTCTTAAGGCCACAGTGTTATCTTACAATGTGGACATGTTTGTTTTTTAACCCCTGCTGGGAGGGGAGCATCCTTCAGAAATTAAGGAATCCCTGAACTATGTCTCGGAAGGTCACGCTAGTAAAGGTTTAAAATAAACTTAAGGAATAAATTGCCTATGCAATTTACAAACAGGTTTTGTAACAGACAGCAACTATTTCCTCTCTTGTGTCTATTCTTTATCACAGCAAAGCTATTTCTAGCCAGGTTTTGAAAAGGAAAAGTTACACATATTTCATGTTTGGTAATGGTTTGCGTAGATGAGGTGCAAGCATGAGAAAGATCACCCATCCTTAGATTTCTGTCATGTCAACTGCAGCAGATACCACGTGCCATAAGGCTGAATAGTTCTTTGCATACTCAGGACATGAGTGAGGATTCCAAATACAAAGCCATTGTATTCTACTTCAACGTTGGATACTTCCTCTGTCCAATTCTTCCCAATCTTGAACTTCCAGTGGCTGCAGGAGACTGAAAAAAGAACAGGAATAAAATAAATGTTCTGTAAAAGTGTCATGCTGGAGACAAAATTTAAAAAAATTTGGAATAGTTTTGAATGGGAGCCTGTTACATTGAACACGTGCCAGACTGATCTTTGTGCACATTTAACACTCTACATGGAACAACCCAGATTAAGCTGGTAAAGCACAAATTCATGTTTTGTTCAATAGTTTTGTTCAAAGTATAGAATCAGGCTGGTTTGGGCCAGAAGGGACTTTAAAGCTCATCCCATTCCATCCAGGGACACCTTCCACTATCCCAGGCTGCTCCAAACCCCGTCCAGCCTGGCCTTGGATGCTTCCAGGGATGGGGTGGCCACAGCTGCTCTGAAAAATGTTGGATAATAAAGATAAGGAAGAAGAAAGATGAGGCCTTTACTCACTTGTGCAAATTGAGAGGGGTTGTAGAACGGTACTGCTCCTGCTGCAGGTGCCCCCGAGGGTGGAACAGTGGCAGGCTGGGAAGAGAAAACACTGAAATCAGACAAGGGCAGAGCTCCAGTGCCTCTCAAACGTGGTCTGCTAAGTTACACAGAGCAAATATTGACAGGAATAATGCCAACAACATGGAGAGCGCAGCCTGTTGGAACAACTGCAGAGTGCTGGTACAGTTTGCATCCAGATCCAGACCAGGACTGGCTTAATGTAATAATTGGCCAAACAAGGTCACATGCATCAACTGCAAATAGCTCTGCAGATCCAAAGCATGCAAAACCAACACAAGACACCAGTGCAACTCCACTCAATTAGTACCTTCTGCCTTTGTTAGTACACCTCAGGACTTGCCCCAAAACTTTATGTCAGGTTTTGCTTTACTAAGAAGTATCAGAAAGGTTTGTGTCACCCCTTTTGTGGTGACCCCACAGCTCTGGAACTTCCAGCAGAGATGAAGCATTCCTTTAATTCCTACAGGGACTTTTGCAGATGGTTTGCTACCAATTTGAGACTGGCAGCAGCAGAATGACCAAGTTTTGTTTGTATTGAGTCTTTTTAGGAGGTTTGGTGGCCTCGGTTTGAGGATTTTTGGGGCTTTTTTGTTTAAAATCAACTGATTTCTTTAGTATCCCAGAAAAAAGATGATGAAATTATGTGACTATCTTAGGAACATAAATAAAAAGCATGCCTGGATTACATGCACTCTCATAAATACACAAAACTGAAGACCCTGTTTGAGTGTAAAAAGGAACACTACATCATGATCTACTTTTAATGGTATTTCTGTGAAATGAGGGGGAAATGGCTAAAAGTAGCATTAGTATTTGAGCAAATGCAAAATAAAGGGGGTGGGGGGGGAGTAAATAAGTTAACATAAATGAGAATGGCCAGCCACATGTACCTGATTAAAATGCTGGCTTACTTCACGTGATAATGAACTCATTGAACTAGAGCGCGAAAGCTACAAAACAGCAAGAACACACAAATACAAAAAAACACAAATAAAAAAAGTCGTCATGCATGTCACTGCCCCAAGCTTTCAGTTGTTTTATTTCATTGTCAAAGTCTCACTGCCAAAGGTTAAACCAACTTCAAGTTAAAAACAAAACAAAACAAAAAAAAACAAACGTAAAGCCAGAAGTTAGTTTAAATCAAAAGGACTTCTTAAAGCACGAAATTATGTAGGTATAGAAAACATTAAGTAGGAACAAAGGTAATGTTACTCTGCCTGGCACACAGCAATTTGTTCTCCTTGTGTCTAGCATTCAATATTAGTGAAATTAAATGCATGCATGGAGGCAAGAAGTGACCCTTAAACTGCTACTGATATTTTACCCTGAAAAAGGCTTTTAAAAGTACTTCTTTATATAGGAAAAGGAGATCACAGAATGTAGGACATGGAGGTTGAACTTCTCATATGGACTTAGAGGTCTTTCCTGTACAATTTTGGAGGCAGTCATATCCCATCTTGGCTACTCATCAGCAACTGAATCAGTTACTTGTTGTTTTACATGGCCCACTGTAAGAGCACTACAATTAACTGTAAAAGTCATTAATCAAATGTTCTGCATCAAGCCTTACCTCGCCCGACTGGGAGCCATCAGGGTTAGGAACAGGAAGTCCAGATCCAGGAGGAAGGGCTGCAGGGTTTAAGTACTGAAGAAAAACAAGGCACTTCAGTTTATCATCGTTACTGTGAGGCTATTCCACACTTCCGTTAGAGATCCCACTGAAGCAGAACAGCCCACGGAATGTTACAGTGCATCAGGCAGGTGTAACCTGCAGGGTAGGGCTCTTCCCATGTTCTCAGTCCCTTTTCCTGGCACATGCTGCACCCATGGAACCTGCAGCCCTGCCAAATTAGGAAATGCAACTTCCCACTTCCATTTTCACTTGTATTCCCCTTCTCCTGTTTTTGAAGTAAAACCTTAAACCACAATCCCTACAGCAATAAAGTGCTTTATGTACTGTGGCTGTGAAACTGCTGCTCAGAATCATGAGGGGGTTTGAATCAGAAGGTTTGAGTTCTATCTACAAGACATTCCTTCTAACCCACCTCTGGTTCCACAGCTGCAGCAGGGTCGGTGTTGGTTTGGTTTGCACCTGGTGTGTGCTCTGCTGCTCCACTCCCTTCCATGGGCTGGGATTCCCCTGGAACTACAGAGGAAATAGGATTTAGCCAAACACAACACACCCATAAACAGCCATCCAACCTCCCCACAATCGTATCCACACACCTGAGTTTGGAACAAATACATTGGCAGGAATGGGCATTGGTGCCAAGGGGGCAAACAGGTCTGATGGTGCAGGAACAGCACCACTTGCCTTGGTTCCTCCTGGATTCAGGACATCCACATAACGGGCTCTGTTTCCAGCTAAACCAGGAAAATGAGCAAATAACAGAAATAAGCCTTGTGTTAATCATGCCTGTGTCTACTTTGAACAGTTTGTTGGTTAAAGCATCTTTCAGGATCAGAAAATAACACTCCAGGGATACAAGCAGTAACACCCAAGTCATGATACTGGGACAGCAGTGCAGGAGCTGGGCACGAGCCACAGCTCCACTGAGCTGCCACCTGTTCCCAAACAACCCTGGAAAAGTGCTGGCTGTTACCTGCTCTCCTGGAGAACACGTTGACAGAGGCACCAGGTGGGCCTCCAGGCCCAGGGGGAGCAGCCTGAGCAGCTTTAGGAAATCCTGTTGGAGGTGGTGGAGGAGGTTTACTCTGCAGAGACACAAAAAAAATCCAATCACATCATTGACTGATGTTGCACATTTTAATCCAAATTCAGTAAAAAGCAGCTCTTAAGAGCCAATAACAGATGAAAGAAAATTCTGTGCCAAGTACAGAGATTTGTTTTCTACTTGGAGAAATCATGAGGACTCAGATTTTTACCTCTTCTTCTGGTTCATCCAGATTAACCCAGCGTTGTTTCTGCTCATCCCAAACAATCTAAAAGAAAATCACAGTCAAAACCAAAGAGCTCAAAGCAAGCTGCTAAAATTTTAAAATAATTTAAACTATTTTTTTTAAAAGCCAGTCTTTGATTAAAAATAATCTACAAAGTTTTACAATAATTTGTTTACTCATCAAAACAATGTTCATCTGTCATCCAGGAGAACATCAGGAACAAATTCAAGCATATAAAGGTTTTTGTGATTTTTGGGGCCTTACTGATTTGTTCTTGTCATCTGGCAGGTGAGCCTCATTCTTTCCTTTTCCCATCAGCCAGCGAAACCAGGTTGCACCAGTCTGGGAGGAAATTAAATCTACTCAGTGAATTCTCTCACCACTGTCTCTACAGGCAAGTTAAAAGAAACATTCATGCAACAACACATTTTCTGTTAGGGACTTCAACTCTCAGCCCAGAGCTGCACCTAATAAATAGAAAAAACCAGTTTAGTCAGGACCTCTTAAGTACCACGGACTAGGGGTGACCACATTTACTAGCAAAGCTCCTCCAGCTGTAGGTACCTTTCTAAGAAATTTTACCTTTTTAGGTGCTGCCTCCTTCTTTGTTTCTTTTTTAGTCTCTTTCCCTGCAGGAGCAGAGGGAGGAGGAGAGGGTTGTTTCGCTGCAGAGTTGGATCTCTCTCGTCCCACAGAATGAGCAGAGGACTCCGAGGTTGTTCGGGATCTTCGCCCATAGCCCTGTGTGACAAATACACAGGAAAGCACAAAGCTGTCACTGCTCCAGTGATGGATCACATTTCATCTTCCTCAAAAAATAACCCCTTCTTTGTAAAATCCATAAACAGAAGTGATCTAAAAGTTAATACACCTAAAGATGGAGCTTTGTCCTGGTGCCTGGTTAGATATAAAACCAGGACATAAATGCATAATAAACAAGGAGCTAAGTATCTGACACAACATTAAATTTTTTATCAAGAATTTCCACACAATTAAAGACATTTAATGTAGTTAGTTGGGGACTTCTAAAAACCAAGCTTCAATTCTTGCTGAAGAGCAACACAGAGCCCCCAAATCCTCTTGTGTTTGCATTGTGCTGCAATGCAGCTGAAGAAATGTATGAAATAACAGTACCATGTTAGCCATTCTGCCATAGAAATCATCCTCTCTCTGTTCAGGGAAGGAGTTCTGTGAAGGAGACTCCGGGGCAATTCTCTGCATTCCTTAAAAAAAAATTAGATTATGTTAGCAGGGGCACACACCAACAAAAGAACCAACAATAAACACCAAAGCCCCCAGCCCCACAATAGTTTTAAGGCAAAAGATTTCACCAGTTACGAGTTTTGTGCTAGAGGGAACCTGGCCTTTTAAAGAATAAGAGTTGCAATTGCTGTGATTTTTTTCCTCTCCTGTCTGGGTTTGTGTTTGTTCTAAACACAGGCCAGAGCAGGCTGAGGGATGCAACCATCAGGATGGAGCAGTTTAAGGTTGTTCATGTCTCAAACTCTGCCAAACTTAGGTTTGCCTCCTTCTACATGTCTCAGGCTCTGCTGTCACAAAATTAAAACGTATCAGGGAACCAGAAGCTCATGCCCAGAGACAGAAATCCCTGAGGCTCCAACTACAGACCTTGGAAACAGAATTACCAATCCCAGTGCACTCAGAGACTATCTGTCAGGGTCTAAATCACAATCTGCTGAGTCTGACCTCACTTTTCAAGTGAGCCAAAAAAGCAGGATGAATACTACAACTTTCTACAGATGTTTCTATACCATTACATGGTGTTTTTAAATTTCATTACCAAAAACATGACTATTGTTAAAATACTGGGATATTTTGAATTATTCCTGAAAACATTTCATTCCCTTTATAAGGAAGGAAAGCTTTTTATTAAGATTCCAGACCTGTTTCCAGGTTTGTCTGCTCTTCTGGCCGTGGTTCCATTTCTTGTGGTGGCCCTCCTGGGGGTAGTGTTGACCCTAAATATAGTGGGGATGGTTCAGTTCCATAGGGATTTGAAAATCCTTGAGGTGCAAAGCCAGGTCCTGGACCAAGAGGCTGAGGAGCCACTGGGTAGAAGGGGACACTTCCCTGGTCACCAGGAGGAATCATGGCAGCTGAGCCATCAAGGACAGCCTGAGGTACTGCAGCATGAAAAAACCCAAGAGTTATAAGTAAACAGAAATTCCAGTGTGAACCTTTTACCCTATGAATGATACAATGCAGAAGTGAAATCTCCCTGTTCCAGCCAGCCTCTTAAGTGGTTTCTTATGTCAGAAACCTGAAACCTTTGTGTTCTCTCTGTCACAGAGGACATGAAACACCAACCTGAAGGCATCAGCTGCACGCTCTGCATCTGTTGAGCCATATTGGGTAACAAGGATGCCAACAAGGCATTTTCAGCACCTGGACCCACGTCATGGCCACCTCCCCCATCACACTGACTGGCACGGTCCAGCTCAGAGCTGGGAGTGCTGCATTCATAAGGAGGGGGAGTGGATCTGTCTGTGTTATAGGCTATTGCACCCTCCTGCAGGAAAAAGCAAAATATTAGTAACTGATCTGTACCACACATTCAGTTCATAACCAAGGGAACACAGAGCAAAGGACATCTTAGGTGTGAAAACAGTTATTCAGTGTTCAGTCAAAAACACCTGAGTTGTCAGCCATTTGTAAGCCAAGTTCAACCAATACTTTAAAGGGTTTATTTGTTTTTAAATTGAAACAGTTAATTAGCTCAGGGTTCAAATTTCTAGCAAAACTCTTTAAATAAATGATAATTATTTCCACTCTGTTATAATCTAGCAACACTAATCCACACACAAGGTATTTTTATGGCAAGCAGATCCCCTGATTACTGCAACCTCATGAGTCTTGCAATTCTCCTTGCATTATGGTATTAGGAAAAACCTGTCTCATATAACTTTAACTATTCTGTATTGAACTCAGGGCACTAAAGTGTGTTAAATTCACTTTGTTTACATCATAACATTTGCAGTTTAGGACATGAGTATATAAGGTCACTTCCCATGTTTCTGTGATTAGCACTGTAAATAAAACCACTTCAAAGCCTGGATTTACACCAATCATTAAAAGAGAATAATTCATACTGAAAAGCACACACTGTACCTTGATCTGTCCATCCACATGACGAAGTGTTACTAACCAGGAGGGTTCAAGAAAAGATTCCTGCTCTGGTTTTTCTTTTATCTGAGGGTCAAACAGGCGCAGCTGGGATGACATCTGAGGAAAGGAACCATTGTGAAGAGTGAGTTCATCAGCCACAGCTTCCCACCTACAACATCCAGCCACAAACACTTAATTCTTCCTCCTGTTACCTGGATTAGCTGGCCAATCAGCACAGGGGAATAGTAATGGGGATCTTTCAGGACAGTTCTGGAAATCACTTCACAGTAGTGGAAAGCCTGGGCAGCAAGGCCCATCTCTGCCAGCCGACAGGCATAGATGAACTTGAAAACCTGGGGGAGGCAAGCAGGACAAATAAACCAAGTGATCACAACACTCTGAGTGGTAACAAATAAAAGGCAGTCTGACATTTCAGTTGAAAGCTCAGATACCACATTATCACACCTAAAATGTAAAGAAAAAGCATTCAATTCTCCTCTTCCACCTAATGCATCCAGTGGAAGTTGTCTATTTATCTACAGCTACTGCCAGCAAATTCTGCTGGATGTTTCTTTTGGAATATAGAATTACAATTAAAAAAGTTGGAATTCAGAAGCTCAGGATGTAGCGGTGAAAAAAGTGAAAATGAGATGTGGCAACAGGAAAACAGCTCTATGGCATTACTATCCATGAATATTTGATGCTGTAATAGATAAAATATTTGCCACGCTGACTACAGCACATGAGAGATTAGAAGCATGAAATCTGCCAAAAGAGAAACCAAACCAAAACACGAACAGCTCCTCACCTGGAAATTGGGCAAGCAGCCAGGCTGACTTCCTAGTGACTGTGCATACTCATAGGCTTCTGTTCTTTGAATGGCTTCATTGGTGGCAAACTTTAGAAATGGCAAGCTGTTTCAAAGAGAAGAAAAATATTATTTGAGTTTATATATGCTGACAATAAACACAGATCAAAGTCAGACACACAGCTCTGTTAGACACAAAATATCAACACCTGCTACAAGACAGGACATCAAATAGTTATTTCAAAATCAGCTGTGCCTTGTGAGGGCAAGGGGAGCAACGCAATTCAGTCTCTCAAACTTTCATTTTTGCATTGAAAGAGTTGTGGTAAAAGAAAAAAAAAAAGAAACCCAGACCTGTGATTTGATCCAATTAAGACAAGCTTTGTTGTCTTCCTTGTGTAAACTCCAAACCCAACTTGGGCCATAAGGTAACAAAAATGAGCAGCATCCAGCAGGCCTTTAGAAGCTGCAGAGAAATAAAGGACAGAGCTCAGGATATTTCAGTGGCACATTGTAATTTGTGTCCTGTATTGTTTGGCTTTGCATTCAAATGCCTTCACAATAGAGACAAGCCCAGATAAAACTGCTCCACTTTATATTTTATAAAGAAATTGCCTGTTTTCAAAAAAATAAGCTGAGCAATCAAAGCTTTTCCTTCAGTCATCACCCTGTTCATTCCCCAAGAGTTACCAAGAGTGTCTCCCATGGTAGCAATGGTCCTGGATTCCAAGTCCACATTATTGGTCAAGTTGGATAACACCATTGCTAGATGAGGCCTCCAGTCTCCCCATTTCTCATCTCCACAGCACTAAAATTAGAAGAATTACTAGGTCAAATCAGTGACTGGAGCTCTGCATGGGTAAGTGTTTCAGCCTAAAAAGGACCAAAACAACTTCTCTGACATTCTAGGAAAGATTTCTGTCAGGAACTCCAGTACTCCCTGCAGCTCCCAGTGAACCTTACCGTGGATGCAGCTGGCATCCTTCCAGACATGAGCTGGTAAACAGTCTGCAGAGGGTCATTAATTGGGAGACTGTTGGCAAATCTACAGAGACATTGCAGAGAAAAACAAAACACAAACATGGGGTAAGCAGTTAAAATGTACTTCAGCTCTCAGTGGCAGTTAATCTAACCTAGTTCAAGAGAAGGAAGTGCTGTGTGTAAATATTGCACTGAAGAGGAAATTGTACAGGGATAACGTTCAAAAGTAAAATACTCCCAGTGAACTGGGTCTGTCACTGTAACACCAGTCAGTCCAAGCCAGGAAAAACCTCTGGATTCTCCCCAGCTGACTTTAACAAAACTGACAGTTGAGTTTTTGCAGTTTTTTCCAAGCAAGATGGATGACATTGTTTAAACACCCCTTAAATGGAACAGGGGGCAGAGAAGAACTTCTCAGGTTCAGTTTACAGCCAGAAGATCCCAGAATAAAAAGTAACAAATGACAAATAAATACACAGTAAAACTAAAGCATAAATTTTGCATGAACTACTATGGATAACCCATGATTTTGACATTCTCCACCTCATTAGCAGAACAGGCAGCCAAATTTCACTAATCAAAAAGCAACTCAGTACCTGGTCATCACTCTTGCATGTGTCCTGCTGTCCATTTTGCTGGCAAGGAGCAGAGCATGACCCCACAAACCATGCTTCATGGCAGACTCCAAAGCATCCTAATAAAGACAGAAATTAGCTTGCTGGGAATAGCTTCACATATTACTCACAAAAACAGCTTTACAGTAGTAATTTGTGATCAAATCAAAATATGTTTGTTTAGATGAAAGCGAACAAACAAATATAAATTTGCTTTAGATTATGAACTGTAGGGCATAACATTTCTGTATCAGTGTAGGGCAGTGCCATGAAATATTATATTTTGTAACAAAAGTTGCAATAATAAGTAGCAGCACAGGCACTCACTTTCTTACGGCCGTAAAGCAGCAACTCCCTGAATCTCTCAGTCTCCTTCTCAAAACTGTCAACTGTGGTTAGAAGATTATCAGTGAGAAACGAGAGCTGGGCTTCACCAGATTCCTCTTCCACTTGTTCCAAAGCCTCATTAGTGAAATCAATCAAATTTGCCTCATTAGGGGACTTCCCAGGAAGCCACACTGTTTTATGATCTCGGAGCAGAAGTTCAGCCAGGTCTGTTCCCACAACAGTCTGTGTGTAGAGAGGAAACAAACACGGAAAAATCTTTTATTTCAACACCGCCTGCATTTTATTTGTCACTTCAACAGCAATATTTGAACATCAGCACCTCTGAACAGCTGAGGATGAGTTCCCAGTTTGCACATTCCTTCAGTCTGTGAAATATTCCCAGATCAGTGACTATAAAGCATATTCCTGACCTTTACACAAAAACCATTTGTGTACAAAATGATTTAGGGTAGATAAAAACTCAAGCAGTGAGACATACCCCGTTCTGCCTGCACAACAGTACAATAAAGTCCCAAAGAAGACTTGCAGATTCTTTGTCAAGTAAATTTTCATTCTTAAAGCACTGTGCAGCTTTGCTTTGTGCAAAATTAATAACATCTACTTTATGGGTCTCATCCCTGGGGGAAACAAAAAAAAAGAAGAAAAGTTTTTAATGAGACATATATAAACATTCAGGTCATTATGTGTGATTAGTCTGAGGAATAAATTTAAAGCTCTTGTGTTACTTAAGCAGGTGAAAAGCCACAAATATTTTAAGTCAGTTTAAATCCTGTAATTTACAGGCAATGAAGAAATAATTCCTGAATGCTTTGAAGTTATTTCTGGAAACTGTAAGAACATACTTAGCAAGAGGACCAGGAAAGGCTCTCATCTCTTCTTGCTCTGGAGAATGTTGTAACATAGTCTGAAACACAAATATAATCCATAGAAAATTCTTATAAATATGAATTTTGCTTTTTATCAATAAAACACCCAGACCTGAACATATCCCATCATATAATCAAGCCTCTTAAACAAAATGCAAAGGGGGACTTGCAAGCTGCTCAAGGATGATATGAAATCTACTTTACATGGAAGTCACTCTGTACACCATTCTGAACAAAATTACAAAGAGCTGGATGATCTCATCATGACTAAGTCATCTCTCAGAGGAAAAGAACTTTTAAATTTACTGTTTTACTTATGATTACAGCCCAAACTGATAAAGATACATGCACTGACATAAAAAAAAAAGCAATCAGGAAGTTATAGATTCAAGTTCCCTACTCCCCTTCCAAAAGAAAGACCTTTATTCCATTACTTCCCATTTTTCCTTTTAAATTTTACCTCCATGCTGTGGATTTCAACCAGAGCTGGCTGGCCCTCAGAAGGCAGGTTTGGCAGTGCTTTTATTAAGAAGCCCCCAGGCCCAAACCTGGCACAGATATGAGGCACTGAAAATTTCTCAGGTGTTGAGGGCCTTAAAGGTGCTGAAATGGGGAGAAAAGAGAAGATAAGAACAGGTAACCTGTCTTGCAGCTAAGTAAACTTGTTGACGTGTTACCCAAGTCAATAATCCTGCAGTGTTAGTGGAAAACATCCTGTCATTTAATTTGGCTGAATTTTGTATGAAACAATTAATCAGTTCCTTTACAGTCCCAAAGTCCCAAATCTGAAGATTTGCAGTAATTAGAACAAAACTAGACTACAGAACTTAAAAATCCAGTTATTTTTTTCAATGCAGGGGCTTTGACTGCTTGTATCAGACACATTTCTGTGATCTCTGTACAAACACATAACACATCTTCAACGAGCTAACGACAGACCTCAACAGACTTTAGAAAAGCTTTTCCAGAGAAGTGTCTTGTATCTACAGCACAATGCCTTCCCTCCTTCCTCCCCAGTGTGTCCATACCTTGTTCCACAGCTGACCAGCCCGTTTCAGCAGGGTAGCCATAGTCTGTAAAAGGCTGCTGTCCATCGAAGCTGGGATCATAGCCTCCATAGGGATAATCTGCATGGAGCGACACCGCCTGCGCAGGGGTTTCATAGGCATTACCCGTTAGATCGTGATTGCTCCTGTAGAGCTGGCTCTAGGCAGATCACATTAGTGAGGGTTAGCTGGGAGTTACACAAAGCAAGCAGCGCTGCAGGCACGACTGCAGCCAGTGAGCATCCCCTCCTGACAGCTTCCATTCTAAATGATCCTCATAAACCAGGCTTACTGCACCACTGCCTTGCAGAAAGCCACCCGGCGAGACCCTTCTGCAGCACAGGCTACAGCAGATAATTAATTAATCTTTGTCTTCTCCCCCAGTGTTTTCACCATCATTTGGTCTGTTCACATCCAAGCACGTTCAGTTCTCTCACAAGAGAATTTCTACGTGCTTGTGTGAAAAGCATGAGTTCTGTTACCAACAACTGTGGGTCAGAATGAACGTTCACCTCTGCTGTAACAGACAGAGTCTCAACAGAATAAACCCAGCAAATGCCAAATGGCTTCAGGTGCCTAAAGATTAATGCCTAAATGATTTCCAATACTACTTCAAATATTACTAAATTAATTGGAATTTGGACTGGAAAAGTACCTAAACTTCCAAGAAACATGATGAACCACCTACAAGCAAAATGACCCATTACACGAGCAAAAGCTGTACCTCAAAGATTAGCCAAATATTCTCTGAGGTTTTCAGGTACCTGTACTTGTGGTGTAAGCAGATGAGTAATCAGTTAGCTTTGGTTTTTGCTTTTAAAGTCAAAAGAACATCATACAGGTATGGAGTTAGTCCTTTAACACATCCCCAGTTCAGTAACACAGCCATGCTTGTGGTGAGAGAAATGACATGACACAAAGCCAGGCACACTGTCCACTACAGCCAAGCACAGGGAAGGCAAAGTTCTCACAAACAGCAAATGGATTCAGCAGAAGAAATTTGCCATTTCTCTGTGTGTAGCAACTTGCACAGCGGAGTGCTGATTTTGGTTAAAGTTCTCCTGACAACTGTGACAAACATTAAGTTCAAAACTGTATTACAAAACAAGCCTCAACTTACAAAAGTTTTCAAAACACATTCTCCGCGCTAACACCCGAAATATTTTCTTACTTTCTTATGCTTCACCCACCCCCAAGAGAGAAAGTGCCAGGTTGGTGAGTGCAGCTGGAACTCACTTGCTGGGAGCGAGAGCTGAAGCTGCTCTGGTGGCTGTGGACGCTGCGGGAGCTGCGCAGGCTGTGGCCGGAGTGCTCGCTGTGGACGCTGCGCCGGTCAAACTCGTCCCCGTAGGGATCCCTGTGGGGCTCCGAGTCATCATCAAAGCTGCCGGTGAAGCGGGGATCGTATCTCCAGTTATCCTCGTATCGGTCATTCCTGATGGACGGAGAGAGCAGGAATGAGCACAGCCACCCACGGCCCTGAGGGAGGGGACTGCCAGGAAAACTGGACCTCACTCCAGAAGGGTTCTTAAATCACTGCCTACACTGAGGTTGTTGTTACAGCAAACAAGCTGACATTGCTTCCAGGAGTTCATCCAGAACACTCATGATCAGCATGATACTCAGTCTGTTCTAAAAAACCCACACAACATTCAACTGGTTTGAAAACAAGTGCTGCCACCTTCAATCCTTCTCTCAGAGTGATGTGACAGCTCATCTGGTTTTCCTCAATGACCTATGTTAAGGCTATAGAAAGGACTAGTGACACTGTGAAATATGTGTAACACTGCATTTTAACAGTCTGCTCCAGAGAATCTGCTGCCCCAGCTCTGGAAAGAGCACTGGGAGAACGTGGATTGACTGGACAAACCTGCTGCCATATGGATATGCTTCTCTCTTCTGGTAAGGGTTGTGTTCAGCATCATACCAGTACCTCTGGTCGTAACTTCTAGGGTCTCTGTACCTGGGGTCATATGGGTATCGTTCCCAGCGACTTGGATCTTTGGAAAAGAAAAAGAAATAGTTCAGGTATTGGTAGTCTTTGCCTATAACTTTTTTCTACTCCTTTCTCTTTCATTACAAGCTGGTTTGGTCCAGTCTGAAGCACAGAGCAAAACCAAAGTGAAGTACTTAAAGCTAAGCAAATACGTCCACTCATTTTTAGTTTTAAAAGAAGCTTAAAAAAAATCACTTTTACACCTTTTAGAGGAACATGGTTGTTATTGTTAGCTGCTCCTGAAGGGACAGTGTTTGCCATCAGATCTTTTCTAACATCTTTAAAACTCAATCCCAGTATTTGTTATGACATTCCCAGAATCTCTGTGATCAGTCTCCAGAGTGCCAAGTAAAACATCTCAGGATGTGGACAAATGTTGCTTAAAACCCTCCAAGGCACTACACAAGCAATTACCTCCAGACTCCCAACGCCAGCATGTCTCAGTGAGCACTTAGATAATGATGGACAAACCAAAATCCAGTCATGAGCCAACTTCTGTTTACACCCACCTAAAATTCACTTTACAGGTTTGCCTGCAGGTCACACACCAAGGACACACCCCAGTGAAAGGCAGCCTTGCAACACGTGGAACAGAGCTGTTCTGTACCCTTACAATGGAGTGTTTTCACAAAGGAAAGGCAAACTGAAGTGAGGAAAAAACTTACTTTATTTTCTATTTACTACTTCTACTGAACCAAAAACACACAGGAAGGATGGAGAGGTATTAAGAACGGAGGTGGGCAAAAAAATCATTTTTCAGCAAGCATAATTTTATTCTTGCTGGTTGCTGAAAGGACACCGGCTGTATTAGTGTGGATTCTCTGATCTTAAAATTTCTTTTCCCCATAAATTATTGTTTAAATCTGCAATTTTCTGTGGGAAAAAAAATAAGAGTTCTATTTGACACCTTACCTCCGTAATCATATGAGTTTGGGTAATAGCCTGAATAATAATCACTCCATCCACTTTTTCCATAATAATCTTCTGTATACCCTTGCCTGAAAGAAAGCACACAAGTATAAAAAAGTTGTTATTCCACCTTAATCTCCTCTAAATTCAGCAGGAGGTAGGAAAACTCTATGCCACAACTGATAATGTAGAGTTTCATAGTTTAAACAATACATTTCCAGGAAATTGGGGAATCATAGAATTAAGACTTTACAACCCAATACAGCACTAAATTGTTGTGTGCCATCAAAAGCTGACAGCCCTTAGCATACAATAATTTAGTGGCTTTGTAAACTGCTTTGGTGATAAGTTTAATTACTTACAGACAATTAATCACAAAAACTGCTGCTATAATTAGCATCCTTTGAACTGTCTCAACAGAGAAGTCGATAATTTAACAATTCATTAAGAAATAATGGCTGCTCCAAATTCAACAGTGTTTTATTATACAGCGTATTATTATTTTCTGATGAAGAAAACACTTATTTACAGAGCTGATTGTCCAAACGAGCACAAAAACATGGCTAAAACCAACACAGCAAAGTAAGAGTCAGTGCACAGAAAAAAATGAACAGAATTCTTCTGATGAAAAAGGAAAGATGTGGCCATTATTTGAAAAGTCATGAGCCTTTATTAGATAACATTTTCAGGTCATCATCCTAGAATTTCTGTAAAAAGCCACAGGATGAATGTTAATTGAATAATGCAGTGTCTACGTGTAGGTACATGCAAATAAAGGTGTATATATGTACACATCCATGTATGTTTGTACCCACAGGTGCACATACACTCACACACAGCAGGTGAAGGTATTTAATGCCAGTGTGGAGCGTTGGGAACTTCCACCCTTCCCTACAACTGGTCCTACAACTGAGAGTTCAAACTCCAAAGTGGCCCAGCGAGTCAAGGAGTGTGGGAAGTCTGCTAACACAGCACTCACTCTGCAGAGGAGGTCTGATCTTATCAGATCAGGCTCAGCCACCCAACCAGTCTCCCCAGTCTCCTCCAGAGGGATCTCATTCCCTCCCCCCAGCAGAGCTGACAAAGCTGCATCACCACCACTGGCACATTCAGGGCAGTTTCACACACACACAGCTCTGCTGCCCTGCAGCCCCACACCACAGTCTGTGTCTGACTGCACTGGCACTCACACACCAGCCCTGACACAGCCACTTCTAACAGGCTTTGATCTGCCCACTACCACGTACAGAAACTTCAACCCCTTCTAAAAATAGTACCTCAGAAGAGTACACACCAGGAAGTGCTACTAGAGGTTATCATCTCGTTTCAAGAGCTCACAGCACACTTAAATTCACTTAAGAAAATGGTAAAACTTATCACATGGAGTTACAGCCATTGTTTCGTGCTCCTCAAGACCAAAATACCTCTCCAATCTTCTGGAGATGGTAACCAAAATGTTGTATTTGTAATTTGATCACTGCTCCATGAGTGAACCACCAAAAACAGACAAATACTACAAAGGGTTTAATCATTTCCAGACAGGTAACTGGAGTTTCTGTTAGGAACTGCAGACCCCTCAGCAGATAACAACAGTAACATTTTGTCATTAATTTGAAGTTCATACAAATAACTCACACAATAATCATCAGAAAGCAGCAATCTCTTCAAGGTAATTTGCTGCTTCTTTCTTGAGAAATACTAGAGATTTAATCCTACTTTTATTTAACATTTTCAAGTAGCATCTGAACACATTGTTCCCCTCTCAATTTTTTTTATTTCATATAATCAGACAGATCAAGGCTTTTAAGTTCCCTAACCAAAACCTGCAGTGAAATGAGTGGGTGGGACATGCCCACACAGCACCTCTGCCACCCAGACCACAGCCTGGGAGCTTTGTGAGGAAAGCTTATCCACAGCTGAGGGAACTGTCATACAAATGGACCTGATACAGCACCAGGATGTTGTCACCTGACTCACTACTCTCTTCTGAGCACCTGAACCACTGTGTATCCATGGTGCCTGCAAGGCAAATCCCAACCAATGTGCAAAAGTGCCATTCATTAACAGAATGAGGGTCCCCTGCTTAAGTGCAAGACAGAAAATAAATGAGTATTGATTAACAACCCATGGCCTGCACTGCTCTTTCACAGCAAACATCAGCATTGAGGCTATCAGAGTGACTTCCTGCCTGGCAGAAACACCAACAACCCCCAGAGAACTGAATGAAAGGAGTAACAAGGCTCTAGCAAGAGAAAAGGCTGGGGAATTGTATCCTTTCCAGATGTGGCATTTGATACCATCCATCCCTATAGCAGCACACAAAGAGGTTTTGAATTCCTCCCCGTGCTTTATGCTGTAAAACTTCAACAGGCACCACCAGAGCCTCTGCTTTGGGGTACCCAGATCTTGACTCCAAGTAGGAATTCCATACCTGGAGGAAGGTCTGTCAGAGCAGTGGCTGGCCCTGGAGCTGGGCCGTTCAGGCTCAGGATAGCGATAGCTGCCAGGCTCCATGTAGGCAGTGCCGCTGCTGTCGTAGTGTCGGTACCGGGGGTCGTACTGCCCATAGCTGTCCTCCTGCAAAAGGCAAGCACAGCCAGGGGAAGAGGCTTCACACCTCCAAAGTAAGAGTTAAAACCAAAGAACATCACCACTCACAGCACAGCAGTGATACCTAAAGAGATGCAGATTAATAAACTACAGTTTCGCTTTCATTACTTTTTGTGGCAGTCAGGTTATTAATATCCTAAACTTAAGGGAAAAATCCCATTATGTCTCAACTAAAGGCAGTTCAACCTCTCTACTAAATTATCAATAATTCAGGCAGCAGATAGGAACCACATTTGAGCACCTGGACAGCCAAGCCAGTTGTAACTGCCAACTTTTTCCCAAAGAACCAAACAAATTGCTATGAGCTGACATTTGTGCCAGCTGGAACTGACATCAAGAACTACTTAAGTTTCCATAATCTTTGCAGTGTCAGTTTTGTTACTGCTGCCTGGATTTTCCCTACACTTAAACACTTAACATGAATGCTCTGCTGAATGCTGATCATGACACAGCTGTTTAAATTCACAACTCAGAAATGAAAATTAATAATACATACTAAGGGGGAAGAAAGGGAAAAATACAAACTTACCATGTAATAAAGGTGAGCTGCAGTCCTGGGGTCTGCAGGAGGATAAGGTGGTGGATATGGAGCCTGGTAAGCATCATAAGGATGTCTGTAGTAGTAGTAAGGGTTCTGGGGTGGACCAAAGGCATCCTGAGGGGTCTGAGGCGGGGGTGGACGCTGCAGGTCTTGCTGCCCGTTGGGTGGGACTGACTGAGCAGTGGTGGCAGGAGGGGCTGTGGCAGCTGGAGCACCTGGAGGCTGTTCTGACACTGGCTGCTTCCCGGGACTCGTCTGGTCGTACCTTGGCTGGGCTGAACCTGCCTCTTGGGGCCCCCCAGGCTGGGGACGGTTGCCCAGCACCTGGTTCTCCCCCTGCTGCATGGCTTTAGCCCCTGTGGAAATCTGGGAGTCTGGAGGAGCTGAGGACTGCCCAGATGTTGGTGGCTGCATTTGAGCTGCTTGCGTTTGTGGCTGGGGTGGCAGCGCTCCCTGTGCAGCTCTGTCTGACACAGCCTGGTGCTGCACATCTTTTGTCACCTGTTGATAGAAATGTTGTTTGTCAGGCACCTCGGGACGCACCTGACCAGCACCACCGGCCGCCTGTTGGACTGGAGCACCAGAGGGTGACTGATTGTGCACCTGGACAGAATTACTTGCGCTGCTTTTCTCCAACGTCCGTGACACTGTGAAGTCGAGCACTCCAGCAGCTTCTTTGCTACTTGATTGATTTGCAGAATTATTAGCCTGTGCTATGGAATTAACAGGGGGGACTAGTCCACTTGCACTTCCACTGGGAAGATTTGTCCCAGGAGAAACAGAGGAGTTAGACCCTGGCTTGCTAGCAAATTCAGGAACAAGGCCTTCCACATTAACATTCTTTTGCCCTTCTGGAGCCAAATTAAGAGGAGTTTTCAGAAGCAAGTTTGCAGGCTGATTAGAAGCAGCATCAGAAGAATTAACAGGACTTTGTAATAAATTATGTTTTAACAGATTAGTATTTGGAAGTGCATTGACTAAGAGAGATCCAACTTGCATCACAGGTAACGGCATGTTTTCCCCACCAGCATGTGAAGTTTGGGGACCCATCGCAGGCTTGTCCCCAACTCCAGAGTCCTTCATTGGCTGATTGTTTTCATTGTTGCTTAGCTGATTAGATAGAGAAATAGAAAAATTAATTGGCTGAGCCAAGTTATAGCTTTGATTAGGCTGAGCAATCAGGATAGGCTGATTTTGCAAAGACTCTGTAGGTGGAGAAGACAATAAACTTGCATAACCAGAACTTGCCTGAGACTGAAGTGCCTCCTCTTCTCCCATTTTGGGAGGATTCTCAAGATTTTCAAAAGTTATATTTCCATCTTGGGAATGCTGCACAGCAATAGTCCCTGGTTTACATGGCTGCTGATTAGACAGGCCTTCTTCTGGTGGCTGAATGACTTCCACAGTCTGTTTGGCAGGTACATACACTGCAGGAGCAGCAGGAGCTAGAAGAACATTTCCCCCAAAGTTTGGTAACTCGTTGTGAGCCCATAAAGTTGTTGCTGGGCTATCACACTTCTTAACTGCTCCCTGAGCTCTGGTTGAGGACCGTCTCTCAGATACTGATTGTATATTTTCCACAACAGGTCCAGAGTGCAGTGTATTTCCAGCTTCCCCAGTGCCTGCAAGAGGCCCTGGGTGTACCTGAGGCATGTAAATTGTTTCCAGATTATCTGGTGGCTGTTCAAGGTTGCCAGGGGATGCAGCAGGCACAGCTGTGTTCTTCTTGATATTCTTTTGGTTTGAGTGGTTCTCTCTTAATTCAACCACCATCTTTGCTTGGTCAATCTCTGCAGGTTTTATACCAACTCCATGGGACCTCACAGGTTCAAAAGAACTATTTGCACTCGTCTGAAACACTCCTGTAGGCTTAGGAGGACTTGGAGTGGGAGGCTGGGATAGATTGCCATGGTAGTTCTTGCTCAGGTTTAGCTCACCTGAATCACCTCCCAGAGGAGAGGAGTCAATCTGTTTGAAGAAGCTGGCAGAGGATTCCTCATCAGGCTTCCCAATTTCCTGCTGGATAAATGTACCGACTTGCTCTGGGGGCCGTGCAGAGCTGGAAGTGCTCCTGTGGCTAATGTTGCTGTAGTTGGAAGAGACACTGTCTGGTCGGACAGGATGAGGTAAGGAATCAGGTGCCTCCAAGTTTGGTCCTCCTTCAGCATGGCTCACAACAGCATTCTTTGGAAGCATCTGACCCGGGAAGGATCCGTACCTGTACGGATCCGGACCAGCAGCAGGGGATGAAGCACTGATGTTCTGTGGTTCACTTGGCAGCACCTCCTGATTCTGAATGCACTCCAGGTTCTCCACATTTTCATACTGGGGCCCAGCAGCTGTGTCACCTATCTGTGCCTTGTCATCACCAGCAAACAGAGCGTGCTTAGCAGCCTGTGCCTCCTGATGACTGACAATTTTAGGGAAGTACTGGACATCCATTCCTTTCTGTACCATCTCACCAGCCGAACCTGTACCGAGCTGTGCCTGAGAGAGAACACTGGTTGCCACCTGCTGAGGATGCACAGGCTGGTGATACAGGGAGGCCGAATTTGGCTGGCAGGCATCGAACTCTGTTTTCTCCATTACATAATTCTTTTCAGATGAAAGTATTTCTTCATTTTCTGCCTCATCCCCTTTGAAAAACATGGAGAGAGTTCCTGGATCTCGATCTGTGGGAATAGATCTATTTGATGTTTCAGACATAGCTGGAGACTGGTTTTTGGGGTTGTTTTCCTGAGCTGTGGGAAGGACAAAACTGGAGTCTTGCAAAGGTGGCTGTGGGTAAAACTGTTCCTGGTAAGGTTGGCTTAACCAAGGGTTAGTCATTTCTGTGTTCTGCCTAAACACATTTCCAGGCTGGATGCTGTTCATGTGATGACTGCTGTTTGCAGGGCCATTTTTCCCATTCTTTTCACAACCAGCAGATAAAGGCGCTTGCACGATGTTTTGTGGGATACCTTGGTGTCCAGGACCCTGCGGGACATTTGTGTGTGGAGGAGGGTGAGAAGTGCTGACAGAAGGCTGAGAAATGTTATGAATGTCAGCCTGAGGAGATGGCTCAGGATAGGGCACAAAATTCCGAACTGGAGACTGCAGATTCCCTGGGACAGGCCTCCACTGGGACCCAGGCTGCTGGGGAGGCGGTGGGAAGAGTGCTGCTGCATTGGGTCCTGAAGGTGCATCATTTGGATCCCTGCCAACATCCTGTCTAGCTCCAGGTTTGTTTGCTGCAGCCACCATTCCAGGATGCACACTGAAAGAATTTTCCACTGCTGCTCCTGGGTTATAACGCAACGGCACTGCAGGCCCACGGAGTCCGAGATCGGCGTTGGGATGCCCTTCTGCAGCACTATTTATAACATACCCTGGGGACGGAGAAGGAACTGGAACATTAGAAAAGGTACTGGTGCTTATCCCTGCTTGAGACACAGGAGCTGACAGAGACGTGTGTGGTCCATGAGGATTGTCCCCGGCACGGGAGGGCGGCGGATGCACAAGGGCTGGCTGTGGGAACGCCAGTGCGTTGCCCTTGGATGGATTATCTAGAGGGGAGCCCTGTGGGGTCTGCCTGCCAAAGGCAAACGGGTCTGTCACGGGCTGCACCGGGGCAGGCGCGGCGTTTGCCCGTTTGCTGAGCGGGCTGTTCCTCCAGTACATGTTCCGAGCCACGCCGGCGGGAGGAGGAGGAGCTGCTCCCGCTGGGACAGCCTGCGGTGGCTGCTGCATGGTGGCCTTCTGGCAGGGTCACACGGTGACAAACAGCCCGTGGAGGCAGTACAGAGATTTCTTCTTCTGCCCTGCTGAGACAACACAGGTACAAGTCAGTTCCCTTTCTCACAATACACGCGGCACTTAAGCAACTTTTATTTTAGAAACAAAATCGCTCAAACAATTTGAAGTAGAAAACATCTCCCTTTTCCTCAGAACATGTAAGAAACTGACACACTCCATTATATTTCTAAATCCAAGTCCACCATTAATGAAGTGTAAGGCTGTGTGGCATCAGTGCACATTACTTAACAATTTAACTAACAAATATATCCAAGTAAGACTAACTAAACACAGTTCAGGCCTGTACTAGTGTCAAACCCTCCAATGGTATCCCACTGTTACATTTCCCAGAAATATGCACCACAGAGAGGACAGCAACCAGCCTGGAACACAGCCTACAGCACCATGCCCTGCTCAATTTAATTATGAGGAGTTGAGAAGTCATTATCTAACTCCAATTCTGTTAGAGATGATCTTCAGCCCTGCTGCACTGGCGCTCTGTGTGAATGGACCTTTTCACAGGTAAGATGAGAAGCATCCCAGGAAGGAATTCATCAGATGTTATCACCCTCAACAGTCCACTTTTGGTTTAACCAAGAAAACGTTGTGTGGCACAGTATTGTTATTTATTTTGAGAAAGACAATTGGAGCTTCATCACAAATATTGTCTCTTCTAGATGAATGCTGCATAGCAAAACTCAGTTTAAGGGTAGAAAAACAATCAACTACCCCCACCTATCAATGACCATTCTCACTTTAACACCAGTGGGACTTTGGCACCGTATCAGGGTTACAGCTGCATTTCAGGGTGGAAAGGACACGCTCGGAAGCAATCCAACTCCAACTCCAAACAATACCAGTCAGGAATCTGGTACACAGGACGTTCAATAAATTCATCAGGGTGTCTTTTTCAATTCTATCACCCCTTAACAATCTGGGGAGGATGCAGGCTGACAAAACCAGAGGAATTCATCAATACTTGTCCAGTGGAGCTCAGTGAAGCCTTAGCAACATGTGATAATCTTGTTTTCTCATAGTACATAACAAATATGTTTATAATATGCAGAGAGAAGTAACCAGAGCAATGGTTCCATACCAGATGCACCTCTGTTTATAACAGAAAAAAGCTGTACAATTCTTACTTGGAGTTCTTCGAAGATTCAGTATCTTGTCAGTAAGAGTAATAAAATGGGAAGCCAGAAAAGTCAGATGTTTGTAATCAGGACAAAATTGTAATAGTTATAGAGAAGTTCAAATGCAAACCACTTTTAGTCCCTAGTGTATTTCATAGAGATTTATACCTAAAAATTCCACTAAGAAGCACACTGACAGTACCACAGCACACAGACTTTACTGGACACAAGTACAACTTCTCCTGAGGAAAAATCTCTCCAACAGCTCTGTGTATAATCCAGGTCCCTCTTTCAGAGTCAGTAGAGACTCTCAATTTCTTCCCCATAGGACTCCATAAATTTGTGTTTCATTAAGATGGGAAGGACAACACAAAATACATTTCAACAGAAGCATTAGAGCTCCATCAGTTTCATGCATTACTTGCATGTGCCTTCACCATTCTTTTTAAAGCACAGCTGCTGAATTCTATCAAGGAGTGCTTACAAAAAGGTTTTAGGACTTTGCAATCTTTTCTCCTGTTACAATCCCGAGGTGAAGGTTTTCCAGCTGGCCACACTTACCAGCCTTGCTGCCAACCACGTTTCCAGGAAACCCTGCCTAAAAACTCATCCCAATTTCCACATGCTTAAGGAACCTCTGGCTGTTCTGGGCATCCCCATTTCTTTTTCATTGTGTTCTCTGTTGTGTTAAGCAGCCTTTAAAAACTCCTCTCTCCCCTCCAAATAAACGCATGGGTTTATGCAACATACTTTGGACTGGGGAGGAAAAAACCTAATTAAACAATCTGCCAAGGCAGTTATGTCCTGGAAAACACAAACTTCACTGAACAAAATATTGGTATCTACTGAATAGTTCTGTTTTTCATAGAAAAGTTGCTTCTGAAAAACAGCTGAGCACAAAAGCCAACTTAAATACCCACTTCCAAATGTCTAATGTGGACTTTACTCCTTGCAGTGTCTCATTAAAAAAATCCTAATACTTTGCCATATTTTTGTAACAGCCGGTACCAGTAATTAGCTAATTAAAATAAGTGTAAAGTCCTACTTTAAGGCAGAACTTGCCATTCCTCTAACAGGATCTTTGATGGTGCATGACAGAGGTTCAATCCCAGGGATCAGCTTCCTCAGAAGCAAAGTTAATATTAACAGACTGCACACAGTAGTAAAAGCAAGCAAGATCTGAGGAACTGAGTCCAAATAAAATTAACGTGCCCATGTCAGGTAATTTAAACAGAAGATAACTCAGTGCTACTGACCCTCCCTTGTGCCTCATCCAGGATTAGCAGAAATGCTGATTTTAATGAATTTTAGAAATAACTACTCAAGTTAAGAGCAATCCATCTCTGCTTTATCTAGTTCGGAAATTCTCAACTTTCAGCTGGTGCATTAATTGATAAAGCAGAACAGCCTGCTAAACATGAGTCACCAGGACTAACAATTGCAGAAGGTGTTTCCAGGCATACCAAAAAAACATTGCCAAAGAGGAAAAAAAAAGATTAAAACCCTCTAGACAAGGCCGTTAAAATAATTACACCTGATGAGCTCTATAGCTTCATCTATAAAGAAATCATTTCTTTGATGGGATTTAGTTATTAATTTAATCCTATCTAAATAAATTACTCTTAAACAGAATAAGTATGCTCCCAAAGCAGGTTACAGAGGACTAATATTAACTCTCATCCTCACACACAAGCCAAACAATAAATAATACGTTCACATACACAGATTCCTAACTAAGTGACAAAAAAGCCCACTGCAATCTCAAATACAGGAACAGCTGGAAAATGAGATTTGAAGCTTTAAAATCAGCAACTACTTCTTCAGTTTTATCTTGCGCTGACAGCTGCACATCTGCACACATGTGGGTGACAGATTGAACACATTCTGCACCATTCATGCTCCTGACAGATTCCTACCGGGCTCTTCCTAAACAGCAATCAGAGTTACAAATGTTATTATGTTAAAACGTAGCAACAGGACAAGGGGGAATAGCTTTAAACTGGCATAGGGCAGGTTTAATGAGCTGAGGAAGAAATCCTTCCCTTTGAGGGTGGGGAGGCCCGGGCACAGAGTGCCCAGAGAAGCTGTGGCTGCCCCTGGATCCCTGGAAGTGTCCAAGGCCAGGTTGGTCGGGGCTTGGAGCAGCCTGGGATAGTGGAAGGTGTCCGTGCCCATGGCAGGGGGTGGGATGAGATGATCTTGAAGGTGCCTTCCAACCCAAATGGAGTTGGACTCCATGAAAACAGCTCTTTGGGAATCAAAAGCACAGAAGCAGCACAGAGCATTCCCGTTTATTTTGAAAGGAGCCTGACTACCAGTTCTTTACCCCAGCAGCTCCCGACGCTTTCAGGCAGCTGCACTCCTGAGTCAGCACCAGTTGCACAGACCTGTGGCACCTGACAGCTCGGAAAAACAACCCTGACCTGGGACCAGCGCTGTGTGCTGTCAAAGGGAATACGTGATAGCCAACATCAGACGGTACTTTCTCCCTCCCGCACCCCACGGAATAACCTCCGCACCCCCGCAGCGTGTCCCTGTCCCACCGCCCCCCTCGAAACCACCCAGAGCAACCCAAATCCTGCGGGAAAACCCCCGGGCAGCGCAGCCCTGCGACTGCGGCAGCGCCTTCGCCCCTCCTTGCGGCATCACAACCCGTCCCAACCGGGCCCGGGGGCCGAGCCCGGGGCTGCGGGACCCGCCGGCTCCCTGCGCTGCGACAGCCCCGAGGCCCACACTGAGGCACGGCGGGGTGGGCACCGGAGACACCGGGGCCCGCACCTCAGGCCCGGCGCTCCTCACGCAGCCCACCCTGTTTCCGCGGCCCTCCCTCCGGGCGCGACCCGCGGTACCTGGCAGCCCCCGCCGGCCGAGGCCCCTCAGCAGNGAGTCCCGGCTGGGGCGGCTGCGCGGCTCAACGTCACGGGTTCGAGTCCCGTTCGGGCCGCCTCGTCCCGGTGCCTCCCCGGTGCCGCCGTGGCCTCGCTTACAGACCGGGACGCGGCGGAGCGTGGCCCCGTTGCAGATCCCATGGAGGTCCCGGTCCCCTCGGGAGCCCGGTGCGGGTGCAGTGGCGCGGGCGGCCGCCAGGGCGGGACAGAGCTCCGCCGGTCCGGTGCCGGTCCCGGGGGAGGCGCTGCCCATCGGGGGCCAGGAGCTGTCCCGAGCTGCTGGAACTGAGTTCTGTTTACAGACAAAGAGGGAAATGCGATTCTGTCTCACAGAGAAAAGCCGGGACTCGCTGCAAAGCAAGAAGCTCTCCTGCACGTCCGTGGGGTCTTAATTAGGAAAAGCACATTAATTGGTGAGGGCCGGGGTGCAGGTGTCCAGAAACACCAGAATCAGAAACGAATCCCAGAATCCTTAAGGCTGAAAGAGCCCTCTAAGATCACCGAGTACCGCGTTCATCACTAAACCCCGTCCCTAAGTGCCATATCCAGGTGGCCTTTTGAACACTCCGGGGATGGTGATTCCAGCACTGTTCCAATGCTTACCCACCCTTTCCATGATGAAATTCTCCCAAATACCCAATCTAAACCTCCCCTGGCACAACTCGAGGCCGTTTCCTCTCATGCTGCCCCTTGTTGCCTTGGGAGCACAGCCCGAACCTCACCTGTGTCCATCCTCCTGCCAGGGAGTTGTGGAGAGGCAGAACGTCCCTCCTGATCCCCTTTTCTCCAGGCTCAGCTCCCTCAGCCGCTCCTGGTGCTCCAGACCCTTCATCAGCTTCGTGGCTCTCTTGCAGCTCTATTTTACACAACCACGAAGCTTTTCCAGGGGGTGACCCCCCTGTTCCAGCACCAGAAGAATGTCTGTCACTCACCGGCGTGGCCCCCATGCTGATCCCGTCACACCCCGCACCCAACAACAAGCCTTGGAGAGGAAAATACAAGGACCTAAACAAACATCTTAATCAAGGGTCATTATCAGTGCAAGAGCTGTTCCTGCACACTTGATCATTAAAGCAGGGGAATATCCTCAAAGCCCCGTCCAAGCAGGGGAAGCAGCACTTTGATGCTGGTGTGGGAACCAGAGGCAGCGCTGTGATTTTTAAGTGCCTTTCATCTCCCTCTTTTGTAGGAACATTCTTATAAACCAGCTTGTCAAATACAATTTCCCTGCGCAGGCATGAGCTGCAGATAAAGCCCTGGTTCTCCCTTGGTATTTCCCCACAACAGGTGTAATCTGAGGAAACATGGTTTTAATTAGCCTGATTGGCTTTTTGTGTGCTAAATACCACCAATAGCTCACATCTGTGTCTATAGTTAGATATTAATGTTACATATTTAAACCCCTCATACACGGGTACACAATGCAAACACCAACAATGGGATCTCGCCTTTGCTGTTCTCCTGATAAATACGTGATTATAAAGAATTGCCACATTAAAGCATTAAATCCCTTTTTACCCTGAAGTTCTCTAGCTGCTTTGCTGTACTCAGCAGTAGTTCTGGACTTGAGTGACCCATTTTAAATGAAAACCTTTGCCAGTGAGGACAGCGTGCGTCCTTCTCTCCTGCTTCATACAATCACAGAATGGTTTGTAAGGGACCTTAAAAATCATCAAATTCCAAACCCCTGCCATGGGCAGGGACACCTTCCACTATCCCAGGTTGCTCCAAACCCCGTCCAGCCCGTCCTTGGACAATCAGGAATGGGGCAGCCACAGCTTCTCTCTCCCTCAGCTCACCTGGGACACAACACAAACGATACCGACCTTTTTCTGGTAATTTATTCAGCCTTCAGGTTGCACGCACCAGAAACACAGCCTTGCCCCACGAGCTTGAAAAGGATCATTCTTCGAGCTTAGAAACAGGGAAAATGGCCAAAGGAGATTTTCTGTATCCCTTACCCGTATTTGGCATCTTGTTGGCCAACTGGACAAGCTGAGTTTTATTTATTTACTCATTCAGTTGCTGTGATTATTCAGACTACCCCAGCCACATTAAACCCTGTGTGATCTGAGTGAGGCTAAACCCGAGATGAATTTGGCTCCTTTTGTACATTCTTCAGGGGCTGATTTCAGCTGCAGCAACAATTCCTCAGTCAGGGTTGGAGCAGCTGCGAGCAACTTTCTGAGCAAACACCGACAGCCTGGAGGGAGAAGCAATACAGAGTAGCAGTTTCTAAATGTCCCATCTAATTGAGCAGGAATAATGAAAACAAAGAGTGAAAAAAACAAGCCCTCCAGCGTGTAAACACATAGTTCAGGTGCAGGGATTCCTCAGAGCACCAACATACCTGCCATGGCAATAGCCGGTGCTAATCTTGTTTTACGCAAACGCTCCCAAACCCTTCCCTCGGCGTGGGATGTGATTTTGCTGCTTCTCAGCCTTTTTCACCTGGAATGCTGAAACAGCCACGCTTTGCCATGATGCATTCACTCCTCAGCATCTTCTGGTGGTGGGAGAGCTTGAAATTCAGCTCCCAAAAATCCTTACCCGCTCGAGGTGAAGATGAGCTTGTGGTGGGACAACGGGGGTTGGTTGGTGTGGGAGGACAAATTCTTCTGGACAGGGAATTGGTGGGAAAGCTTCAAGTGTGAAAGGAGAGTTTGAAACTGGGGTAATTTCTCTTGCTTCTCGTTTAACTTTGCCTCGATCCCAGCTGGATCTGTGACACCACAATCATCTCATGTACCCACGAGTTTGTTGGTCACCAGATGCCTTCATCAATGTAAATCATTTGGGGCTGAACACTTAAAACTTAAATTTTTGCGTCCTTACTCCTCTGCTACTTAGAAAACCTTAACTGCCTTCTAGTTTGAATTACCTTGTGGCCAATTAATTAGTATCTACTCATTTGCTTCTTTCCATGGTATTTAGCCCCCTCTTCCCTCATCCTGTCCCTCTGACCATTCCTCATGGAAAATCCCATGCTTTACAACCCCTCTTGTAAAACGAGCCACATGTGTTGCCTCTTGCAATGTCCCCTTGTTTTCCGTGTCCTCATAAACCCTTTTTTAAATCCATTCCAGGCCAAATTTCTGCCTTGCCCACGAGTGACTTGGCTGTAGTGCACTGGGCCAGGCAGGAGAGGTTCTTTTGATGCCTCCTCACTTTGGGATGAGCCTCTCCCAGCCCCACTGGCAGCGCTGGGGCCGCGCTGGGCTTGTGCTGGGAATGGGAACGTGTGGGAAGAGCCTGGAAGGCTGGGCTGCGTGGGATTCACGAGCAGCTCGTGTGTGAGTCACGCTGGAGGCAGACACACTCCGTTTAGTGCATCCCAGATGGGATGCAGCCAGACACAGGCAGGGGGAAGCCACATCCTGGGAAGCCCATCTCCAGGATGTCCCTCTGGGCGCTGAGATCCTGCCTGGTGACACATTTTGCAGGGGGAAGAGGGGTTTGTCCTCGGTTAAAATACCCCTTTCCATGGGTCTTGATGTTCCCTTTCCTGGAATGTCACCTCCCTGACCTCTGAACGTGCATTCCTCTGCTGCGGGTGGCACACAAAATGCCGCTGTCACGGCACCAGTAGCTGACCAGTTGGACAGCAAGTGTTTGGTGGCCGTGGATCTGTCTGGGGCTGGATGCCAGGTCCAGGCACACACAAGCCCTCTCCCTCCCCAGCCACGGAGTGGAAAATACCAGCATTCCAGGCTTATGTGATTTGGGAGGAGGTCAACGGCTCCGCTATTTATATCCAGTTATTTGGGGACTTTGCAGCTGCATTTGCACTACAGAGTCCCAGTGGGGTAGAGAAAGAATTAAGTTAAATGGAAATAAATTAAATTACCTTAAAAATCTTGAGGGCAGCAAGGAAAGCAAAGATTTCTGGGTGGTGTTTGTGCCCGGAGTGACACAAGCAAAACTGTCCCTCTGGTGCTGCTGTTCCTGGTTTTTTTGGAAGATGCGTGAGGGACTTTCTTTAAAACAATTTTTCCCTTTTAGACCTTGACCCAGTGGCCTGAGGATATCAGAGCACCCGCAGCAGGTAAAGAGCCCCTCCTGCCTTGCTCAGGTGTCTCAAGTCAGTGAGAGTTTAGCAGAAATTAAAGAGAAATTTTCATTGTCCAAAGCTCTTCTCTGAGTTTTTACCCAGAGAACAAGATGTTGGGGAAGCTCCAGCCCTCTGTGCGAGAAGCAGCCCTGAAAGACAGCAGGTGTCAAATTCAGAATTCAACTGACCCATAACAAAAACACCAAGTTCCAGTTTTAGTAAAATCTAGATGCCCCGAAGCATCATTTATTGCAAATCAGTTAACCAAAAAAAATACATCATTTTTGCAAACTACAACTTTGCATGTACATAACTTTATTACAGAAGATATCTTTTCTTAAACTACACTCTAGTTTATAAAACATAGGAAGATTCAACACCACGTGATGTTTTTATCACTCATATTAGGCGTGTCACAATAACAATGGTCTGAAATGTTAACTAAGATGAGTGCTCAGCAAGGCGCTGTGCCTTGAGAAATATCCATTTTATTTGGTGTTCTAATAGAAAGGAATGAGGAAAAGGAACCCTTTTCTTAGGTTTTCTTGATTAACTGCTCTCTATCTGCCTGTCCCACACACGTTATCTAGTCTTAGGGTGTCTGCTTGCTTTTGCACCCGAGTGAGTGATATTCCAACACCTCTATAAGGTGATATATTTATGATATATTTAAGACTCGCTCATTTAGATTTTTGAAACAAAATCCACCTTTTCTTGAAAAAAAAACCAAAACAAAAAAAACCCCCGAAAAAGATATTTACAAACATTAAATCTGCCACAGGCTTATACTATATTTTACATGATACACAGAAAGAGTGCACATCAGTATAAAAAAAGATGCATCACTCCAGGCTAACGTCACAGAACAAAATGTTAACGTCTCACAGCACAGCTGTGCTGGCCCTTCGCCCTCCAGTTTGGCCAGTCCAGCCTCCCACCAAAACCAGCAGCACATCCCACTGGGCACCCAGTGAGGGCTCTGCCAGAGGAGCTGGGGCCGGGCGAGCACGTGGGGGTGGCAGTGTGATAATGCTTTGTAATCTCACTCAGGGTGTCTGCACTGCCAGACACACCTTCTTTTAAAAATAGGCAGGCCATCCTTAAAATAAGGATGTGGTTTACAAAGTTTATATTGGCGTTTATTTCTTAAACAGTTACTCAAAGGCAAACACGACAACAAAACAAAATTAAAAAAAAAAACAGTAAAGATATTCGAAGTAAAATTAAGTCTCCTTTGTGTATATACTCCACAGTTATGGGCTTGCTCTCTTGGAAGTTTGGCAAATATACTTCTTTTTGATGGGGGACAGTATTCATGTTTTGTAGCTGGGTTTTTTTTTTTAGCTTAGAAACTGTTCTTACAGGTCTATAATCCTGATTTTCTTTTNAAATTAGTTTAGACTTGAGGAGAAGCATTCTACCAACACTGGGAGCTGAGCACTAAATATATATATTTTTATATATATAAAAACAAGAGAGAACAAAAATTTCTACTATCAAGGCAAATGTACAACTATATAATACTGAAATTTAAACAAAGATTCGTGAATGGTACCATAAAATGTCCTCTCATATAATAGCAAAGGAAACATTTTAAAGTACATTTAAAAAATTTGTCCACACTTAATTTTTTTCCCCTTAAGGAGTGGTATTTTTAGTCAATTTTTCCTTCCCCTCTTCTTTCTCGCCTCTCTTTCTGAGTTGAAAGAGAAAAAAAAATAAATTAATGGCATTTCAGAATCACAAATCGTTGCTTATAGCTTTACATAAACATTTCCTCTCAAATCAAACACAATGAACCCCCCCAAACAAAAGAGAACGTCCTATAAAAACCTAATTTGTTGATTTCTCGAAACACAACTGGTGTCCCACATTGAGTTCTTAACAATAGAACATATAAATAAAAAGGCAGTGTTCTCATGTAAAATAAAAAGTACATAAATAAATACTAAAAAAAAAAAAAAAGAGGAATTAATTTGTCTTTTTCTATTCTTTTTTTTCTTTTTTATAAAAACGTATTTAAAAAGGATCCTTTAATAAAAGCATCCAACGTCCTTTAAAAAAAACATCTCCCTCGAGCTTCTGGCTCCCAGTGAGCGTCTCTGAAACGCCTTCTTTCACTTGAAGGCCTCGGGGATGTGTCCCATCTGTGACTGCATACTCGTGGGAGGGCTGGAGATGCCCTCGGACCAGTCGGACACGTTGGAGTGAGGGGAGGAGCTGGACCACTGGTCCGGCGACTCCGGAGACGGCGTGAGGAAAGGGTGGTCGGGCACCTGGAGCTGGTGGCTGGGGGTGTTGTCCAAGGGGGAGGAATAACTGTGCTGGGAAGGTGGGGTCAGGAACTGCGTGGTGGTCATGGGCTGGGCGAGGGAGGACGGCAGGGAGGTGGGCAGCAGCTGGGAATCCTGCGGCAGGATGGTGTGCACGGCCATGGCGCTGCTGCTCACCGGCTGCAGGTCGGGCTGGCTCAGCTCCGTACCGAGGAAATTCTGGCCCAGGTGGCCGCTCCCGTTGGAGCCGGGGTTGTGGTGCTGCTGCTGCTGCTGCGGCTGCGGCGGCGGCTGCTGGGGCTGCTGCGGCTGCGGCTGCTGCTGCTGCTGCAGGTTAGGCTGCTGCAGCTGCTGCTGCTGCATCTGCTGGAGCTGCTGGCTCTGCATCAGGTGGGGCTGCGATGCCAGGCGGGTGTTGGGCATGGCCTGGTAGCTCATCATCTGCGACAGGCTGGTGGTGGGCAGCCCGTTGTGCAGGGAGGTCATCATGCCGTGCTGCAGGTTCTGGGGCTGCTGGTGCGCCCCGGGCTGCAGGTTGCCTCTCAGGGGGTTGTACTGGCTCTGCACCATCCCGTTCTGCAGCCGGGTGAGCCAGTCACACTGCCCGTTCAGCCCGGGCCCGCCGCCCACCGAGAAGCTCATGGGGGCACTGCTCATCACCGTGCTGGGGCTGGACACCGGCAGGTGGGACAGGCGCGGCGGCACCGAGTCGAAGCCCATCCTGCTGGAGTTGCCCATGGCCATATCCTGCTTGCCCGCCATGTTGAGGTGGTTGATGCTCAGGTGGGCATCGGGCATGCCCGGCAGGTGGTTCAGAGGCATGGAAGGGGACTGCTGGAACGGAGAGGTCATCAGCGGGGGAGAGGCCACGTCTGAGAGGTACCCGTGGGGCGACTCCAGGGAGTCCACTGGAGACAACACGCCGGAGTTGTCCAGCAGACACCCTTTCCCATCTTGGGACTTTTTCCTCCGGGCTTTGAGGTCTTTGGCATCCTTGCCGTTGCAGCTCAGCCCCTTGGTGCTCGGCTTCCTGGCCTTCTTGCCCTGCACGGCGGGTTTGAGGTTGCCGATGTAGCTGTTGGGGGAGCAGAGCGGGGGGGACAGGGTGGGTGCCCCCAGGGGGCCGTTGTGCAGGGGAGGGCTCCGCACCAGGTTGTACTCGTCCAGCAGCCGGACGATGTCGTGGTGCATGCGCTCCTGGGCGATGTCCCGCGGCAGGCGGTCCATGTGGTCCGTGATGTCCCGGTTGGCAAAATGGTCCAGCAGGACCTTGGCGGTTTCGTAGCTCCCTTCTCTGGCTGCCAGGAACAGTGGGGTCTCCTCCTGGAAAGCCAGAAATGCTTGGTTAGGGTTGAGTTCTTGGATTCTCCTGGCTAGCACTGCCCTGAGCTCCACACCAACTTCATGTCACTGGGTGGCAGAGATGGTCTGTCCTCATCTCTCCTCTGGTGGGTTTACTCCTGCTTTTTCCTACCCTGCTGAGACATCTCCTTGTACTGATACCAAGCCAGGAGCCCTACAAGTGATCCAGAACATGCTGGAGGTGGCCACAAAGACACTACCAAACTGCCCACCAAGCACTGCACAGCCCTTCAACATCACCCCTACAACCAAATCCCACAGTGCTCCTTTGAGCCGAATCCAACAACTTCATTCACAGCAGAACAATCAGATTAGACTCTCAGTGCCAGACATCTGTATTTTAGCCAGAAATTACTCTTTAACAGACTCCCATAATGGTTCTTGCCTTGCATATTTCAGCCTAGGAGATCTTACCTTATTATTCTGCATGTCCTTATTGGCACCATTCTTCAGGAGGACCATTGCAGCTTCCACATTATTCACAGCAGCTGCCCAGTGCAGGGCTGACTTGCCTGGAGAGGAAAACCACAGAATACAACACACATTAGAGAGTGTTAAGATCAGCAGCAAGCAGCCCTTTTGTCCCATGTGTGGGTGAAGTGCTGTTTTAGCTGCCTCAGTACCTAAATCATCCACGGCGTTGACGTCGGCGTGGCAGTTGATGAGGTCGTCCAGCATCCCCTCCACAGCCAAGCGAGCGGCCAGGATCAGGGGAGTGGTCCCGTCATGCATTCGGGCATCCAGGTCTGTTGCCCTGTTCCTGATCAGGATCTGCCGCAAGGATCAGATGGAACACAAAGCAGAGGGAACACAAACGTTAGGAGCGGCAGACAGCAAGGCGCTCCAGGTATCCAGGTCTTGTGCAATGCCCTTTCCAAAGGTTCATCTCTCCAGTTCTGCTCCCAGTACAGGGGTGCTGCTGTGCTGTGCCCCAAGACAGGAGGGGCTTCATTTTTCAAGACTGTGACCCCACACCTTGCCCAGGTGATAAGTGTCTTCACATAGCACCACTACTCCCCCCCGAAAACCCCGAAAACCGGCGGGCAAAGCATCGATTACCTGGAAGACTCCTTGGGCATCGGCCGACACGGCGGCGTGGAGGGGCGTCCGGCCCATGTTGTCCTGGATGTTGGCATCAGCGCTGGCCTCCAGCAGGCGCTTGGCAGCGTCCGAGCGCGAGTACCTGGCGGCCAGGTGCAGGGCGGTCTCGCCGGTGCGGTCAGTCTGGTTGTGCAGACTGGCGCCCTGGTAGATGAAGTCCGAGATAACGGCGGGAGCATCGTCCTCCTCCTCGCTGTTGCCGGTCTCCAGCCCTCCTCCGCTGCACGAGGCGATCATGAGGGGGGTGAAGCCATCTGAAAGCGCAGGGGAACCCGGGGAAAAAAGGCTTTTTACCCTCTGTAATGCAGCAGGCTCAGCCAGACGCTCCGTCTGCGATAGATGCTTATTCCCCTGGGTGCAGCGAGACTGAGTTCCTGACTAGTTCTGAACATCAAACACGAATATCCTTCCTCTGATATGGATCTGAAATTCCTTAGTGGTATCTCGCCACTCACTGCTTTCCCTATTTCATCTGCTCGTTTGCACATGCACTGTGTAAGGTGCAGTTTGTAAGGAAGGCTGCTCAAAGCAACCTGAGGATGGTAAATACCTTCATTATTTCACAGGACAATTTCTCAGACATGGGGAAGACCCAAGCGTTTGTAAGAATTAAAAAACCTATTAACCGTTGTTAAAGACCTGAAAAGAATGTGAAATATACATCTGGGTGGGAGGAGAGGAATTTAGGAGCAGCAGAGAGAGAACCAGGGTGATTTAACAGGTACTTCTGTAATTTCCATCTCCATGACTGAACAAAAGAGCTCTCAAGGAAAGCAAAATGTGACAGGGTCTCTCTCTAAATCACACACAACAGCAACCCTGTGGTGCAGAATTTTCAGCAGTGACTCTGTTCCAAGCAGGGACAGGTAGGGCTGTGGGGCTGCTCCCCTGCAGGGGCTGAGGGAGGGTTTGACATGAGCTGACAGCCAGTGCAGGAGTGCAAGGGGTCCTTACCCGGCCCTCTGACGTTGACATCCATGCAGTCAGCATCGATTTCCCCCTGTGGAGGGGTAGGGGCCATGGAGGAAATGCGCAGGTCAGCGGCATCCAGGTGCTGCTGCGTCCACTGCCTGTGATCCGTCTGGTCATCCGTGTCCGGCAGCATCGCCTGCTCCTCGAACTGAGGGAAACAGCAGGGAATGAGCTCCCAGAAAAGCGCCCTGGGCTGAGCTCCAGCCTGGGAGCTCTGCGAGGCTCCAAGGTGTGTGTTTGTCACAGGCAGGTTTGCAAAGGAGCTGGGAGCAGCAACGAGGGGCCCCTGAGTGTCCCTCTGCTGCTGCTGTGCCAAGCCCAGGAGCCTGCAGCACAGGGAGGGAACGCGGCAGAGGGCTTACCCTGAACTTCTTGGTGTCCAGGGTCTCCTCATCACCCCACTCATTCTGGTTGTCATCCATCAGCGTGCCATCTGAAGCATTTTTGAGGGGTCTTTAAAAATAAAGCCATACAAAAAGTTATCCCCTCTGCAGAAACTGTGTCCACGTAACAGACACAAACTGAAAGAAGAATCAACCAATTTCCAGGAGGTTCCCCTCAGGCTGTATTTCATTTTTTTACCAAGTGCAAACAGACCACAACGATGGAGCCCTGCTTTTTTCCCCCCCATGCAGAACTTCAAGACCCCTGACTTTTCTCCTCCCTGCCACTGGAGAACAAAACTCCGACGGGCTCTCTCAGAAGAGCCCTGAGCAGCCCTGCTGCGCCGTGTCCGTCAGGTTAGCACGCAAATTACTCACTTCAGTCCAACAGAATCCTCCCCGAGGGGCTCCCGTCGCTTCTTCTTGCTCGACTCCGTCACTTTGAAGCCTTCTGGGAACCAAAGCTGCCCATGCTCCCTGCGCCGCTTGCGAGACACCAGCACTCCCAGTCCGATGAAGGCGAGCAAGACCAGCGCAGCCACCACCACGTACATAGGATACAGCTGGGAGTTCTTCGTGGGCTCGGCTGTTTCACCTGCAAAACAGTGGGGCACAAAGAGATGCTGAGACATTAAGCTGCATAGCAAACCAGGGACAGAGTGGAAATGAAGGAAAATTAGTTAATAGAGGTACCTAAGTCTGATCTAAATCAGCACCCCCTCCCCTCCAGCCCCCCCCTCCCCAAAATAAGGTCATTTTATACGCTATTAATCAGAATTGCAAACTATCGGCAAATTCTCGGCTGCACAAGGCAGCCTGCACCAGGAGACGGCTTCACTTTTTTCTCCTTTAAGGAAAAGGATTAGCAAACTTCAAATCATTGCGCTTGCATTGAGCTGTTAAGACAAAAGGATTTAGGGGGGATTTTCAAGATACAAACTTCAACTCCTTGCATGTCACTGATTGATTGGAGCTGCTTGGGTTTTCTTTTTCTTTTCTTTTTTTAATAACTTTTAGAGTGATAATGATTTTGAAATAAAACCTGGAATAAGCAAAAATAATAAAGTGGGTTTCCAATTTTTTAAAAGAAAAGACTTAAAAGGAAAAATAAAATATACACGTGAGGTTATTAAAACCAGACTGTGCTCAAATGCAGCCAATTGACAGGTAACTAAACTCGGGGAAGGCTGGAAAGTTTTGGCTGTCTCCCCTCCCCAGCTGACCAGCTGTACTTACTTTTAACAGCTTCTATTTTGTAGGGTATGTTCAGGTTGCCGAGGGAGGCCAAGGCTCCCAGGAATGCTGCCACATCGGTGGCACTCTGGAAGCACTGGGAAGACGACTGGATGCACTGGCGGTTATCAATTTCCAAGTAGACGATGGATCTGTGAGAGAGAAGAGTCAATAAGGAACAGGGAGCGATGACCACGCCGAGGACACGGGTGAGCCCCGTCTCCCTTCCCTCTTTAACCCCCATCAGTGGGAGTTAGAAGGTGGGAACCCATCTCCTTGCTTCCCTGTGGCCCAAAGCCTGCAGCTCACACTCATGGTCTGTTGGATTTGCCTCAGTGAACGCTGTAAAATCCAGCTCTTTATCTACAGGAATGGATGGGAGTCTCTGCTTCACAACGTTTTAAAATTACCCAGACACTACAGTTTCTTAAATAATGCTGTTTGGGGGCCTTCAGATCTTCTCACATCATTTTTGCTGCTTTAACTCCTTTGCTTTCAGTGGTTTTTGATTGAGTCCATGGAGAGGGAGCAGGTTAGATGTGTATGTTTACACCAAAGATCTCCAAACACAGATTGCAGTAATTGAGTTTTACAACAAAGCTCTAGAAAGCATTTCCCAGGGAGAAAATGAGGCTTAACTTAATGACTTCCTGAAGTCAGACAGTCGGTCAGGCCAACCTCTGCTTCCAGGTCCCACCCAGCCCAGCCCCGGCTCCCAACAATGCACAGGACTCCTTCAATCGTGAGAGTCGGCGCAGCATTGTACCAAGGATTCCTGAATGATCTCTCCATTTTCCCACATGAGAGCAAAATCCGGTTTCTGTTCACACAGAAAGCAACATCTAAATACAATTATCTGGCCTACATCCTTCCCTTCCTAGCGTGTTACTATTATCAACACAGAAAGCAAACTCCGAGTGCTGCTCAGAGAAAATGGAACCCTCTTACCCTCTGATGTCCATCTGATCGAGCTCCCTCCTCTGCCTCCTGCCAGCCCTGGAGTAGAGGCTGCTCTTCACTTTGTTGATGACAGCACTGGACATATCTGACCAGTCCTCCGTGGACCTCTTGATGTAATGCTTTTTCAGCTCCTCCTCATTGCCATAGTACGGGAAGATCATATACTCCCCCTTGGGGTTCTTCTTGAAGACCACGTTGGTGTGCAGCACGCGGCTCAGCTCCCGCAGGAAGTTGAAGGAGTTGTTCTTCAGGTTCTCGGGGGTGATGAGGACCACCACCACCAGCGTGCCATCTGCCAGCTTCTCTGGCATGTTGTTTGCACAGTCCAGGCCATCCCACTCGCACTCAAAGTTGTTGCAGCCCTGGTCGCAGTGACCATCCGAGAAGTGATCTTTGCAGTACTGGTCATACAGAGGGCTGGGAGGAGGAAGAAGAAAGGCAGAAGAAAGAATTAGACCAACTACTGCAAGTAACACCTATCTGCTGACAAGAACAGTGGTGGTCCACCGGGATCCCTCTTTTGTATAAATATTCTTCACACTAAACCAGTTTACATAGAAAGCAGCTGTTTCATGCAGCGCTGTGAAGCATTCACCTCTGCAGGTGAGAGAGAGCAGCTGTTAAATTATAAAAGGGACAAATTACTGTGACTCAGAGAAGGCATGGGGACACAGAATAGTTACTAAGACCAGAGTTGGTCCAGGAATCTGGGACTAAGTTCCTGCTGTTGCCAAAGACAATGTTTGGGAAATGCTTGGATGTTAACATCATCATGTTTCCTGGCTGCTGTTCCATCTGGGGTCTCCCTGCCTTGAAACTGACTGTGTTACTGCTGTGAGTTGGAGAATTCACTTCTGTGGAGCAATACAAGCAAGGACAGGGAAGCCATCTGCAATGAGTCAAGCCCAGAGAGCTTCCAAGTGGATATAAACTCAGAAGGACCACAGGGACATGTGGTGTCTTGAGTTGCAGCCCCACAGGCAGCAGAACAGAATGCCGGGAGTGAACAGCAGGCCTGCGTCTACGAGTTTTACCAGATGCAATCAGAAGGACCAGAGGGTCACCACAGAGGTCACGGGCTTTAAAACGAGAACCTTTTAAAGAAGCCACTTACTTGCACTGCCCCTCATATTTTTGGCAGTCAAACCCATCGTAGAGGCAGCCAGCGTTATTGCACTGAGAGTCACACTTGCCATCGTTGAAATACTTCCAGCACTGCAGAGACTGGGAGCAATTCTTCCAGGGATCGTTGAAGTTGAGGGAGCAGTCGCCCCCGTCCCAGCCGCAGGCGTGGTTGTTGCATTTCCCGTCGCAGATCTTGTTGCCGGCGTAGCCCGCGCACACCGCGATCTCGCACTTCTCCTCGATTTTGGGGGGGATGATGTCCTGCCCGATGCCCCCCTGGAAGTCGAAGTCGAGGATGTGGCAGTTGAGGCCGTTGAAGTTGGCGGGGCAGTTGCAGCGGTAGTAGGGCGAGGCGTCGCCGAAGAACTCGCAGGTGCCCCCGTTGTAGCAGGGGTTGGAGGTGCAGGGGCTGCTGGCCGGGTACTGGCACTCGGGGCCCGTGAAGGCCGGCATGCACATGCATTTGGAGCTCTTGTGGATGGAGATGCAGGTGCCACCGTTCAGGCAGTGCAGGTTCCCGCAGGTGCGGGAGTCGTTCTCGCAGGTGGCACCCACGAATCCCTGGGGAGGGCACAGCAAGGAGTCAGAACCACGGGTGCTGTCCTACAAGCAGCATTCACACACATGTGTTCTGGGAAACGAAAGCTCACCCTCTAAAACTGGTGGGCAAGAATAATCTTGAACGTAAAGCCCGTTAGAGCATCCCCTGAAAGTGAAGGGAGCTCTTCTCCATAGCTGCCTGCTCCACTTTGTGTAGTGCAATGACATTCAGCCTGTTCTACCTTCAGGCCTGAGCCATCTTCTCCTGAGCTCTATTCCAGCGTCCTTGCAAGCGTGGAGGGTGCACATTCACGGATGCACCCACAGCAAAGCACCCTCTCATCCGTGCCTGTCCCTGCCTATCCCAGCCTGGGAAGCCTCGTGGGCTAAACTGGCCTCTTGACCTCCCCTCGTGCCCATGCAACATTCCCAGCCCAGAGCAGGACAGGAGCAGGCACCTACCGGGGGGCACTTGCAGATGAAGCCACGGCCGGTGTTGCTGGCAACAGCACAGGTCCCCCCATTCCTGCAGGGCTTGCCTTTGCAGCCGTCCACCACGGTGTCGCAGCGACGGCCTGCGAGGGAAGAGGAGCGTGTGAGGAGCAGAGGAAGGCGTGCAGGGAGGCCTGGAGGGGCTGGGGGCCGCAGGCTGGGAGCAGAGGGGATGCAGTGCTCACCCGCATAGCCAGGTCGGCACTCGCATTTGTAGTCGTTGACCCGCTGCACGCAGTTCTGGGTGCCGCGGGCGTCGCAGGGGTTGGACAGGCACTCGTTGACATCTCCCTCGCAGCGCTCCCCTACAAAGCCAGGGGGGCAGATGCAGCTGTAGCCACCTACCCGATCCTTGCACTTGCCATTGTTAAAGCACTTGGGCCCCAGGGTGACAGGATCAAAGAAAGGGCTGCAGTCATCCACATTGATCTCACAGTGCACCCCTAGAGAGATGGGGGAACAACCCACACAGCTCATCAAACAGTATCGGGGGGCCCGCTGCTCCCTCGTGTGAGCCTTCCCTGCCAAGGGGCTGAGCCTGACCACGTCAGTGGCAGCCTGAGCCACCTCTCGGGCAGGAGGGACATGGCACCACGTGGCCAAGGCCGCGTGGCCTTGATGGCTAAGCCCGTGAGCAAACACAAACCTCGCCCGCTGCGTTTGCTGCCGCCAGCCCGAGCAGCTAATGAGCAGAATCCAAGGATATCTGCACTCAGCCCACTAATGCCCCAGCCTGGGGAATTAATTTACCTTGAGTTCCTCTGGGGCAGGAGCATTTGTAGGTATTGATGAGATCGATGCAGGTTCCTCCATTCTGGCATGGGTGGGACAAGCACTCATTGATCTCCTCTGAGCAGTTAACTCCATGATAACCAGCCACACACTGCAAGGAGGAAAGAGGGGAAGTGTCAGAGAGGTTCCCTCCATTCCCACATGGCTGCGGGAGCACAGCCAGCACCCCAGCCTCCAACTTGGCAAAGGGGCATCACGCCCAAGGGCGGCATCTTGGGCAGCAGGAAGGCAGTAACTGGGGCTTTTTCCCTTGGGAATTCCTGCCCCCCAGGCACCCACCTCGCAGGAGTAGCCTCCCAGGTAGTCTGTGCAGGTGGCTCCGTTCTGGCAGGGGTTGGGGGAGCACTCGTCCACCTGCTCCTCGCAGTAGCTGCCGGTGTAGCCGGCTTGGCAGCGGCAGAAATGAGTGTTGCCAGTGTCCACACAGAGCCCCGAGTTCCTGCAGAGATGGGCTACATCGATACCTGTCAGGGAGAGCAGAGTGAGATGCAGGGACCTTGGTAACACCCATGCACCACGGGGCCATGTCCTGACCACCACACATCCCACAGGGAATCACAGCCTTGGGGTGCATTGCTTGAGCAATCCTTGAGATCACTCTGTGCCAAAGATCCCCACCAAGAGAACGGAGCCCGTCCCTGCTGAGCACCCAGGACAGGGGACACCTGGGGCCCCCAGCCTGGCTGTGTACACATGGCAGGGCCTTACCTTGCTGCTTAGCAGCCACCTCGCAGGACACACTGGGGACATCACAGTAGAGCCCTGTCCAGCCGCTGTTGCACTCGCAGTGGTACAGGTTGCTGGTCTGCCAGCACTTGCCTCCGTTTTTGCAGGGAGAGGAGTCACACCAACGCACCAGGTTCTGGGGGAGCAGAGCAAGAGATGAGGGTGAGGACCCAGCAGGGCTTCTGCAGGAGTGGAGACTGCAGTGACCCCCAGATCCACCCCAGCTTCCCGTACCTGGCAGTTGAGCCCGGTGTATCCCTGGGGACAGGTGCACTTGTACGTCCCGTAGCTGTCCTGACACGTGCCCCCGTTCAGGCACGGCTTGGAGTCACACTCGTTGATGTTGTGCTCGCAGTAGCTGCCCGTGAAGCCGGGCAGGCAGACGCAGGTGAAGGTGTTGATGCCATCCACGCAGGTGCCGCCGTTGAAGCAGGAGCTGGGGACACAGACGTGGCACCCCAGTCAGTCACCGCTGGTCATGTTCCACGCCAGAGGCCCCAAACACCAACCCAGGGCTACGGGGCAGCACAGAGACCTCAGCCCCTTGTCCCAGCTGGCAGGACTGTACCTCTCCGTGCAGTCAGGGGTGTTGTTCTCGCAGTGGATGCCGCTGAAGCCGGAGGGGCAGGTGCAGGTGTAGCTGTTGACGCAGTCGGTGCAGTTGGCCCCGTTCTTGCAGGGGTTGCTGGCGCACTCATTGATGTCCTCCTCGCACTTGGGCCCACGGAAGCCAGCCAGGCACTCGCAGAAGAACGTGCCAATGCCATCGGAGCAGGAGCCACCGTTGTGGCACGGATCTGGAGAGGAGGGACGTGCACGTGGAGATGTGATGGGTCCAGCTGTGGTGCAGCAGCCCGGGCCAGGAGCTGCCCCACAGCACTGTCCCCATACACATCCCCTGGCCACGCGGAGGAATGGGACTGAGTCCATGGACTGGGCAGAAGCCAGACAAGCCCCTCCAGGAGACTGGGCACAAGGGGAACCCACGGCACACATTATCCCCCAGCCTCCTTCCTCCCACTCCCATCTGGCCTCGGACTGGCACAGCTCAACAGGGACACGTGTGAGGTGGCCCAGAAGCCAAGCAGGGCTCGCAGCACAGCCCAGGCCACAGTGGGAACCGGGGCTGGGCCATGCATGCAGAGGAGAATCCCAGCCCTGGGAAGGGCCATGAGGCTCAGGGCCGGGCTGGGTGCCAGCTGGGGGCAGCCCCTGCTCTTACTGGGCTTGCAGTCGTCGATGTCGGTGTCGCAGTTGCGGCCGGAGAAGCCGGTCCGGCAGGCGCAGCGGTAGCTCCCGTTGGTGTTCTGGCACGTGGCCCCATTCCGACAGGGGCTCTTCACACACTCATTGATGTCAATCTCACAGGTCTGACCTGGGGACAGAGCAGGACAGGGGCTGTGTGGGCTGGGGGTGCTGGTGAAAGCCCTGGGGGTGACAATGGCATCTTGGGCACCACTCGCACCAGGGCAAGAACCAAGGGATGCGGGCAATGGTCACATCCTGTCCACCCAGCTGAGCCATGGGGCAGGTCAGGACACTCTCACAGGCCTGGCTCCCTCCCCCTGCCTTTCCCTCCCTGAGGGGAGTGGTGGGTTCTAACCCCCAAGAGGGCCATGCCCATACCTTGCCAGCCAGGGGGGCAACTGCAGGAGAAGCTCTTGTAGTCCTCTGACTCCTGGCACTCGCCGCCGTTCTTGCAGGGGCTGCCAGCGCAGGGGGCCAGCACGTCCTCACAGGTGGCTCCTGCACAGGCACAAGCACCTGCTGACACCCTCCAAAACCACAGGTGGCCCAAGAGCCTGCTATCCCTGTCCCCTGCCCTGGGCTGCTGCCAATCTGGGGAAGGCCCAGGACTTCTCCACTACCCCAGGGCAGCCCAGCTGCGGCTGTCTCCTCCATTTCTGGTCACTCATGGCCCCCACAGACTTTTAAGCCCTGGCTATCTGAGCTGCATTAAAGCACTGCACACTTCCTTTGGCAGGGAAGTGCTGCTCGGGGTGTCTTTTCCCCTTTGCACTCCCTCCCCCCTTCCCTCTCTGCTGCTTTTCCTGTTTACGTCCAGCCAAGGGACACGTTCCCTCCGAGCCCTTATCTTCCCTGTCAGCCAATATCTCCTGAACTGGCCTTTGCTATTTTCCAGAGCCTTCCCCTCCCCGCCTGCCCAGTCTCCGTCCCCCCCCAGGGGTTTCTATGGCCACTGGCGAGGGCAGGAAACAGCTCATGGTTTCCTGCAATTGTGCTGGGCTGCGCGAGCGGAAGCGCAGGGCCGGCAAACAGGAATTGGCTCAGCAGAATCCCCCGGCCCCTCGGCCTCAGATCGCCTTTTCCAGCACGGGCACCACGGCTGGGGGACGGTGGGGTGTGAGCGGGGCGGCCCCTGGGTGCTGCTGCCCCCGAGCCACCGCCCTGGTGCCCTCCAGGAGGAGGAGGAAGAGGAGGAAGGAGAGGAAGCTGTGGCTGGAAGCTTCCCCAAGCTGCTGCAAATTTCCTCCAGCTGCGCCATGGAGAGGTGGAGCCGTGGCTGTGGGCAGCCCCGCGGCAGGGCCAGCGTGAGGGAAGCCTTCGTGCCTAATGCCAGCTCACTGCACGTGCTGGGGACCAGTTTGGTGTCACACGTGAAGAAGAAACTCCACAGAGCCGTGGTGGGGCACAGGGTGCTCCCCTCACCTGTGTAGGGCAGGAGGCAGTTGCAGGTGTAGCCAGCAACATCATCGATGCACGTGCCCTGGTTCAGGCAGGGGTTGGAAGCACATTCGTTGATATTGGTCTGGCAGTTGGGGCCTGTGTTAAGAAAAAATTGATAAAAAGAGGCTGTGATGGAGGCGTGCTGGTGGCAGGGGGCTGAGGGGACAGTGGGGACACGGTGGCAGTGACAACAGCACACCCATCGCCCTGGGAAAGCCTCCCGTGCTCAGCTCCAGCCCTGAACTCTGCTGAGGGTCTCCAGGCTGGCTGCACTGCCACAGCTCCCAGCCACACCTGGGGCTCTGCTGGCCCCAAAACGAAGCCTCCAGCCCATCATGGCAACACCCACCCACAGCTCCCACCCAGGCCTTGGTATGGGGGGAACATGGCAGCATCCCTGCCTGCACCCTTAGAATCATGGAATCACAGACTTGGTGATGCTGGAAAAGCCCTCTAAGATCATCAAGTCCAACCATTAACCCATCATCACCACGTTCCTTGCCAAACCACGTCCCCAAGTGCCACATCCACACCCCTTGTGAACACTTCCAATCACGGTGACTCCACCACTTCCCTGGGCAGCTTGTTCCAGTGGCTGACCACCATTTCCAGGAAGAAATTTTTCAGAATACCCAACCTAACCCCCCACTTACCGCTGAAGCCCTCCCTGCAGGTGCAGATGTAGCCACTGGTCATGTCCTTGCAGGTGCCACCGTTCATGCAGGGATTGGACTCACACTCGTTGTTGTTAATGTCACAGTTCGTCCCACTCCAGCCAGGGTCGCAGTCACACTTGTAGCTTTGGGGAAAAATTGGGGCATAAAGATCTGGTCCCACCTGGCCTTCTAGGCTATCATATCACCAGCCATCATTTATCCACCAAATCCTGTCCCTTCAGGGAAATATCCCCTGGCACTGGCCCAGAGCATGGACAAGCACCAACCCATGGGTGATGCTCGCCCTCCTCTAACCCAGACTTTGTTGGGGACCCTTTGGTCCCTGCAGCCCCCCAGCAGCCCCTGCACCCTCCAGCCTACCCATTCAATCCATCGTGGCATTTCCCATGGATGCAGGGGTTGCTGTTGCACTCGTTCACTTCGGACAGGCACTTGGGGTCATGGAAGCCCTCGGGGCAGAGGCAGGTGAAGCCATTGATGCCGTCCTTGCACGTGCCCCCGTTGTGGCAGGGGTTGCTGGCACACTCGTCGATGTTGATGTTGCACATGCGCCCTGGGAAAGGGGGAGCAAGGAACAGTTACCCCGTAAGGACGGACGGCACGGCGTGGGGGGTGCGCCCACCAGGCAGCTCCCCCTCCAGACACCCAGGGAATGTCTGCTGGAGGCTCGGATCTCGGGGCACACGTGTGCTGGCTGCAGAGGAGCGGGCTGCCCTGCAGGCAGGGTGACTTCACACCCTGCATCGCCCGCCTGCCTTCATTAAACGTGACCGGGAAGAGGCCGAGCCCTGGGCTGCTTTGGTCCAGGAGGGAACACCGAAGGGAGGAGGTTTCAGCCTGTAACCCTACCTGCCACGGCCGACAAAGCCAGGCTTTATTTCGGCTCCTGGCGGGCCCGAGGACAAGGGGCCGTGTGAGCGGTGGGGGCTGCTCCCATCAAAGCCCTCCACCATTTCCAGCAGCCATCAAACAAACCAGTCGGACAAGGCAGCAACCTGATACCCATGGGAGTGGGCGCAGCGGGAGTCGGATTCGCAGCACCAGACACCCCTTTGATTTCGGACCGAGCCAGGGTCACCCTCCTGAACAAGCAGGAGCGCTGGAGGGTGTAAAACCTCCTACAAGCAGAATGGCAGCATCCCCCCTCCTTACTGCACCCTCGTCCTGGTTTTGTGAGGCACCAGCAGCTGCAGGTCCCCAGGGCGTGAGGCCCTGCTCTCACCTGTGTACCCCGGCTCGCAGGTGCACTCGTAGCCATTGATCTTGTCGATGCACTTGCCGTAGTCGCAGGGGCTGCTGGCACAGTCGTCCAGGTTGATCTCGCAGTTGGAGCCTGGGGAGGAGAGGGGTGTTGTTAGGGTGTCCCCAAGAGGAGAGGGGTGTCACTCGGGTGTCCCCAGCCCCGTCAAAGCAGCAAAATGAAGCCCGCTAGCACCGACTGCCACCGCTGCCCCACAACAAAGCGCCTCTGCCATGGGCAGCCCTGGCTGGGGCGCGGTTCCTGCCAGAGCCGGGCACCAAACCGGGAGAACTCGCCCTCACCCGGGATGCCCCGGGCCGGCCCCGGCACCAGGGCGGCTGCTGGCAGTGGCCCAGGGCCAACCTGCCCCGGGATGAGGATGGGAGCGGGATGCTGCACCGGCACTGCCGAGCCGCACGGAGCCCTGAGGGTTCTCTCCTGCTCACCCGTGGTCCCTTTGAGGCAGATGCAGTTGTAGGCGTTGTTCCTGTCCTGGCAGGTCCCCCCGTTTTTGCATGGCTGGCTCTGGCACTCGTTGATGTTGATGTCGCAGCGGTGGCCCGTGTAGCCGGGCTGGCAGAGGCAGGTGAAGGAGGCGATGCTGTCCTTGCAGGTCCCGTAGTGGCACGGGTCAGGGTCACACTCATCGATGTCGATCTCGCAGTGGGCGCCCGTGAAACCTGCCACCAGCAGGAGGGACACAGGGTGAGGATGGAGAACGTGGGGTGGGGATGGGGGACGCTCCTTCCCGCCCTGTCCAGGTGCGAGGCGCTGCACCGGGGTGGCTTTACCTGCCCCACCATGAGCCCTGGGACCCCCAGGAGCGGCGTGCAGGCAGGGAGCACCCCGATGTGCTGGCAGAGGGGCTGGTCGGACCCCAGCCCAGGGGCTTTGTCCCGGGGTGCACAATGACCTGCATTAAAGCCGCCTCGGCTCCGGAGCGGGGCCCCGCGCTCGCCCGTGGCTCGGCCCGGAGCGCACGGGGGGGCCGGCCGCAAGCACCCCCGAATAATAACCCCCCCGGCAGCTCCTATTCTCCTGGCCGGCTCCCTCCCCGCCGGGTTTGGGGGTGGAGAGCCGAGGACAAAGTACAGCTTTGACTAGACCCCGCCAAGCCCACATAGCAGCTTTTCATCGGGGCTTGGCATTAGCAAGACACTAATTAGAGGCCATTCAGCTGGAAGATTTCTGGCGGGAGCTGCTCCACAAAAGAGCCACTGTTTGCCACCAGGGCTCAAGTCATCATTTTGTGCAACTGCTCCTTGGGTTTCGGTCGGCGAGCCCCCGCGGCCCTGCACCTTGCGTCCCCATAGAGGCAGCTTTATTCCTTCCTTCCTGCCTTCCCCCTCGCTGCCGCCCTGGCGGGCGGGAGCACGGTGGGACGGCTGCTGCGGGGCCACACCTAAGGAGTGCCAGGCTCCATACACCTGGCTCCAGGGCCAGCAGGCTCCAGAGCCCGACTTGTTCTGCCAACACCACGGAAAGGAACATTCTGCTCCACAGGAATCACATCAGCAGGGTCCGACCCCACTGACTGACAGTTTGGGGACACCTGCCACAGCAGGTGCTTGCAGAGGTGGGCACTAAATGATTTGTCAGCGTGGTTTTACGGCACATCACGGGGCAGGACCCCCGCAGCCCCCCAGGGTGCAGGGTCCCCTCACCTTCGGTGCACTCGCAGCTGTAGGTGTTGGGGCCATCCACGCACTTGGCACCGTTCTTGCAGGGGGTGCTGGCACACTCGTCGATGTCAAACTGGCACAGGTGCCCGTTGAAGCCTGGAATGGAGGGAGAAGTCACGTCCCTGCGCACGGCCGGACCCGCCAGGCTCCGCTCCCTGTGCCGGGCAGCTCCCGCCGGGCCCCCCCGCCCCGCTCCGCTCCCGCCGGCCCCCCGCATCCCGGCTGGGGCGCCGGGTTTCCATGGGGACGGCTGCTGGGGGCCCTGAATGCGGGGCTGCGACCCACCATTGAGAGCATCTTATTTACATCTCTAGAGGAGCAAAGTCTCTGAACTTCAAAACCTCCTTTCACAGATTAACCGTCTCCCCATTCTCTGCTCCACCCCGTGACTTTGACACCGCATTCAAAGCCGCTGGTGCGGCCCCCCCCAGCCCCCAGCCCTCCTTCCCAAAGAGGGGCCTTTTCAAGTGCAAAGCCGTGGGGTTTAATCCTCCTTCCCTTCTCCCATGGGCGGGAGCTGGAGCAGCATCACCCGCACGGGGCTCAGCCCCTCGTCGCAATTGGAGAAGCCCCCTCCGAAGCACCAAGAGGCGCTCGCTACACTCTGCCCATTTCGGAGGGCTATGAAATTTAAGGAGCCCGTTCTTGGCTGGAGCCAGGATGCATCCTGGCTTTGTTTCCAGCACAGAGGCAGTGGGATGGATGCGGCGGGATGGATGCCACGTACCAGTGGGGCACTCGCAGTGGAACTCGTTGATCTTGTCGAGGCAGTTGCCGTTGTGCAGGCAGGGGCTGCTGGCGCACTCGTCCGTGTTGATCTCGCAGTAAACCCCCTCGTACCCTGCCGAGAGACCCAGCACTGTCAGCACCGTGCCACAGGGCTGGCACAACCACACGACAGTGTGTTACACCCGGGCACACCTGGTTCCCCCGTCTTTAAAAGGCAGCTCAGAGCTGTGCTACACATAGCGGGAGCTGATGCACAAGATGCTCCGTGGTTGTCCACTCTGCATCAGCAGGCTTTGGCTCGATCCAAGCCAGCAAGATTGGCAAGAGGAGGAGTCCAGGGCAGGGCTGATGGTGCCCAGCTCTCCCTTCTTGTCCCCCCCACCACATAGCCTTTACTGAGCTCTTTCTTTTCGGTGCTGTCCCCAGGCACACAGGAGCTGTTCATCCAAGCCTGTTCATCCAAATCCCTCCCACCACCCACCCCCAGCACTAAAGCTGGGTCCACAGGGCTGCCCACGCACCGGGCATGCAGATGCACTGGAACTCCCCGATCTGGTCCAGGCAGGTGGCATCGTTCTGGCAGGGGTTGGAGAGGCACTCATTGACATCGATCTCGCAGCGAGGGCCCGAGTAGCCCTGCAGACACTGGCACTGGAAGGACCCTTGGGTGTTGATGCACTTCCCCGCGTGCTCACAGGGGTTGGCTCCTGTAACACACAAGCACAGCTCTCAGGACTTGCTCCTGGCTGTGCCAAAACCCTCCCCAGCCGTGCTGCTGTCACCCGTGTGAGCTCACCCAGCGAGCACTCGTCCACGTCCTGGTTGCAGGCTGGCCCCATGTACCCCGAAGGACACGTGCAGATGGCTTTGCCATTGACGGGGTTGGTGTCGCAGTTGGAGCCCTCGTTGCAGGGGTTGCTGATGCAGGCGTCGTCCAGGTGGCACAGCAAACCTGGGCAGCCAAAGGCAGGTGCACGTCAAGGACGATGGGCACGCGAGCCATCGCGAACCACAACCGCAGCAAGGAGCCGGGGGACACACGGGACAGGGGACAAGGTGGGACAGGGCCTCACCTGTGCGGCCGTGGGGGCACTCGCAGTAGAAGGAGGCCACCCGGTCGTGGCAGGTGGCCCCGTGGAAGCAGGCGGCCATGGCGCAGTCGTCGATGTTCTCGCTGCAGTCCTCGCCCGTCCAGCCGTTGACACAGACGCAGTTGTAGCCGCCGTGGTTGTTGTGGCAGGTGCCACCGTTCTGGCAGGCGTTGGGCATCAGCTGGCACTCGTCCACGTCCTCAGTGCAGTACTGACCTGCCAGGGGACAGGGCACCTGCGTGAGGCTGGCACTGACCCACTCCCGACGTGAAGCAGGACAGCTCTGCACACACTGTGCCCAACATCCCCCTGGGCAGGACCTGTGCTCCCAGCCCAGCCCTGTGCCACCCTCATTCCTGGCATTACCTGTCCACTCAGGTGGGCACTGGCAGTTGTAGGTGTTGACGCCGTCCACGCAGGTGCCCCCGTTCTTGCAGTTGTTGCCCGGACAGTCATTGATGTTCTCCTCACAGTTCTGACCCGTGAACCCTGCGCAGAGGAGACATCTGCCGTGATGCCAACTCCCCCACTGGCTGTGTCACCACCCCTGTGCCCCTCGCCACCCCCCACCACCAGCAGTTTATTCCTTATCAGGTGCTGAGCGTGTGCCAGCCTGGCTTTGAAGCAGCTGCCTGGTTTCATCTTCATCCCTATTCCGCCTCTGCTGGAGCCTGGCAGGCAGCAGCTTCCCCTGCACAGGGCAGAGTGTCCCTGGTGCCAGAGCCTCCAGCTCTGGAGACACTTGCCCCGAGCAGTGCAGGATCTGACTCCACACAAGCCAGAGCAAAGCAGAGCTGCTCCCACGAAGGCTTGTGGCACCCAGTGCTGAATCACCGGCATTTAATTTCACTTGCAAAGAGCCTCAGCAGCAGCGCTTGCCCCTGAGGGGGATCCAAGTCCCTGCCAGGGCGAGCCACCATCCCACACAGCGCTGGGCTCATCCCAGCCCACCTCCTGCTTGGGTTTGTTATCACCTCCAGCTGATAGCATGGAAACCCTGCCACCCCCAGCCTCTCTAGCAGGAAGAAAGCAGCCAGGCCCTTCTCAGGACATCTGCCAAGCCACCTCTGACTGACATTTGTGTTAAAAGCTGCATTTACTGTACAACCCCCAAAGCTCCTGACCCAGCTGCTTGGGGTTAGGATGGGGATGCCAGCCCACAGCGCCAGTGTCCACCTGCAGCTCCCTCAAACTTGCCAGGGCTCTCTGCAGGTCCAGACCAGGCTGTTCCCTGCACAGACAGCTCAAAATGTCACCTCCACAGGTAAGGAGCAGGTGCCCAGACTCTGTGGGACCCCAGACCCTGGCTCAGCTGGGAGCTTTCCCCTCGCTCTCTCCACGTTTTCCTCTCCCCAGCCCCACCACACTGGGAGTAGCCACAGCTTTTATGATTGCTGGTAGCAGTCCAGAGCAGATAACATTGATTTGCACCTCATTTTTTAGCAGCTGGCCTGAGCCTGAGCAGCAGTAACTCGCAATGTCCTAGATACCAGGATTAACTCATTTTGAACCATCCAAATGAGTAATTAGTACGGCAATTACTTTAAACTCAGGGTTACATTCTGCAGCGATGGCACGATAAAACAGCCAAGATTAGTTTAACTTGAAGAAACCCGGGAGGGCCAGGCCTCTCCGGGAATGAAAAGGGGACATTGTTCCAGGTTTGCCGTGCCACATACCAGCATATCAATCACCCCCTTATCATGAGGAACAGCCCCCGTCCCTCTGCCTCTGCTGCTGGTGCTGCTCCTGCACCGTGTGGGACAGAGGAGGTGCTGAGGGACCCCCTGCCCCCCGGAGCAGGGGCTGTGCCACCCCACGGGAGGTGAACCAGCTCCTGCAGGATGCAAATCTCCTGGAAGCGGCCCACGGAGCTGCAGCTGGGCGTGACAGCGCCCATCCTGCCGGGAGCAGGGATCTCCCCCAGGGCCATGCCTCACCCCGCCGTGCCCGACGCTCGGGCTGCTCAGGGAAAGTGCCTCGTCAGCAGAACGGCAGGGCAGGGCGAGCACAGCTCCTCCTGCCACCTCCCTGCTCCGGCGGGACGGGGCTCCCAGCTGCTCCAACGGAGCATCGCCCCCGGGAGCTCATCCTGCAAGGAAAGGCTTCCTTCCTGGCACTGCTTGCCCGGTCAGCCCCACAGCTCGCTGTCCCTAAGGACAGGAGCTGTGCTCTAGCCTGGGTGAGCAGGGCTGGAGGTGAGGCAGGAGATCCTGCAGGGATCTGCTGCGGGTGGTTAATGAGGTTCCTGAGTTACCGCAGCCAAAAGCTTTGGGAAGGGGATGGAATCTCAGAACCTGTGTCGGACATCAAGACAAGATCCCCCACACAGCTCACAGGGATCTCTTATCTTCCCCTAGATAAGCTGGGCTAGCTGCCAGCAGGATGTGGGGGTCTGTGCCGTCTGGGAGACCCCATCCCCACCCTGATGCCACGTTCCCAGCAGAGATGGAGCAGTAGGCACAGGGAAGGAGGCTGGAGCTCCCTGTGGCAATGCCCAGCCCTGCCCAGGGTGCTGAGCAGAGAAGCCACTCAACCCTCATCCTGCTCCGGCCACCGCTGGGCTATGGGTGACCAGAGGATCAAACCAATCCCACAAGAGGCTCCTCAGGCAGCGCAGTGCTGCCCACAGCTTCCTTCCAAGGGACAGGGCAGGTGCCTCCCCTCCACATCTGCCACAGCTGGCCAGTGTGGCTGCCTCGGGTGAGCAGCAGCGCTCGTCCCAGCAAACACAACCCGGTCTGAGCGTGGCTCTGGGCTGAAACCCCATGGTTTCATTTCTCCAGCTGACCCTGGGATGGGGGGAGCATGGAGCTGCTCAGCCCCTTCTGCTCCCTGCCCTGACTGCGCTGCAGACCCGCTGTCCCAGGGCAGAAGTGAAAGGGCTTGCTGGGGTCAGGGGGCCCTGTCACAGCTGCTGTTCTTCCCCAGGATTTGCAGGGTGCCAAGCTCCTTTCCAGGGTGCCAAGATCCCTTCCAGAGTGCTCCCAGGACAGCCCCCACCAGGAGCCCTCTATGCCAGAGGCTGCAATCCTGCTGGGCTGCACCAGCACTTGCCGGAGGGAGCAGCAGCGAGCACACAGAGGGTCTTCCTTCCCCAGCTCCATTAGCACTCGGAAACTTTCCAAAATAGCTATTCCGGGCTAATTATTCCATTCTGGAAGTGGATTAAGCTAAAGCGGAAAAAGGCACTCTTATTCTGGAATATGAGCATCCGCACAGGGGCCTCTGCTCAAACAGTTGTTTTGGAAGAGCTATTTTGGTGAAGCACAAAGTATATAAAGCCCCCAGATGAACTCTCCTCCTCGGGCATCGCTGCCCGACGTCTTCCCAAAAGCACGTGGCACAACGAGCCCACAGCCAGAGGGTTTTGTCCCTCCCACAGTCACAACTTGCAGGAAATTCAGGCACTACTCATTTAGGGTGGAGAAAAGTGCTGCAATAGGGTCCCCCATCTCTTTCCCTCCCTACCTGGCAGGCAGGTGCAGTCGTAGGTGGTGTCTCTGATCTGGCGGCAGGTGCCCCCGTTCTGGCAGGGCGAGGGGTTGCAGGGCACGTAGAGGTGCTCGCAGTTCTGCCCAGTGTAGGCCGGCTTGCAGGAGCACTGGTAGGTGCCCACCTCGTTGGTGCAGCTGCCCCCGTTCTTGCAGACGGGCGGGGAGATGTTGCACTCGTTGACGTCCTGCTTGCAGTTGGCGCCGTGGAAGCCGGCGGTGCAGCGGCAGATGTAGTGGGCTTCGAAGGGCACGCACTGGCCCCCGTTGGCGCAGGGGTTGGAGGCGCAGGGGTCGGCCTGCTGGCAGGTTTTGCCTGGGGAGGGCAGGGAGGGAGGGTGAGGATGCGAACAGCAGCTCAGCTCTTGCTGGCAGCGACCTACCCTGCGGTGCAGCCCCGGGGCTGGGACCGGTGGTAACTAATCCCCCCACCTCAAACCCCACTGTGCTGGAGGGTTGAAGCTCCCCCCGGCTGGGACCCACCCAAACCCCAACTCGGGTTTGCAGACCACCCTCCCCACCTCTCTGAAACCAGAATGAAAGGCAGCTCTCCACCCACGGGGCTTTTCCAGGAGCAACCTCTGTCGCGGGCCATCCCTCCCACGCCGGCCGTGTCCCCAGGTGCCACCCCTCACCTGACCAGCCGGGCGGGCAGCGGCACTTGTACTCGCTGAGCGTCAGCAGGTCGCAGGTGCCGCCGTTGCGGCAGGGGTTGCTGAGGCAGACGTTGTCGCGGGGCGTCAGGCAGAGCTCGTCGGTGAAGCCCAGGCGGCAGGCGCAGGTGTAATCCACGGTGCTGCCGCGCACCACCGCCGTGCACGTGCCGGCGTTCTTGCAGGGGGAGCTCAGGCAGGGGTTGGGCAGCTGGCACCGCTCGCCCACGTAGGCACCGCTACACCTGGCAGGGGCGAGATGCGCCGTCAGTGGGATGGCCCCGAGCGGCCGGGGGGCACCGGGCGCCCCGGGGACCGGCCCAGCCCCGCGCCGCAGCCCGGCACGGCGGGTTTGGCGGTGGCGAAGGCTCTGCC
>VZRQ01009617.1:350832-366848 GCA_013397975.1 Machaerirhynchus nigripectus
TTTTTTTTTTTTTTTTTTTTTTTTTTTTTTTTTTTTAACCCAATTCTGATTTCATTGTTGGGGATTGTGTGAGAATTTGTCAGGATTCGGAGACATTTTGAGTTAATGAGACGGCATTATCCAGGCCAAATGAAAAAGAAAATGTGTATAATAATAAATCAGGGCATCTGCTCGGCACACAAAGGGCGGCGGGGAGCAGGTGTGCATCCTAATGAGGCGCAGCAGCTGCNGCTTCTGGGTGGCTGCGCGGGGGAATGCGGAGGTTGGGGCCGCCTGAGAAGGGCTCTTTGTGCGGGGCCGGGCGCGGGCACAGGCGCGGGGCACAGGCACAGGCACGCCGCTCGGCTGCGCAGTCATCTGGCAAAGCCCCCGTGCGCGCCCCCGCCTCGCCGCACCGCGCACGCTTTTTTTCTTAAAATAATCCACACATCCCCCCCGCGCTCCCGCGGCGGCTGGCGGACGGGGCAGCGTCACGGGAGGCTCCAATGGGAAGGGAAAGGCGGAGAAAAAAGAAGGAGAGTAAGGAGAGGGAAAAAAATTTGATGCTGGACAAAGAGCGCCGGTGGCAGCGCGGGAAGCGCGGTGGTGGTGCCGCCGTGGGAGAGGGACACGGTGCTGGGGGAGCAGGAGGGGATGCTCGGCATCCCAGGAGGGCTCTCTGGAATTGGGGTTGCTGCGCCATGAGGTCAGGGAGAGGGGCACACAGCCCAGCGCCCTCCCACCCAATTAGTTTTCGGACCGTTTCCAATTCCAGCGCAGGCAAGTGGGGGTTTGAGCACACAGATGGGAAACCAAAGCAAAGCCCAGCCTGAATCTGGGCATGGTTATTAGCCAGGAGGTTAATTAGTGATTGGAAGAAGAACCTTGAGGGACAGGGAAGCCCCTGCATGAAGGCACAGGGCGGGTTGGGGTCACTGGCAGTACCCGGGGTGGGGGTGCCTCACGCCTGGGCTGGGCTGCTCAGGTGCTTTCCAGGCTTGTGCTTCAGGAAACCCCTCAAATTTCACAGAGGTGGTAGACTATTTAAAAATTAGTTTCTATTTGTTCGTGTTAAGAGCTGATTTATGGCCACAATCAGCTCCAGGAGCGAGGAGAGTGCAGCAGATGGCAGGGAAAGGTTGAGCTTGGAAGGGCCAAGATGGGCACACGTGGGCCGTGCTCCTCGCTTCTCCTCCCAGAAAGGGGTATTCCCAGGAAATCTTCAGGAAAAAAGCAATACAGCACAGGCACCCTTACACTCCAGCAGTCACTGCTCTAACCCACGGAGGAGTTGCTACCCTGCCACGCGGGGCTGTGCAGCACAGACCCTCTGCACGTGCCCAGCAACCCTCACACACCCGCTGCACACACCAGTTCCCAGCACGGGGAGCTTCTCAAATCTTTCTCTCTTGGTTTCTTTTCTCAAGACAGTGCCCAGGACATCCTCCTCCCTCACATCCGGCAGCTTCCACACCGCTCCTGCATCTTCTGGAGGTGCTTCTGCACAGAACGAGGCTATTCCTGCCCTCCCTGCATAGCAGGTCTGAGACAAGCAGGGAAGAGCATGCTCCCGGCTGTGGATGAAGGCACGGGATGAATTCCACTGTTCCCTCCCCTCACGGGTCCCGGAGCTCACTCACAGACAGAGACTGGAGCTGCATTTCAAAGCCCAGCGACCTCAGCAGATTCAGGGAGGCCTGGCTGCAGAGGAAAGCCTGGAGACAAGTCTTGCATGCAAAGCAAGAGATCAAAAACCAGGTGAAGAATCAGGGCAATCCAAGCCGTAGTTATTTTTCAACTTTTTCAGGTCTGGAAAGACTGGATTCAGCAGAGCTAAGTTCAACTCCCAGCTGTGCTACAACCTCACCATTTCTCCAGGGACTAAAAACCTCTCCTAAAGCTCAGGCCAGGGAGCTGAGCTTTATTTTCTGGAAAAAACATGAGGTGGTGTCAGGGATTCCAGGCGAGCAGATGTGGAGGATGCAACGTCCCCGCGGGCTCAGCCAGGTGAAGATCACCCTGTGGTTTTTCCTTTGGCATTTCCCAAGCCAGGGCTACCCAAACCAAACCCCAAGCAGCTCATGGAAATTAGCATAGGAGACATTAAAGCTCCTATTAAGGCTTTAATTACAGATATATGTGCTGGCAGAGGACAGGGCGGGTGCTGCAGGATCAAAACAGCTCAGGAGGGCCATTAGAAAGCGGCTTTGAGGCGGTGAAATGTGGCCAAGCTGCCCGGGGTCCTGAGGAGCCTCTGTGAAAGCCCCAGAGAGGCCGCTGTGGTCACCAGCCCCAGCTCCAGGCGTGACGAGCACCCCGTTCCCAAACCAGGCAGGAATGGCTAAAAATCCCGGTGTGTCTCCCTCGGTGTTTCCGTTGACTCACTGACGTGCTGAGGAGGCACCAAACGCTCCATTTCGGCCACTGATGGCATCCCCATCCCCATCCCGACCCCGGTGATGGCCAAGCCCTGCTCCAACACACAGTGCTCCCTCTCCCAGCACCATTCCAGCAGACAACCTCCCAACTCCACACTTCTGGGGCGTGTTCCATTCCACCGAGGACCCGGGCTGTGGCCGAAGCACCAGGCAGGACAGGGGACAGCAGTCGGTCCCCGTCCCTGTGGATGTGGGTGCTCCTTGCAGGGGTGAACACACTGATTTACACCCCCCGGCTGTCTGGGGCTGCTGGCCATCCCGGTGGCTTTTTTTGTTTCGGGGGGTCAGGCAGAGGCTGGGAGCTGGATTCCCACAGCACCAGGCTGGGATGTGCCTTCCCCCTCGGAATGAGCATCCGAGTGCAAACTGTGGTGGGGAGGGGACACGATTAATAATGCACCGAGCTGCCGGCCCATAAATCTGCATGATTCATGGCCAGTGTGAAGGGTGATGGAGAAGGCCTTGTCCAAGGTCAGACAGCAGTCCCTGGGGACAGCCTGGGAACAGCAACAGCGGCCCCAAATTCCCACTCTGCTCCCAGCACCGAGCCTGGGCCAGATCTGGATCTGCTCAGCACGGGCACGTGCATTTGTTGTGTCTGCTGCACATCCTTAAGGAGTTACAAGCAGTGGCCCAACGCTGCAGCAGTTCCAGCGAGGCTCCAGGAGAGCTCAGATAATCAGAAGCATGAATGAGCTGCAGGAGTATCAGAGCCAACGAGCGCTGCTGCCACGCTGCTGCCTCAGCTCTGCTCTACACCTCTGCTTGCCCGGCTGCCTCAGCTTCCAGCACCTCCTGGCCCCCCCCAGCAGTGCTGGCAGAGTTGGGGTGCCCATCCCAGCACCCCCAGCCTGTGGTTTCTGCTCTGGGTGCTCCCCGTGCGTGGCTCTGGCGCTGCCAGCCCTTTGTTCGCTCCGTCCCCGCTCGCGGCGCGCGAGGCTTCTCCTCCAACCCACCAGCAACAGGTTTTGTCCCTCCGCAGCAATGCGGGCACTGAAAGCATCCCGAGGCAGATGTTTCTGCGACCTCTGACCCAAGACTAATGTTTTCCTTTCTGCACTAAGCTGCCATCTGCCACGGCCGGCACAGATGACACCCAGGCGCTCCCGCAGCCCAGCCCGCCCCGGCACGGCTCCCGCACGGCGGCACGGGGGCTTTGTTCAAACCCGGCATGCACAGCCCTGCGCGAGCACAGCCCGGGGGCAGGGGGTGTCTCAGAGGTGCACAGGGATGCCCTGGATGTGGGGGCTCAGCCTGCATCACCCCGCAGCTCACACCACCCACTGCTCTCCTGCCCGGCCCCAGCGTGTCCTCCCGAGGGACCCCGAGACTGTGGCAGGGCTGGAGGTAAAACCCGCTCTGGGCTTAAAAAGTACAAAAAAAGCCAACAAGCAAAATGGAAACCGGGTGTAAACTGGAGCACATGTACGGGCTGTCCCCCGTGCCCATCCCATGGAGGGGGAGGTTCAGGGGGCAGCCCCACACTGCAGGAGGGGACAGGGGAGCTGGCAGGGAGCCCCATCCCGGCCCCTGGCCCCACATCCAGGCTGCCTCTTATCTGCTCTGCTATCACCTAACCTCTTCCTCACCCTCAACTGCTGGAAGCATAAACGGCTGTGGTTGTTTTCCCCAAGGTATGAGCAGCGTGGGAAAACTGAGCAGGGCAGGCTCAGGTCTTTACTTGAGCACCGTTCTGGGGGCACTTGAGACTAATGGGACCAGGACACTCCCTGGCGCTGGGTGTAGGGTCTCCCACCACGGGGAGCAGCCCCCACCCCGACAGGCTGGGCTGGGGGATGCCATTCTCTGCTCTGTGGCTCAGAACAGCCACCTCAGTTGAGCCCCAGAGTCCCAGGCGGAGCCACCCCAGCGCAGAGAAGGTCCAGGACCACAACTGTGACCTTGGGCGATGCAGAGGGTCCCCCCAGGGGACCATCACACCCCCAGAGCCCCGTGCAGCAGCAAATGTGCTGCATGACCTGTGGGTGGCTGTGCCAGCGTGATCGAGACCCCCGGAGTGAAGCAAGTGGCCGAACGTGAGCAGGACGCTCAGATTTCACATGTTTGCTGGCAACAGCTGAGGGAAGGAGGGACAACCCGCAGGAGAGCCTCCCTTAGCTGCACGACAGCCCACAGCCCCTGCAGGCTGCTCCCAGGTGCAGAGCAGTGACACGGCCCTACCCCGCTGTCCCCACACCTCTTGGGGTAACCGTCATCCTCGGGCTGACAGCGGGAACCACAGCCCCCTGCCCCACACCTTCCCCGTGCCCCAGCAGCTGCAGAGCCTGAGCAGCAGGGAGCCTGCTTTCCATCAGGCAGCCACAAGAGTCACCTTTCCAGTCGTGCCAGTGGCTCCCTGCCTGGCACAGCCTGGCAGCAACACCCAAGCTTTCTCCTGAAGTCACACCCTTCCCCATAAGACACGTTCGCTCGCTGCCAGCCCAGGGAACGCTGATCTCCCCTGGCTCCAGTCTGACCAGAGAAAAGGCCAGTGCTTGGGGACATGTCTCCATGTCCTGGAGAGAAGAGACCTGCTTCTTACTCCGTCTTATTCCATTCATTCTTATTCCACTGCGTCCCCAAGAATCCGTCCTGTGATGCATGGAGCAACAGGTGCATGCTACAGTCTCCAGGATGGCTTCCTGCCTTGGGAACATCCTGCAGACACAGGAGCACACTCTGGAGCCAGGGGAAGGCAGGGAGGTCTGCAAAACAATCCTGCTGGGGAATCAGAGCTCAGCACCCTGCTCTCTGCCCCCACCTCCTCGCCTGGCATCAGCAGGAGCCCGCAGAAGGAAATGGGTGCAGGGAGACGAGGAACACTTTTGGATGCTGCCCTGACCTCCCTGGGGCACACGGGGCTGTGGATGCTCCCTGTTCCCTGGCAGCCAGGGGCCGGGGGGCTGCTTGAGCCCCCTCTGGCAGCGGGCACGGCCGGGCTCGCCACACCTCACCTGCAGCTTCGCTCGGTTGTTTCTGGCACCCAGAAAAATGTGGCTGTCAAGAAACCAAAGCCTTCACCACAGCTCCCAGGAGAGCCAAGGCACGAAGGCAGAGCTGCCCAGCTGCCCTCACCCATGTGGGGCACCCCGACTGGGTGATGCACCCTAAAGCTGCCCCAGCGCCGGCACAGCCCCACAGAAACCTCCAGCAGCCGCGGCGGAGCTCCCGGTACCAAAACCCAGCACAAGACCTAAGTGGTGGTTTTTTAAGAAGTCTCATCCAGGTCGTGCTTTATTAAACACTCTGGGACAGGAGCCTGGGAAAAAAGCACAGTTTCACACAGGGAGGTGGTTGGTAAAGCAGCAGGTTACTCCAAGTGACATCAGGTTAATAAAGCAAGAGCAGATCTCCATTCTTGTTTAATTAAAAAAGCAAACTTCAATCCCCAGTCTTTGATGTGTTTTTTTTTTTCTTGTTCCATTTCATTTTTGACCTAGCCCAAGTCATCTAATTGAGATTTTAAGATCCAGACTTTCATCTGGAGAGAAACTAAAGGAATTCCCAAAGCTGGATATACTCGTGGACAGGAGTGGGGAAAAAACCTGCTAGAGCCCTGTTCCTCCTATGAAGGAAAAAAAAAAATGGCTTTGTTTCTTAAGCAGACATTAGTCAGGACAGTTTGGGAATCAAAGTTCCCATTGTAATGAAAAACAATATAATCCCATTACTAAGCAGAGTGGCCGGGCTATTCACGGGTGGTAACGGGCTACCTGGGAAGGAGCTGCCTTTCAATGGAGCTTCATTCACAACAAACATGAAAGATGTCGAAGGAAGAGCCCAAGACAAAACTCGCCCCATTCCCACCCTCAACAATGGCTGCTATGAAATATTTGTTTTCCCCGGTCGATGTTTTTTTATATCCTCTGCCGGTGTAAAGCTGCACAGCCCCATTGTTTGTGGGAGCCCAGCTCACTCCGCTCATCCCGGCCCCTGCTCCTTCCCTTGCAGGAGCCCCATTTATGGGGTGACCACGAAGGATGTGCTTCCAGCAGAGGATCCCCAGGGAACACAGCCTGGGCTGAGGCTGGCGCGCGGTCCCATCACCCACCCGTGTGACTTTCCCGGGGCAGGTCCCCCAGCAAGCACCCACAGTGCCCATCAGACACTGGGATGGCACCCGGCCCCTGTGGCATCTCAGAACACTCCCTGCAACTGCTCCCTACTCTGATTCCTCCTTTCTAAACTTTTCCCCTTTAGTAATGTTTTATTCTTTAAGCCAGCAGAAGAAAAAGTCAGAATTTGGGGGACATAAGGAATCTCTACCTCCATGGGCTGCCCGCCAGCCCGGCATTGCTGGTGCCTGAGGTCACTCTTGCCACCCCACCCCTTTTGGGGTAAATGCCGGTTTTTCCCCACTCTGGACCCAGCACTTGCTGCCCATGCAGGTTGAATTCACTCTGCTGTGCTCCCCGAGCTCTGGCACACACACACACACAGCCCCAGTGTCACCATCTCAAAGTGATGATGGACTCTTTCTCCTTTCCCCTTTCCCCCTCAAACCAAGTTTTGGCTAAACACCGAGCTGCCCCAGAGCCAAATATGGAAAACTCCCACTCGTGACCCCACCATCCCACTCGTCTAATCCTGAACATAAAACCTCCGATTAGGATCTGAACAGCCACCAAAAGTTTAAACAAGCTAAATTTAGCCCTGATATTTATAAACAAGGAGGAGAGGGGGGTTTTGCAGAGAGCACGGGTGCCCCTGTGGCACAAAGCCAACCGAAAGCCAGAGCAGCTCCTGCTGGGGATGTTTCAGTGGGATGGGGAATGGGCAAAGGTGGCAACGGCCAGACAGGGATGGATCCAGCTCCCCTCAACCTCACAGCCATGGAGCTGCCGGTCCCCCTTTGCAAGAGCAACAAAACTCTTGCCCAAAGAGTTTTCTCTTTCCAAAACTGGGAAACCATGCGCTGAGGGACGTAAAACACCCGAGAGCAGACGGGTATCAGCTCCCCAGGATCTGTATCGCGGGATTTCTCTTGCTGCTGAGTTTAACCAAGGAAACGGCGAGAGAGGGAGGGAAGCCTCTGCCTCCGACACCTTTTGCCGGCAGAAATCCCTGTGTCAACATGACGCCCTCGCCGAGGGAGCGGGGACAATGGTGGCGGCTCTGCCCTCCGGCCGCAGCCCGCATTCCTGCCCCCCTCCCCTGGAAACCCCCCTTTTGTGGGGAGCAGCAGGCCCTGTGAAAGGGCCGTCTGTCGCCCTGCCTTTTGACTTGGAGGTCTGTGTCTAACATTTTAATAGGGGCTGGGGGCCGGGGACGGCCCCCCCTCCTCCCGGGCTGCTCCCCCGCGGGGTCACTCTCCCAGCCCGCCCCAAAGCCGCGGGAGCCGCCGGTGCCGCACATCCCAGCGGACAGCCGCATTCCTCCGCCTGCTCCAGAGGAGCCGTCCCGTGGGTTAGCCATCCACGAGTGCCTTTGGGAGGGTTCCCCCCAAGCAGGGATGCTCCAGCGGGGCAGGAGTGCTGGGGATGTGCTCACCTTCAGAGCTGCTCGCTGACTGCAGAAAACTCCTTAACACAAACCACTGGACACTCACAAATGCTCGATCCCCAGGCAGCGATGCCAGCAGGGAGTGTGTGGCCCTTGGGGTCCCCCTCACACCACTGACGTGGGACAGAGCAGCTGACAAAGCCAAAAGCCCCAGTGCCAAAGGCTCCCTTCCATGCCCCTCTTGGGGACAGGTGTGACAGGCACAGGTAGCGTCACACCACACCAGGAGCCTCAGAGGATGAGGAGGAATCGGCAGGAGGAATCGGCTCAGTCCTGACAACAGATCATGCACAGCCCAGAGGGCAGAAGCAAACCTGGCACTGCCACTCTCAGCCATGGTGACTTCAAATCAAGCCCAAAGCAACAGGTTCCCCCAGCCCTGGGTGCCCCTCTGGCACCCAGCCCTACCAGCCCACCACCACCAGGCCACTTGCCTGCAGGGTGCCCCTTCTATTAAATAAGGGCAACGTTATAGCATCATTAAAACTTAATAAATCCATTTCCCATATAAATACCATTAAATTCAGGTTTTGGGGAAGGGAATTAGGGTGAAAACTTGTTAAAAGAAAATGACTTCGGCGCAAATAAAGTTTTGCAACTTGACTGAGCATGAAAGTTTCCCATTAAAATGCAGCTCGGCTCCCTTTGCTGGAAATGTGCAAGGGCCTAATAACCATGGCCTAAACATTAACTGTTTAACTGGCTTTTCCAATATTAACTCCAGGCTGCCATGGGGGGAAGGGAAGGACGTGATGGGTGAGAGCTTAAAGCAGACATTAATTACTGCTGAGCGAGGGAGGCACACCCCGAGCTCGCTTCTCACCAGCATCCTGCTCCCAGGGCCCATGCTGGGATTCTGGGCTTGTTCTGTGCAGGGCCAGGAGTTGGACTCAGTGATCCTTGTGGGTCCTTTCCAGCTCAGGGTATTCTGTGATTCCCAACAGAACTGATTTTGGGTATGGCTGGCTTTAAGCACGGCACGAAGGCTGCTGCAGTGCGGTGGTGGGCACGAGTCCTGCCCCATTAGTTGGATTCAGTGATCACTGTAGGTTCCTTCCAGCTGAAAATACTATTTTTGGGGGCAGAGCTCCCCATTAGGCCCAGCCAAACATCTCTCCCCCATCCCCAACACCTTACGGAGGTTTTATTCCTGCATCTTGCACACCAAGCACTGCATTTACCAATGGGAACCTCCAGCATCATCAGGTTACCCAGAGAAGCCGTGGCTGCCCCATCCCTGGAAGTGTTCAAGGCCAGGCTGAAAAGGGTTTGGAGCAACCTGGGCTAGTGGAAGGTGTCCCTGCCTGTGGGGTGGAATGAGATGATCTTTAGGGTCCTTGCCAACCCAAACTATTCCAGAGTTCCATGATCACCCAATTAACCACCAGCAAATTGCCTGAGATATGTGGAAACCCCAACACCGTCCTGTACCACAGACCCTGCCCATGGGGGACCTGCCAGCATGAGGAGGTGACAGGAGAGCACCTGACCCACCAGATGTGCACCAGAGTCCAGATGTGGGTGTCCAGGTGTGAACAGGCACCACCACACCCAGCCAGATGCTCAGCTGGAAGCAGCACTGAGCTGCTCTACCAGCACGACCCAGGGGTTACACACTGGGGAGTTCCCAGGTGAGCATCTCTAACTGTCCCGGGGAGCTGCCATGGTCTGGTGTCACTGGGACCAGCAGGGTGCTGCAGAGACTTCCCAACATCACACACAGCAGCTGTGCTACAAAATCCACTCATCAGGGCCTGACCCTCACACCTCTCTGCTCCTGGGTGCCTCCACATCCACATACCCAGGAATCAAAAATCCAGCATCCCCTTGACACCAGAGCAGCATTTCTGTGCTCATTCCAGAACTCTGGCTGCAGCAAATCCGGGCTCATGAGGGCACCATGCAGCAAGGCAGCATCAGGGACCGCTGGGATGTGGGCACAGCTGCTGGGATGGGTGGATGCAGCACCATCCTTCAGGCATGGGGCTCAGCACCCTGTGCCACGGGCATGTAATGAGATGAAAACACCATTTGGGAAGAAACTGGAATCACCCCAGACCATCCCTTCTCCGGACTACTGGTCTTTCTAACCCTGGACACAAAACAAAGAGCTGCAGGAATAGCCCAGCTTGGGGAGTGGTGAGCGAGCAGCCCAAGTGCCCCTCGGTGCTGCCCCATCCCAGGCAGCAGGAGGAGCCTGGCAAGTCCTCAAGGACGGCTGGACACAGCCCTGAGCGGAGCAGGGGACCCTGAACACCTTTCTGGCCACTGGGAAGAAGGTGGGACTCAACCAAGACCCCACTGCAGGCCTGCTCTCCCAGGGGGGTTTAAGCTGTATCCCAGAGGCTCTTCCACTCTGCAGCCCCAACACGTGGTGCAAAACCTTCACCTGGCAGCACGTTAACCACAGAGAAGTCTCCATCCAGATCCAGAGCTCACCAGCTCTCCCTAAGTGCACCCCGAGGCTACTCCCTCGTTAAACACACTGATGCTCTATAAATTTCACATTCCACTCATGTACACACGCCGCTACCACTTGGGACGCCAACCAACACGAGCAAAACGAGGGTCACCACACCTCCAGGCCTGGAAAAAGCAGGTTAATTTCCAAACAATGTTATTTTAAAACTTGCTAACTGCCTCCTGATTATGTTGTCCGAGCCCTTAATTGGTGAATGGCCTGGTCTTGCAGTGACTTATACGTGTCACCCTCATGCTACATACAATAAACCATAACAGCCCGGGAGGTGAGGCCAGGTGTGAGGTATCAGCTGGAACAAATGGACGTGTTGTGGCTGCCAGCAGGAAGGAAGACAGCGAGTCAGGTGTTGAGATGGAAGAGATTTTGGTGGAATAAAACGTACCCCACACCATGAAGGGAGTGACCTGCAGTCCCAGGGAGCAGAGCCCCGTGCACTGCCTCGCACCACAAGACCACAAAAACTGAGGATGTCCCTGTGTGACTTTTAAAAGGTCCTTTGCAACCCAAACCGTTCCGTGAGCACACAGCTGAGAGCACCTGGTGGGGAATAGCCCCACTAATCTCAGGTGATGAAGACCACTGTGAGTTCCTGATCCCCTCTGCATCACCCCATCTCTCCTGCTCACCTCTGTGCTGTGGGGGCTGCTGAGGCACCTCCTGAGAAATCGCCTCTCAAACACATCCCATGCTGGTCACACAGGAGAACCCTCAGGCCGCCACAGGTATCCAAGCCATGAGAAAAACCCAGCAAAAAACCTCAGCCCAAGCAATAAAATCCCAAGGCCACAGAGCAGGAGTGAGTGGGACCACCTGAGACAGCTGATAACCATCGAGATGCCTCGCAGGGAGCAGAGATACAAACAGATTCTTTCAGACAAGAGCTAAAACCCCCACTGCTGTCCCAATGACCTCAGCAGCTGGGCTTCGGTTTCTCTTCCACTGGAATCCGCAACAGGTGACGCTTTGGTATTTTTAATCTCCCCTCTTACCCATTTCCACCTTGTTCTTTCCGAGAATGAGATCAGACTCGAAAGAGCCACCAAGAGTTCTCAACATGGCTGAATCACTGCTCGTCTACTTCTTTAAGAGCTTCCTCTGGTTGATTGTTCAACACTCCACCCTCTTCCTCTCCAGCACCGAGACTGCATTTTTTCTTTGTTATTATTTCATGGAAATAACGTTGGGTTAAAGCACATGAGAAAAACCAAACCAGAAGGAAACTTCCGCCCTTTACAATGAGATAACAATGACTGAGCAGTTGAATAACTTGAAGGGCGCAGAAACTCGTGGGGCTCACATCACTCCTCTGCCTTCCTGGTTGTCTCCTGAAAGAGTTTTGAGCTAAAATAATCACCTCTTCCCGCTACGGTCCCCCTCAGAATGTTTCTTCCCATGCTCCTGGCCAGCTGCCCGTGGAAGCTGGTGGTGGCAACGGGCACCAGCTCAGGAGCCATTGCCCTGGCTGAACGACAACACCGCGCTGATTCATAAACAGAGGAAGTACTTTAGCAAACCGACTTTTCCCCCTTTTCAGCACAAGCCCGGTGATTAATTTAACTTATTCTTTCCCTCCGCCATCTCTTTTGCTTCTCTGAGCGAGAGGAGAACCCAGGCACAGCTCCTCTGGCTTTAATGGTGAGAGGCTGGTGGAGCGGGGCTGGAGGCTCAGCCCTCTTTCAGTGCCATCTGCTTTTAACTAGCGGAGCAAGGGAGGTCCTGGGAATAAACATCACATGGCACAGGGAGCTAAAATCAGCCCGGCTCATTTGCAGGGATGCCAGTCAAAACGAAAGTTATCCAACAGTCTAATTAGGAGCTATCACTAGACGTCAAAACGACCTCTTGGAAAAACCTTCTCATTTAGTCTGGGAAAATGCCTTAGTCCAAGGCGAGTGCCTTTTCTGGAATGCCACAGCTCCCCAGCACCACGGAGCCTCACGCCAAGCCCCGCAGCAGCCACCATCTCCAGCCTGGACCTTTTAAAGCTCCAGCTCTGGGACAAAAACACCCGGCGCCTTCAGCTGGGGTCCGTGCAAGACCCACGAAACTCTGCTGCTGCTCTTCCTGCCCTGAAAGACCCGGATAACCCTGCCAAGAGGGAAAGCAGCTCCAAAGGAGCTTAATTAGGGCGCTTCTGTCTCAAGCCCTCCAATCCAATGCTTGGTCCCCTCCATTCAGTCAAAGCCCTGAGTGCCCTGCACTGCCTGGCAAAGGGACAAGCAAGATAAGGCACCTGGAGCTTTACAAACTGTCCCTGTAAAATAATAAAAGGCAGAGAAAGCTCCTGGTCTCGCACCGGCGGTTCCCTTTCCGTAACAGGGCTGATAACCTGGGGTTGGAGTTATCAGAGCCGGCTCCACGAAACCCAACGAGCTCTCTCCCGCAACAAGCGCCGGGACACTCGTCCTCTGGAGAGGCGTCCCCCTCGTACGCTATTTATTTCACTCCACTTTCTAATTGGATTTGTGGGGGCAGCACAAAGGGGCTTTATGGCCAAACTTTGTTAAGTGCCAGGCCGAGCAGAGATGTGGCCAGCAGCCAAAATGGTGCATTTCACGCAGGCGCCAAAGGGCAGTGCCAAGCTTTTCTGCGTCTGGTATCTTGTGCTCTTGGCTCTGCTTTGTTTAAGAAGCTCAGAAGCAAAACTCCTCGTCAAGAGATATTCAAACAGAGTGAAAAACCAGGATTTTGCAAGTTGCTATCAGGTAACTCGGGAAGTTGCACCTCCTTCAGTCTGGCTGTACCTCCAACATCTGCCCCCACCGCCCCTCACGGGAGCTTAAACACACCCAGAGCACACACCTTGTGCTCCTGCAGGAGTAACTCACACACACTCACGAGGCATCTACAGCCAAGAGAGAAGTGGTTACTCACAGCCAGCAACCAAGAAGTTCTTTAAAGTTAACTTTTTCTCTTAAAAAAAAAAAAAAACACAACCTACCCCAAGCCCACTTTGGAGGCTTCTCCAAATAGAGCTCGCACACATCAGATCTAATTAGATTCCATCACCATCTGCACATGAAATGTAAATCAGGAGTTGCAGAGACTTAAGAAAAAAAGGAAAGAATGACCACAAGGAAAAGGAGGGGTGTAAGGTTGGGGAGGGGGTGGAGGGTTGGGCATTCTGGGAAGCCATACATGATTAGTCACACAGCATTAATCTGCCTCCCTTAACAATAGCTGCCGAATTTCGACCGAATCCCAGCTGTCGCTCTTTGAATGAAAGAAAACAAGATTTAGAGCGTCAAGCGTTGGTAAGGGCTTCTGTGCAAAAAAAAGTGGCGTGCATTCATTAGTGCCTCACAAAGGGACCCAGCCTTTGTCCATTAAATTGCTCATGTGCCTGATTGATTTGCTGATTTATTTGCACCAAAGGGTTGGGGGGCTCAGCTTGGAGAAGGGGGCGGGAGGTGCCCCGGCTACCGGGCAGAGTAACGGCACCCAGGCGCATTTGCAAAAAACACACATTGTCAAGGGAAACTGCCATTCAACAGGTTGGGATTGGAAATGCCTTCAGGTTCCTCCGCCGAGGACTTCCTCTTTGGAAATTTGGGGTGGGTGGGAACGTCTCCCCGCCTGCTCGCAGCTCAGGCCATGTTCAACAGGCAGAGGGGAAATCTGGCCGGAAAACAGAGCCTTGCCCATTCACATTTCTTTTACGGAATAGTTTTAAAAAGGGAGCTGGAGTCTTATTCATTTCTCTCGGTTATTGTTCCCTGGGAGCCTGGAGTGAATCGGCCATCGCTGCGGTGGGTCGGTTGGTCCTTCAAAGAGTCCCAACGCTTTACACATCCGTTTCCCCACAATCAGCTTGGAGAAAGCCCCAGCCTGGGTGCCAGGTCCTGCCAGGAACGCCAGGCTACACCACAGCTTGGCACCGGCACTGGCAGGGCTGCAGGAGGAGGTGCCCCGCTCTCCTGGAGATGCCTCGTCGGCCCACGGACACTACTGGGGCAGCTCCAGCAGCCAGAGCCATGCCATGGAACCTCTCCTGAGCGTTTCTTGGAGATGTACTGGTCACCCCAGCGTGCAAGGGACTGAAAGGCAACGCTTCAGGGCCAGGAGGGAGTAGCTGGAAGACAGACAGACAGACAGCCTCCCTCCCCACCCGACGGTCCAAGGAGCGCCGCGGGCTGGCCCTACCTCCTGCTCCATCAGCAGGGCAGTCTGCATAGGCTAACACCAGCAAAACATGGCCCTTTGCCCATGTTTTTCCACCCAGCCAGGAACAAAGCCTGATCCTGCCAAACTCGTGGTGACTCCTACACGAGCAGGTTATTCTTGCCACTCAAGGAAAGAAAACGCATCTTGCCCTATTAAATCCAGAGCCTTCAAAGCAAAGTCAACATGCATGTCAATAACTTTGGTCGGGGGAGATGAAAATCCTCTGGCTGCTCCATACTTACTGGCACACCTCCGTCCCGTTGGGAGAAGTTTCACACTTGCCCCCGTTGAGGCAGGATTCGGCAAGCTGCGAGCACCGTAAACCTGCAAACAGAGGGACAGCATTAGCCACAGCTCAGGGCCCTGGTGGCAGCGGGGGGGCTGCATCCCCCGGTGTCACCCAGGCTGGGGACAGGCTCGCTGAGACCCCCACACCCCCTGTGCCTGCAGAGCCTGGTGAGGTGCGGGTACAGCACCTGGCAGCCCCGGCCCACAGGGTGATGGAGGGGGCAGGCACTGCGTGGCCCCTGCGCTGAGAGGCTCACCTAAAAATAAGCCCAGGGTGGTTTTGAGGGTGGGCTGTGCCTGCTCCTCCAGCAGGAGGACTGACAGAGAGAAACCCCATATCAGACCCTTGATTGACAAACGCCATTTGGGAAAAAACATCCACCCCGGAGCCCATTAGTTACCATGAGCTCGGTAACGAAATGAGTCGCCCGTCATAACTTGCTATGAGTAAAGGTTTCATTGTCTGGCCCTCAGAGCCAAATTCTGCAGAGTTACCACAGCAACTCGCTGAAAGTACCAGAATCGCTTCCGATTTCCACCCCGGCTCGCTCTTCCCCTTCTCTGCCCGCTCGCTCTTCACGGTAACTGGTTCTGCGACACGCGTGTGCAGCCGGGCCAGTTTCGCATCGAGCGACTGCAGCTTCGCTCCGCCACCGCCACAACCCAGATCGTGCCCTGGATGGGTGCCGAGCCCACGCACCCCGGGGACACCCCGCTGGGGCTCCGTGGTCCACGGCAGATGGAGTGGGGTGCTGGGGACCACTCCAGCGGGGTGCTGGGGACCGCTCCGGCCGGGCACAACTCTCTGCAAACTTTGCCTCCGAGGGGTCCCAGCTCCGCTGTGGGAGCAGCACCGCTGCCTTTGCTTCCCAAAATCCTCTCAGGGCTCTCCGGAGGAGGCTGCTAGCTCGGCCCCGGGGCAGGGGGGCACTGCAGGGTCCCGATCCCCCGGGACGGACTGCCCCCCACTCCGTCCCGCACCCCCGGCCGCCTTCGGGGCTCTTTTCCCGTGCCCCGACCCGCTGCCCCCGACGGTCGCTCAGCGCTTTGCGGCGAAGCACCCGGACCCGCCCCGGAGGGGGGGCCCCGGGGGGCCCCGACTTTCAAGAAACAGGAAACCGAGAAAAATTTGCAAAACGGTCACAAGCTCTCGCAGAACAGCA
>VZRQ01009618.1:3504-18595 GCA_013397975.1 Machaerirhynchus nigripectus
GAATGAGATAATAGACTAATGGCAGCCAACAACAATGTAACTGGAAGACAGAGAGGTTACACAAATTATTAATGTAGTTAATAATAAGGATGCTTCCTCTTAAAGACAGAAATAGAGGGAAAACAATAAAACAAAGCAAGTAAGAAAGGTTAAGATTTGGAAGATGAGAGAGAGAAAGGGCAAAGTGTAAAAAGGAAGATGTCAACATCATCCAATTATCAAGTTCCTTGGTATTTTCTCAACCCCCTCTTACTGGAGTTTTAGTAACTTCAGCTTTCACTAAATTTAGAACTTAGCCTTCACAGTTAGATACACAAACTATATAAAATTGCCCAACTGCTCACACGCTGAAAAGTAAAGAACCAGGTGAAGATTGTATCAGTACATATACCTTCCTTTTTTTAAGGTAAACTCATGGTCTGTGGAGTTTGAGTTGTGGTTCTGAATACTGAGAGTAGGTAATACTTCAACTTCTGGTTCATTCAGTGTTGTTTATTCTGCTGCTGTTTTATTTCTCTGTAAACAAGCCCGATGAAAAGTAATGAGACTGCCTGTTACAGTACTTAGGGGATATGAAAATTGCCTGTTACATTAAAATAATAAGAGAAGAAAATAAAATCATATCAATTGCACTCTACAGAAGTCTACCCAAGGTATGAGAATCCATCCTCTGAGGAATACGAAAAATTCTACTTAGAGCCTACTGATGGCCCAAAAAGTTCAACTATCAATAAAAACAGGAACAATTAATTAAAATCAGTAAAGATAACTGCAGTTGGTGTCACAGCTGATGAGATATTGCACCTGGCCAGTCTTCAGTGGGTTTTGCTCATTAGGAGAAATACCCCTGATTACCATGCACAGACCTTGCTCTGCACAGAGCTCTCCAAAACACAAAGTCTGCCCTTGGGTCTGTGGAAGACTTGCTGCCCAACCAGCCCCAGGCTCTTTACCTGAACAAGGCACCCTGATGTTCAACTAAGCCTGGCTTGGCCAAGTTTAGAAGAACTTTTAATTCATTGTTTCTTCTACTTCATGATACAAGAGGTTTTGATTTAAGGGAAACAGACCTCCCCTAAACATGAAACAAATCTATAATGTGAATTCAATTAATTTCATTGGTTTTCTTCTTAGCATTCTGGAACTTTCAGAGAAGGGAAGGGGGTACACTGACCTCTTCCAGGGCTTGTCCACATAACTTACCAAGTGTGCATGTACAATATACACATATTACCTACATATGTGTGGCTTACAAACACATTCTCTGAGACACCTCTATAAACACTATTTGCTTTTCAAAGGTGTCTTTTTTAATGTGCTTTTATTCATGCAATTCCCTCATATTTTAAGATACTTTATTGATTGTTAAATAGAGAATTATAACTAAGACACAGTATGAAGGTCAGGTTCTCCAAGCTGCAACAAACCTTACTAAGACAAGATAGCTCCCTGTTTCCATATGCAACAAATGCTTGCTAGGCAATACTTTGATTTGAGTCCATCATTTACCCAGCACCTACAGTAAAAGCTTTATCTGTGTTGATTTGCTTTTAGTCCCACAAAGCTCAGCACTGCTTTTTTTAAATGATACCTCAGTAATTATGTCTTCAGAGCCTATCTAATAAACAGCAACTTTTGCATACAAATTAAAAACAAATAAGAAGCCTAAAAAGGTTAGTGCTCAGTTAGATACTGATCTCATTGCAATAACATTTTAGAGCTACTTTAGGATAATGTACACATCTCTATTAAATATTATGAAGCATATTTCAAGCAACTGAATGGACTAATTTTTATTTAGTCACACACTCTCATACCTACTTCCTTAATTCACTTTACTACTGTAGAACTTGAAGGACTGCTATTAAAAAGAAACAAAAATCCAAAATTGTAGGTTGCTCAAGTTAAACACAAAACAAAAACAAACTAACCAACAAATAAAAACCCACACAACCAAAGGAATCCACACAGGCGAATTTTTAAAAAAGCAAGCAGAGGAGATATTTACTTTGACAGGCAGAAGAGTATTTATAACTTGTTCATTTTTCTAACATTGTTAACAAGCATAACTGTCTAACTGAAAAAATGTAATACATACTGCAGCCACAGTCACACAAGCAATTAGAGCTAATCAAGACACAAGTTGTTCTCATCTTACAAATGTCACATTCTTTGCAGGAAGGAAAGGTCCTAAGTAAATATCACCCTGTTCAAATTCTAGGAAAATTAACAACATGCAAGACAAAATGTCCAGCAACTAGGAAACCACAGCTCATTATGTCTTAGCCTGAACCCAAGTGAACTGAATCAGTGAAATACAAAACCTTTTCTTTCTGCTTTCTCCTCTTATCAACTTCTTAAAATTAAGAAAAAAAGGCTTAGCAGCTGTTAGCAGCTGTTCCCTCTGGCATTTCAAAAACTGGTAAAGGTGTCTTTCAAAATTAGTATATGCAAATTGCTGAAAAAATTTTGTCAATTCCTTCTATTTTAAGATATCAAATCTACCTGACGTAACAAAAAAATGAAAAACCACCTGGTTTTGCCATGGAACCCAGCAGTGGCTGAATGCTCCCTGTACTCTCTTCCAACCCTCAGAAAATACCAGTTTACTATTCAGGAGTCCAACATTCAAAGCAAAGCTTCAGAAGTTCTGGCCTTTGTTTTTCAAGGTGATTTTTATTTTTTAACACCACCCTCCTTTCCCAGGGAACATGCTGCATCATAAATCACTAAAAATTCGTGCTGAACACTGAACAGATAAGATTACTATCACTGAGGGACCGTAATTCTAATCATGCACTTAGTAAAGATTTTCTTGTTTTAGTATCAATATAAGCCTAGGGCATTCAGCCACTGACACAACTGAAGTTTAGAAACAGCAGCTACTTCAGTAAGGGGTTATTTTGTTTATACTGCCCCGGGGAAAATGGGTCCTCCCATGGAGAGTGACTCAAGTGATGGTTTAAAAGACTTGAAAGGACTTCAGGTTTCTCATGTGCCCTTTGCTTCCTCACTCTGGTCTTTCTCTGACAGGAATGTGCATTTTTGTCTGATACAGCAGCGAAAGTTAGGCACAAAACTTCTGTTTGGATTCAGCTGCGTTATTTCTCACTATGTGGGACCCCAAGTTAACCCGAGATGAACACGTTAGAATAGAAAAACTGCCAAAGCCAAGCAGGGCTCATGAAACATTCCACCTCCGTATAGCAGAAAAAAAGCAGGAGTTCCTGAGTATTGGAATTTCGCACATCATCCGGACAGGTGTGCCTTCTGAATAGAAATCACAATTCTCCCTCGCCAAGAGGACATTAACACTTGTGTGAAGAACAATTTTGCTGTTCAGTGAAAGCTATTCTTGCTGCTTACACTTTTGGTAGGCTTTTAATTACAGCCTGAACTAGTAGAAAATGAGTTTGAGAGAAGCAGGAAAAAGCCTGAAAACATCTTTCTCTTTGCATTTCAACTCCTCCGTGCCACTGACAAGGAAAACTGGTGAGTTGATACCTGTCCTTGTGACATTTCATGCCAAAGTTCTCAGCAGCTGATCCAACAACACATTGCCCTTTACTAGGCCTTCAGAATTTGGACTTGGAAAGGTTGAAACATGTGAACACAAAAGAACAAGCACCTAAAAACTGAGAAGTTTGAAGGAAAACTGAGGTCTTTAAAAGTGACTAGAGATTTCTGCAGCTTTTTTCAGCACTTTTGAGGGACAACACTTCAATCCGAGGCACTCGCTGCCTTACAGTGTGGCCTTCTCACACTGTATGCAAATAACAACAAAAAGGAACTACTGGTGGCTCTACCCCCACAGCTGGATTCTTGGTAGGGGAGCCAGAAGGATCTGAACCACAAATCCATGACCATCCCCAATTGGCTGTAACAGATTTATCTCTTCCTTTAACAGAAGTTTAAGTATCTCCCTTGTTTCGCAGCGCAGCAGCTTTAGGTAAATAAATGCTCGAAGAAGCAGACAATGAAAGAAAAGGGACAAGATGATAATCAGATGTTTCTTTTCGTAACTGCCTATGACACAGCTCTAGGGCATTCTAGAGGGAAATTAAGGGAGCTGTTACATGCAAGACCTGCCTAAATCACAGAGAGAACTTAAACACAAGGGTACAGAAGCAGGAGATGTAGATGTAGGTACAAAACATTATAGCCCTATCCTAAGACTCTGTAAGAAAAGAAAAAGTCACAGAGACAAACTGATGGGTGGCAAAGCATCAGATTTGTTCTGAGGTTCATTTGACAGACCAGGAATCTTCCCATGGTCATGAATAAAGCATTTCATTTTGATTCATGTCCATAAAAGCTGTACAGTTCCCTGGTATGTATTGCAAGGGCTTGCTCCTTTTTTTACTTGAAGACAACAGCAGAACTCGTATATGAAATAGATTAAATTCTCACCTATTGGCTATGTGCTGATATACCACATTCCCATGCCTGTGCTGGATATAACATTGCTATTACACTGTAAATCTGTACATTTTCAGAATGACACATCACACCTCCATCACTTCTATTGCTTCCATCCTTCAGCTCATTTGTTTCAGTGTGATTTACTTATTTTCATCCCCCCTCCTTTTCACGATCATCTGTTTTTCAGCTCTAGTTCTGTCATATTCATGGCTAATATTCCATTGCCCTATCGCAATTTCCCATCCTAACATTCTCAAGCCACTCCAGATCTGTGGGTGTCCCCTTATGCCTTTATTTTCCAAGTTTTCATTCCCAGGATTCTGTGGCTGAGCCCTGAAATCCCCCCAAGAGGTTCCAACACCCCACGCCCATGAAATTTAACAAAATACCAAAACCCTTAGGCTGAAAACATTGCCTCTGATTCTAAATACAATGCACTCAGAAAAAAAATGCAATTCTGTGTTTTATGAAAGCACAGCCAAGGTCAAGCAATCAGATAAGAACACAGGCACACCACCAGAAGCTTAATAAATGCTGTAAGGCCTTTGCAAGACCCTTTCCCATCTTTGCTGACTGCCGAGATATTCATCCGGAGCTACGAGCGCTCCCCTCCCCAGCCAGGGCACATCTGTTCACAAGTAAATACACTTCTGCAGGCTGGAGAAAACAACCCATTTCCTGCAGATCCCTGTAATTGCTACAGAAAGACCAGGACCAAATTAACTGCCTCTTTTTATCTTTTTTTTTTTTTTTTTTTTTTTTNTCTTTTTTTCTTTTTTTTTTTGGGGGGGGGTGGGGGGAGCTTTCTTTTTAATGTGTGCTAACTTTTCAACTGCCAGTGATGATCAAAAAAGAAATGCAAAAAAAATTCACCATACCCAACACTGGACTACATTCTTGTCAGGACTGAACAGAATTATTTTTTAAAAATTCTGGTTTGCCATACAGTTTTGTAAATACAAACTTCTAGCTACACTTTCTATGTCAAGTAAGTCTAGAGTTTGAAACTTCCTGAGAAGGCAGAGGGTTGCTGGAACCTCCCCCTCACTGCACAGAAATTTAATACTATGCAATGAAATTCAGCTTGCAGAACAGATGCTTCCTTGAATAGAAACTGCAATTTTAAGGCTTCTGAACTGTAAATCTAAGATAAGCTGAGGCTTTCTGATGCTCATCTGAACCTGAGCTCCAAACAATATGAAGCTCACATATCGCTAGTAATTAAACAGTGCAGTGGGTTTTACTCCAGAAGCACTGTCAGAGATGAGAACTAATCATTACAATTGCTGTGATATTATTTGATTTTTTTTTTATTTCAAAGAACAGGAGGTTCTTCATTACTAGAAATTTTACTGAGACACATCCCACTAGAAATGAAAACAGGAAGGAAAGCTGCAAAGGAGGAGATACCAATAGGGATGTTCCCTGTTCAGTTACAATGCCAGGAGGGTTGAAGTCTCCTTTCCCCAAACACTTCAGTAGTAGGAACGTTCTCACCTGTATTTCCAAGCAGACCAAAGGCATCACACTCACTGACAAATTCAAGCTACTCAAACTTGAAAAAGCATTTACCTTTCTTTTGAAATACTCCCTGACAGAGTGATTACAGCTGAAGCTAATTACATTCTAAAGATAATTTAACTTCAATAATCTTAATCTTCACAAACACATTCAAGCACATACATAGCCCTGGGTCTCAAGTCAAAGGTGGCAGAGGTCAGGTTTAAAACATCCTGTGGAGACCAGGGTTTGGGTGGAGAGGAGCGGGTAGAGGGATAGACAGAGCAGACAGTCTGGTTTTTCAACCAGAAAATTCCAATTCAGGCAAGTACCATTCGGTTGTCCTTCGGTAACTGGCTGCTCTGCACCTCTGTACCCGCCCCAGATCCCATTGTCCATGAACATGTCAACATTTCTGGCCTACGACCAGCCCACGCTGAGCTACTGCGGAGTGCACCACGAGCTGCTGGCTCACAAGCCCTACGACTCCAGCACCCAGGAGGAGGCAGTGGACACACAGCTGGAGCCCGAGCTGGACCTGAGCACAATCACGACGGCAGCACGGATCAAGGAGCACAGCCAGCAGCTGGCTTAGGGGGGTGCTCGCGGGGGCTTCCTGTAGCAGGGGCTGCAACCAAATTCTGTGTAACGCTATGGACACAAGTGAGAAGACAATTCTCTGGATTCTAGGATCCCTGTTCAAATTAAAAGCGAATCACAAAGATTAATTGTTTCGAGTCTACAATTTGTAATTAGTTCAGTTGTGCAGTATTTTTTTGACTTCAGAGTATGACCCTTGAAGTGAATCTTTTTCAAAACTCATCCTACCTACCTGTATAAACTGTACAGATGTAATGTATTTTTCATATTGTAAAGTTTCAATTACCAAGAACAACTGGTATGTACAGTACCATAATTTAAGTACATCTTACTTTACAAGCTTCAGTTTCTAAAGCTTCAAATTAACAAAAGTTACTTCTTGTGTTATTAAGTTTCTCTGTTTTGTAGGGATCATTTTGTTACTGCTTTTGTGCCCAGACAACTTTAATCTAAAATTCTGTCCTTTGCAGAATATGCACCATTTTTACCGTGTTTAATGTGTAGAATTTTATCTACTGGTTCCAGAGGGAGGGTTTAACTATTTAAACTTCTACTAAATTCTTGAAATATACAGCCAAGTTTTCCTAGAAATTGAAATTTAAAAAAAAAATAAAAATTGAATTCTCGTCAAACCTACCTGTTGCCTTGAAATACAGCCTGATTTTTAACCACAAAGCTTGTTTATGCAGCTGTTAGTCAAGGCTGATGATATTTTATTAAGTCTCACTGCTCTGCAAGACAATACAGACAGGAGACTTCAACAGGCAGCTACAAAATCTGCTGTGAGCATCTGCCAAATCAGGCATTTGTATTTCTGCTGAAAGACAGAGGGGTCCAAAACCTACTTCTGCCGCAGGAAGCTGCTGACAGAAGTGGCAACAGAAACAAGCCCTTACAACACTCCTACAATGTAAAATGCTACTCAAAAAAACCTATTTGCTGAAAAATGTAGTAATTCGGAACAAATGTTAAAAGTTTATAGACCTTTGACATTATGAAAAAGTAAACAAAGAAAAAAAACCCCAAAACCTTTAAATAAAAAAAAACTAATGTAGTATTAAGTCTTTAATAATTACTACATTGCTTATTTGTCTATCATTTAGTATCTGGATTGAAACATTCTTATATCCCATTCTTTGGTTCTAAATCTTCAAGGCTTCTCAATACAGTATGAGAGTGACGTTTTATACCACTACCCTCATGTTGTAATCATAAAAGATTACAGAAGTTAGAAAGACATTATACCATGCTGACTTGGTGAAAAACAAAATGGGAACATGAGCCTTCTAAAATATAGGAGAAAAAAGTTTCATATGGTGAAGCAACTTTTTTATAATAAAGAGAAATTACATAACCACAAATCTATTCTTCTGGATCTTTATCCCACCATATTTTCATGTGGCTTCAAAGCAGAAGACTGAAATTTAAAATTACAGGGCAACTGTTTGTACAAAACAAAGTGAATAGAATGAGAAACAGCTTCAAAAATTGGGAACAAATTAATCTGCATTCAGTACCTGTCAAGTGGAAACAAAGTGTCAAAACAGAATACCTTCTATGCTTATTTATTTAGCACTTAGATTTTGTAACATATTTTGCATAAATTATTTCCTCTTCAAAACACTGTCTTTTTAAGACGCCTTTAAACCTGCACACATCAGTTCTGTATTTCTCCACTACACGGGTTCTTGAATTTGTGGTCACCTTCCACAATGCCAGGATTTTCCTACACATGGTTTGAAAATACATTTTGCTAATTACCCACTGCAAGCAAATGTGCAGGAGTCACTCTGGAGCCCAGCGACTTTTGGGCTGCTGGAAGAAGTTCCCTGAATCACTCCACAGCTGGTTTTGAGGTTTAATGTTTTGGCATTCTGGTTATTGGAGCAGGCCTGAGCTGGAAGGAGCAAATACCACCCTCCCAAAAGGCCATTTCAGCTGTTCTTGCTCTGTCCTTCCTATTCTGTACTTCGACCCGTTGCCCTCAAGTATTCATGGTGTGTGAACAAGGTCCTGGCACTGATGGAGCTACTCAAACACCCAGATGTTCAAAGGTTCCACGTTCTTCCTGTTTATGGAGAACTACGCCATGAGCATTCCCAGTGTTGGACACCAGTGAGTTTAGACCAGGGAACATGAGAAAACATTTCCTTCTGCCAAGAGACACAACACGTTTGATGTATCTGCTTAAAGAGGCACAGATGGGTGAATATTCACATACATGCCAACATTTCCCCTTTTCTTCTCTTCAATCATGAATCAAAGACTCCCAGTTCCAGACCCACGTACCACAGGACAAACGGTACAAGCAGAGTCACCACTAGCACCTCACAGATTCCTCATGCTCTCACAGTCACTTCCCAGGTATCTGAAATGCCAGGCTCTCTGTAACCCAGCAGGCCACCCCAGAGCTCTGCAAGACACATCCAACACCCCAGGACCCAGAGGAGCAGGGGGTGCGTGTTCACCCCAATCCCAGACTGTTAAAACGCGACTTTCTGTAAATACTAAGTGGATACCTTTTTTTTTTCAATGGACTACACCAGCCCAAAACTTGTCATTCTCAATAAGACGGCTGTCTTCAAGAAAGCTAGATGGCAGGTAGGTACCTTGTCTAAAAAATCCTAAACACGAAAAAAATCTAGATTAGGCTAACCCAAAAAGAGACTCATTCCTAAATTCTTCTGTTAGCCTCTGTACACCTGTTTGCCAGCAGCTTGTTGCCAGCTGTGTTCTGATTCTGGCTGCACAGGAACAGTAAATGCTTTCGTTCTGTGGATAAAACAAAACAGTATTCCTAATAAAGCCCCAGCGTTGTAGCTAAGTTAGCAAGAAGAAAGGAGTTTATGGGTTCACATATTTATTAAGAGGGGGTCACTTTCACATATCGTTTCCCTTTCCAATAGATCCATACACCAGAAGAAGAAGTAGCCAGCAGCATCCATCTCTGTCACACAGTTAAGTGACACCACCATACCGTGGCAGGTCTTTTTACCATGAAAAAGCTGCGGAAGTCATTATGCTTGCAAAATACAAACAGAGAGAATATAACCTCCAGCAATAAAAAACCCCAAGACAATTTAAAAAATAAATCTAGCTCCAGGAAACAATTCCCACCACCCATCAGTGGATCACGCTTGTACAGCATTGCACAGGGTTGAAACACCCACTAGAGCAAAGCAAGCCCAAGTATCTGACTGGAGGTCCTGTCTAGAGAAGGTGGTGTATAGAAAGATTAATGACTAATTTAACAAATCCCTGTGTGTATCTCATGACAGTAAATAAAAAAATAACAAACACCACCTATACAAAAAAGCAAATAACTGCTTCAATCAAAAAGTTAAGAAAATTTGCAGTACGCCCTATTCTTAAAGGATGTGAGAGCTACCACTAACATTAAACCCCCAAAAATATACACAGCTTTCAGACATGCACTGCGAGTACCAGACTTCTTTTGGCAACACACAACCAATGGAAAATGCCAGCCTCAGAAGCTGTGTACTTGGCTTGCTCTACTCAGAGTCCCTCAGTTTCTCTCCTTCCCTTTCAAGGCGTGTTTTATCTCTTATTTCCAATCCTCAGACTGGACATGAGAACAGATATTGTGCAAAAACCATAACATGAAGGGTGAAAAAACAAAAGTGCAAGGGCATCACCATGACCTGAGAAATAAGCCATGATTCCAGTGTCAATGGACCTGTAATAAATGCTGGATATTGCTTCATTGGCAATGAAGGTACTCAAAGATGGTGAATGTAACTGATGACATGATCACGTACAGTGTCATCATACAGTACATACGAGCAGCTGTATTCGGTTCCCAGCTGGGCTAGCAAAAATGGTCTGTTGAACAGGTGAAACAGTACAGCTTAACTCATATCCTGTAGCCCATCCTCCTCTCTTGAGGGAAAAGTCTTTCTCCTCTGGAGTTTTGCGCAGGTCGCAGGGCCTGGGCTTCCTAAAGGCAAATCTTAGCAGCAAAGGCTGAGAACAGTAATGGTTTTACTTGGTCACATCAAAGGTACACCCAGCCTTGATAATCTGTCCCGCACAGCAGCTGAGAGATGAAACCCAAAGAACTCAAGACTGGGACAAGCATACAGCCATATTTCCCTGGAAAGCCCTCACAGATCCCAACTCTTTGTAGGTCAGGGACTTCCTGAGCCAAACATGGCCTCTTACTGGCCCCCCCTCTGAACGTGCACACAGCTTCTCTGAAGCCACAGCAAGTGGTAGCATTCACAACTGCTGCAGCAAGGAGAGCTACTTTGACAAGAAAAGCTGCCTCTTCTCTTTGTTCTGGTAGCAATGAATTATTTCCATTTTTGACACAGAAATACGACTATCACACAATTAATAATGACACACTGCCAGCTTCCAGGGAGCATGAATAACATCCACTCAGTCACCTGGAGTGCAGACTTCATCTGAAACCCTGAGATTTCTCTTAGGGAGGGTGGGGGGTCTGTATCTTATAATCAAGATTCAGCTAACCAGAAAGGAGAAATGCTTTTTCCCAGGTTTCTCAAGTCCATCACAATAGTAAACAAAAAATAAACCTGCTTGTCAGAAGTACTGCAAAGAAACCCAAGCGTTTTTCAACACAGAAAGATACATTTGAAGCTCTAATAGGTACAAGTCTGACCATATGATCTGTACTTAAAAGCAGATGTTCCTTAAATTCCTCACAAAAATTCTAACATTTGAGCGCATTAATAACTCTATTATAAAATAACAAGGCAAAATTCCATTTTATTGTTCTACCTAATTATAGAATCTGATTAATTTCAGTTATGAAGTTTTAGAATAAATTAAGGTGAACATAATCAGAGTTCATGATTAATGTTATTTTAATGAACCCCCAAGAAATTACCATTTTGCCACTAGAGCTTTGCCAAGAATTTTTATGTAAGCTGAAGAGCAGTGTGTACAAGTGTGAAAATCCCACATGGCATGGAGCTTCTATTCTACTTGATCACCATCCATTTGGTATGTAAATCACTCACTCTGAGAGCTGCCTCTTTAGATGGGAACCACAAAGGAGCGCCTGCTGTGGAACGGCAAATGAGCCAGAGACACACGGCTCATCACCCCCAGCCCTCTGACATTAAAGCTCCCACACATTCCTGACAGGGGACACTTCAAAGCCCTACCACGACAGACATGCCACATGTAACACTAATAATATACAAATGAGCATTAATTAGTGCTGCATTAGTATGGAATTTCTTTGGATTAACAGTAATTTGTGATGATTGCCTTACTAATTGCCTTAGGTCAACTGACAGGAACAGGATGGATGACCTCCTCATAAACACCAGAGGAATTCAAAGTGTGCACTTATACAAGAGCATGTTTTTTCCAGCTTTCACAGAGTACTTCCCACTTCGTATTCCCTAAGAAACAGACTTTTAAGGTGGATGCATTCCAGCAATGGTTCTATCTGCAATCTAATCATAAAGTGAGTGCTTCAATGAAACGTATTTCAAAGCCCAATAATTTAAACATTGTTATGCACTAATTCTGTGTTTCTTGGAGAACAAAACCTCATCAGCTAGTGCTGAGAATACTCATTAAAAGAAAACGATGTGTCCCTGCAGCACTGTGCACCTCAGTAATTTCAGTAGTTTTACACAAGAGCACGTCATAAATGAGGCATGGAAAGCCATTAACGGAACAATTCCTATTGAATAGTTTGTTGTAATTTATGCTTTCAAAAGAAATAATGAAAGTGATTTATTTTTCTAGTAATAATGACGCACCTCCCTTTTATGTCTTGCTGTTGGTAACTTTATTTTTAAAGAACCTCTAAACGTGCACAGTGAACCCAGCCATCACTGCCCAAAAGCCTTATTGTCAGGAATGGAAAAAATACAGCTATCAGTGGTGTATCTGAATATGCAGACAGGATTTGTGAACAAGATTTATTTTTGTTTTCTGCTTTAGCATCACCTAGACACTTCACACTTCTCTTTGCCTTTTGCAAGTTAGCTCTTTCTCCAAAATCTAGCTGTCACAATGGAGACTGCCAGCAGTAAAACAGAACTGTTCAGACTGAGATCCTGGAGGGAAATGCCTCTCAGGTATTCACCTCCAGAGCTGAGCAGCTTTGCTGCCTACCAAGCACATGCTGAAGACTGTCTGTCTCCTTTTCTTCATCACCAGCTCTTGCAAATATAGATTCATAAGTATAATAATGCTAGAATATACTAATAAAAATCAACCCTTTTTTTTCACTCTACCACTACATAAGGTGATGTTAAGTTTTGGGGGTTTTATACTCTCTTTGCACCCTAAAGCCTTGAAGAGGTATGATTAACAGATGGCAGTATCAACTGCCCTAATCCCACTTTCATCAAGTGATTATAACCGAAACTTCAGAGTTTCTGGAAGGGATGAACATGATGCCCTCCCCATCTCAAAGCAAAAACAACTGTGTAGGTGCTTCACTAACTTCTTTAAAAGCCTTCAGTCTCTGGGGAACACGGTATCTACATTATTGGAATGGAATTAGTGAACCTGAGCGGGAATAAACATTATTGATAAAGTTTGCTTTGTAATCCTCTTTGGCTTAATTAGTCACTTCAATGCCACCTTCTTCCTGAGGCTGTCTTCCATTTCCTCATTTCTCTGAACAACTCCTTGCACCTACAAACAGTCTCACCAAAGATACCCGGATCCCAAAGAGGCAGAGAGATCTGCCTGTGTTCTGCACTGCAGAATCAACCTCATGGTTCCAATGTGAAGTGCTGCCAGCCTCCTCTCCCATTCACAAGCCCTGGCACTCGCTCACTCCTTTCTTCCCCACCTGCATGCATTTTGCCTCAGGAATTTGGAGACTCCACGTTTTTTTTAGCAAAGAAATTAAAACAGCCACCAAAATAAAGAACTGATTTCAGATAATTTATACTGCTAAATTGCATTCTAAGATTCCTTCCTATAATATGCAAGTATAAATCAAATACATGCTTACTATAAACCAAAATTATTCTTTGAAAAAAAAGAATAATTTTTGCTTCCCAGAAATAAGCATTAATGGCCTGTTTTAAGAGTTTGCGTGTAAGCTTTTCTTTTACAAAATAAGGGGGGAGGAGGGGAATTTATGCAGGGGCATTGTTAATGCCACAGAAATAGAAGTTACCCAAAAAACCACTCCCATTGCTAGCTAAAACTTGAAGATTTAAGTGAAGAAATAAGTCAGCATTACTCCTGAGACAGGATGTAAAGAAAGGGGCTATAAATACCATAGATGCACCTAATGTTATGCTGTAGGAACAAATGGACCTCAAAGAGAAGACATTTAAGGCTGGTTTTTAAAAGGAGGTACAGGTTAATAAGGCACAACATAAAACAGAAGATGAGAAGGATTAAATTTAGGTCTGGACTGGATATACACAGGCAACCCATTTGAGAATGGGATCTGCCTTTCCCAAAATGAAAACTATTTCCATTTTCTTTAGTACCAAAGATCTCCTGTACATGTCAGTAATCAGTAGGATAGTATCTGAATGTAAATCAGTAAGAGGGATAAAAAAGTTGGCCTTACACACATGAACTAAAAGAAGTAACTGACCACAGAAAAAAAAAAGAAGACGGACCCAGACCTGCAAAACTGTGCAGGGAGGCAAATAAATATCATGAATAAATACATATAAGCCCCTAAATCAAGTGCTCTTATGTTAAAAATAACATTGTCAGTGGCCTGTTTCACCTAACAGGACTTCAGAGAAACCAAGGGAAGTGGAAAAGTCAAACAAAGGCAGAATTATTAATAAATAAACAGTAATATATGTAAAGACACTAAAGTATTGCTCATATAAATATTAATTCAATTAGATGGGGCAATAAAGACATACAATGCTGCCCATCAAGAGCAGAGCACAGTTCTGCTTTAGTGGTGTACTCTTCCACTAACATCACAGTTTTCAGAAATACCAGTTAGTAAAGGTAACACTGGAAAATAATTTTAAAAATAAGGCAGCATTATAAATATAAAGTCCTTATCACAGATATTGCAGCATCAAGGGTTAGCTAAGCTGGAAGAGCAGGAGCTGCTTTGTCAGTTCAGGGTCTGACTGAAGGGGTTAACAAACATGTCAGCATGGAAGAATGAGGGGCCATGGGGGAACTCCCCATAACAACCCTTGGGAACCTTCCAGCTATTTCCACCCAAAGCCACTGTCTCCATTAAAGCTGTCCAAAAAACAGATTTTTTCAGTGAAAAACATCTTCAGGAAAAGCACCCAGCAAGGAAAATAATTTAATTCTATCTAAACAAGAGAAGGGATAGATGTGTAAAATGGAGGAAGAAAAGAGGGGAAGCCACAGAGAAGCCACAGGAAAAGGAAGATCCCAATGATTCAGTGATGAAAGACTTGACGGAGCTGTAACTGCTCCTCACGGTAATGGATTAAGGCACAGAAGGAAACAGGAAGGAATGAAAATGGGAGGGCACAAATCCAGTTGCTCCTTCCTAGAGATTGGTCTGAAAACAAACACAATCCCCTGGGGCAGGGGAGTGAACAACCAACCTCTCCATTTAAGGAGCTGCCCACCTCACCTGCCATGG
>VZRQ01009619.1:0-176708 GCA_013397975.1 Machaerirhynchus nigripectus
AAACCTTCTGTAACTGGATCTCACAGAGTTTTACCAGGACAAGACTTTCACTCTTCATAGACTGAATGGCAATCATTGTGTATGAAAATGCACATAACCCTGTGCTATTGCTATCTGGTAACGAGTCTATTGGAGGGATCTACAAGAAGTCCACTGAGAGCAAGTATCCTATAATATTGATTTAATGGAAGAAATACTTTGGGGATCTGAAGGGTTTTATCTCAGCTTTCCTGGAGATGAACTTTAATTTGCTTTTTTTAACAGAGGTGTCCTTTCAAATAGCAGAGAAGGAAAAGCCATTGCCATTTTCCTTTGTGCTCACTCAGCTTTCAGTCTGAGGCAGACATGGGACAGCCTTACCCAAAACAGCCTATTTTCAGCTGGCTTACGCATGGTTACATGAGCTGCAGCTACTCTTATGATTTCCATTCACACACACCCTCCAAGAATCATCCTTCACATTACTGTGTCACTTCTCCACACTGACAGTGCTTTGCACTACAGGGGCACCTTCAACATAAGAACAACTAAAGTACTCTGCAATACCAGGCTGCTTATGAATTAAGTCTTGCTTGCACTGGCAAGCAATTCCTGTAGTGAATTAAAAACCCCTTCCAAGCCCCTAAGTAAATTCATGAGACTACAGAAATCATCTCAAAAGATAGTGGGATCCCTTGTCTCCCCAGCCCTCGTCCTTCCCTCACACATTAATTATGATTATGTTTATATAATAATAATAATAATAAAAAAATATTATTATTATTATTATCACACATGAATGTTGATTATTGCCTGTATTAAGACAAATCATATTTAGTAGACCTGAAGCTGTACATTTTTAAAGCAGACTGGCTCTGTGTTGCTGTGTGAAGAAACTGTTCTATGCAGGCAGTAGTTCACAGTTATTGCTTGGTTCTTTGCTTTCTGGTTTTTTATTAAAAAAATGTTTCCCTATAAAACTTGGGATGCAATAAAAATGAAGATGAAGGAAACAAAGGGTTTTTCAAATGGTGAAACCAGTCAGAACCCTGATTAATGGGAAAAATCCCAGCAGAATTGAATTCTTTGATTCTCACATTTCTCTATTAAGAGAGACTTCCCGGGAAGCTCATTCTCACATCAGCACTGTGCCCGATATCCAGGGAGTAAATGAGCAGGAACTCACTGCAGTGCCAGACTTCTATCAGCCATTAGAGCAGCAAAGATTTACAGCATGAGGCTGTGCAATAAACCATGCTTATGGTGATAAATCAATTCTCAGAAGAGAGAGAAGAATGTGCTCCTATGGGCTGCTGTGGTTAAAGCACAGGAGTGGACATCAAGAGAAAAGAGCCTCACGCAGAATGTAGATATACCGTGATGGTGCTGCTGTGTGAGCTCTGCCAATTCATAAAGCATTTTCCTGCATTGCCTATCTTTCGAGTATGATATTTCCTTTTCTCTCAAGTATTCATGCCTGTGAAGGCCTCTGGCATTCTCAGGTAGGAGGTGCTGCAGAAGCACAGTTTTGCAATAATTTTCTGGATAGGCAAAAATGTTTAAAAGACACTTCAGTGTTTTACAAGACTGGAACATGGCTGGGGAGAAATATATGTTTCTGGGGGGAAGCATAACAATTATCTTTTAATGCAGAATGGTCTAAAGGTGAAAAGAGCACAATGTGACTCCTTTCAAGTTTTGTGATAAGCTGGAACCACACATCTGCAAGAGACTTAACAGGAGTAAAGTAAGCATCCTGATAACCAGAGTTAATCAACTATCATAGCCTCACCAGCATGTTCTACCCTCCTTAAAAAGGGAGGGGAAGAAATAACCTTTAAAAGGACCAGCATTTCAGGCACGTATTAGAGAAGCTTTACAGCAAGCAGCAAAACCAGATTTTGTCACTGATGAAAATGCAGATCTCATTTACCAGACACACAAGAGACAAATCTCTAGTGGGAAATATCTGTTTAATATTTTCGAACTTCTGTTTTTAGCAGCAGATCATTCAAGGAACAGAAGGTGAATGGAAAGAGTAAACTGTGACCTATCTGTCCTTGGGAATAGACAATGGGGCAAGAAGCTGAAAGTGCTCAGGTGTGACTTGGTTTGCACAACTCAGAAGCCACATCCACAGCAGCATTCCCTTTACTGACAAAGGAGATAAACAAGAGTTTCAAGACCACAACTCCTCTTGTTCTAAAGCAAACACTTAAAATAGATATCTGCTGGTTTAAAATGCTTGTTTCTCCCTTTTATCTATAATTAGAGTTCAGGATGACTAACTCAAATAGAGACAGTTTAAGGTAGTATGAGGAATCTCATCCTGAAATTCATACCAAGATGAAATTTCTCTTGCAGATGTCCTGCCACAATAGTACCTGTCTCAATGCCATGGTAATTCTTTACAGAAACGTAGCTGTTAGGAATAATCTCATCTATCTAAAGAAAGGACATTTGAGAATGATGCTTTGACCTCAGAATAGTTTAATAAATTTCCATGTATTATTATTTCTATGCTCTTGTTCCAAGCATAAGCCAAAACTGATTGTGAAAATGGTCTTTTGCTTTTTGCACCCAGCTGTTCACACACCTGCATGAAAGCCTCTGCTTTACATCTGAATTCTAAGTGCATCTGAAACCCTAAGGGATCTGAAATTTGCAAGTGGCTGTTGTGAAAAAATAAATCCCTGGGAAAACTGCAAACCTCCTTGAAACATTAGTAATGAAACAATGCCTGCTTAACAATGGCATTAGCAAAACCTGCTGGTATTCTGGTAAACTCTAAAATCTTAAGATTCAAAAATGGGACTGAGTGTATACTAACAAGCAAGCCACTGGCCAGGACTGAAAAGCATACTGCTTTCTGCTGTTGATAAATTGCAGCAGCACCTTAGGAGAAGGATTGCATAAACTAAATATTTTTACAAGACATAGCAAGACAGGCCCATGGAGCTCAGTGACATGAAATGCTAACATAATATAAATATTTAACAACCTCTGCTTCCAAGAAAATTCAGTCCACATGAAACATAAATTAGGATTGTGTATCATGAGCCTATTCCAGTATTAGCATTAATGCGATCTAAACTGGCCAGCCAAAGCCAAAATAACAAAATAGTTGCTAGAAAACAGCAGCTAATCTATCTGCCATGCTGTCTTCAGCAGTCTTATGAAGGTCTGAGTCCAAACTGCAGTCAGTGATACTTACCCTAAAGTCAGAGCAGATTAGCAAGTCAGGTGTCCAACTGCACAGTCCTGGGCTGAAAGATAAAGTGGAATTCATTTAATCTGTTAATCAGGATTCTAACATTCAAATGCCCTATCCTGAAGCTTTTTCTAACTGACATTGTGTTTAATGATAAAGTTAATATCAGTTGACAGTTTGCCAGAAGCCATTAATATAAACTCTCAGTTTTGTTTCAGGGCTTGTTAATTTTGTTGTGGCCTTAGAAGACGAAGAATCCAAGTAAAGAACCACCATGTTCCCTACTCTTTCTTTCTTTCTTTCTTTTAGTAAAATTTTCTCCTCACACTTTTTTTTTTTTTTAAGAAGCAAAACTGAAACAAGACCTTTATTTATACAATACTCTGCACTGGTCCTGGATTTATTTTTGAAAGTTGGTAAACTCTCCTTCCAATTTAAATTGATTAAATAGGTACAGCTGAGTAAATGGACAGAGTTAGGCTGTAAGTCGTATGTTTTCACTTTTAAATTACATGTAGAAGAACACAAAGAAAATAAGCAAAGAAGAAAAAGTGTACCGAGAAGAGTTCACTATTTTCAGGATTAAGAAAATACGATTACAAAAAAGGTTTGATTCCTGCCACATTTTGCTGTCACATAGCAGATGCTGTGGTCAGCCACGGCCGATTTACTCACACCAGTGGCCCGGGATGCAGAACATGCATCTCACTAAGTAGCATTTGTGTGTCCTTTGGAAGTACTCTTCATCTCATGTTACATCAGTTAGATGAATTTTGTTGGCCACAACAGGGAGCAGATACACAAAAAAACCACTACCAAAATGCAGCTGGAATCCTTCCATAATTAAGTGTTTCTTTTCTCTTAAAAAATAAAGAACATCTCCAGTGCTATGCAGCAATCAGGATCCATAAGTCTTCAAAGAAGGAATCTAGGAATTCTAGTTAATTCTAATACTTCCCTACCAAAACCACATATTAGACTGTAAGCCAGTTCCTTTATGAACATGAAATAGTTAAGGTACGGTAATGAACTTAATGGTTTCAAAAACCCCAAAAAACTAAAAAAAAAACAAAAAAAAACAAACAAAAAACTAGAGGAAATTTTTTGTAGTCAAAAGGGATTTTATACAATTTTTGTTAAACCATGAAGAATAAAACAGGTGTTATTTTCTTAATATTGGATTTCCCCATGCATATTTGGAAATATTAAATATATAGAAATCTTTCTAGATATGCAATAGAAAAGGAAATATATGGAAATATTAAAAATCCAGTATATTGGCTCTGTGGAACCTGGAAACAGACGTCTACCTATTCTTGAAAAATAACTTATGTGTTTTTCTGCTTGAAAGAACCTGCATTCTCTAATTTGCAAAGAATTTTTGCCACCCCTGAAAGAAGACTGGAAATAGCTTAAACTAAAAACCGTTGAAGGTACTATGGTACAAAATAAAGACATACTTCTTTCCTTAATATATATACAATGTTATTAAACCAAACCATTTTATTGCTTCTCTTTATTTCATGTCTTAGTGTTGCAGCACTTAGAATCTCTCTGTAATAGGAATCTAATCCACTTTCACCAGAGATTTTCTACAGTATTTACAGTAACCCTTGTTGAATTATTTTTATCCACATTCCAAATGAGTGCTTTCCCTTTCCTGCTTGTTTGCTCTAGGCAAACACAGAACACAGACTTACAATGTGAGATCCAGTTCTCACTTTTATTTAATGGCTCAAACATATTTTCCATATTATGTTGTTCATTATATCTCAATATTTGGTCATAGTTTCAGCCACAGATCCAATCACTACATGACAGAAGTGATATAATACATGTGAACCACTTCCAACACATTCAGATAAAATGCTGCTAAAAATATTTTTTCTGCACAGGGAAATTTTTTGAGTAAGCAAACGGGGAGGATCCTTCCCATTACATGTAGCAGAAGTGAAGGATGCTCTCAGGCTTAGTATTTTATCATGTATGGTTTCTTGCTCTCTAGCCTCTGAAATCCCAGTTAGAAGACTGGCAGCATAGTTCTCAAAGCAAATATTGTGCTGTTTCTGATTTGCAAAAGTGAAGTCTCCACCGTGCTAGGAGTAAGAGGTCGTAGTTCCACACTTTGTAACAGGGATGCCGTGAAAACTGCTCGCTTATTCCACATGGGAGCTGCTCTGTGAGCCTGCAAGATCCCAAAAGAGAAAGGGTGCCAGACAAGAGAGATGTTCATTGAGCAACAAAGCAGGTGAAGGGTCTAGAGCTCCTATGAGGTGCAGCTGAGGGAGCTGGGGTTGTTTTGCCTGGAAGAAAGGAAACTCAGGGGGGACCTTGAGTACCCAGGTTCTACGTGAATTTGAAACTGGAGACATGTAGAGGTTACCTCAATATAAGACATCCTGTGACAACTAGAGTAAATGTCTAAAATGGAACCAGCTTATTTGAGGGTCATGGGAAAATTAAACACATTTTACAGACAAAAAATTGTAACTTTTACTAGCAGAACTGGAGAGACAAAATAAACATTCTTTAGCAAAAACGATGCCCAGGACAGCCAGTGGGGAGCTCAGAGGGTGTGACAAAGGGAATTAAGGGAAGCAGTGGGAGAGCTATGGCTTGTGGAAGTGACAGTTCACATGATGTTCAGACCACTCAAACCAACATGCAAGTCCCATATTTGAACATTTCCTTGCTTGGTTCTCAGGGCGGCTCCAACCTCAAACTGCACCTGGAGAGGTTCTTGACTTCTACCTACAGCATGGAGTCGTGCTTCAGGGGGTCCACCCTGCAGATATTTCTTGTGAGATCAGTGCATTAGGCCTGACCATATCGACAAGAATGGTATTAAAAGAACTGTGTTGGTGCATTTCTCAGTGCTGCTCTCTGTGCAGTTGGCACCTGAGGTAAAGCTGGAGCTCGCTCAGCCATTGCAGCAGCCATGCCAGCCTTGAACTTCAGGTCAGCTTGGCTCCAAAGCCTGCAGGCAGCCCACAGAGCTCAGGCTGTGAATTACTCCTTTGTGTGGCTTCTGCAAGGTGTCATACATGGATTTCACTGTCTTGGGCTGCACCAACACAAAAGCTGCTGTTTAAATGTTTACCTATCACACCCTTTTCTAACACGTCTCAGGCTCTAACAACTGTCAACGATCATTTTGTCCTTTCATTTCACATTATCAATTTACTTTCGATTGTTAATCACAGCAAAAGGTCACACAAGATGGAGCATTGCTGGTTTAAAAAGTAGGTGGAAAATACTGAAAATCTTGCCAACATATAGCTGATGAAACTTTCCAGCTTTGTCAGTTTTCTGCATAGGAAATACTCCTGTGCTGAATGAAGATTTTGCTAAAATCCAATTAGTGTTCAGCTGGTGGAAGCTGGTTTTTATTTTTACTACTCAAAGCCTTTTTAAAGGGTCCATCCAGCAAGAATTTCTATTTAGCAGCAGACGGGGCAATTTTTCAGTTGGTACCAGGTACTTTAAAAGGGTGATTTACAGGGAAAGGACAATCAAACTACTTTATCTAAGTTATAGAAATAATTTGAAAAGCAGCAGTGAACCATGGAATATATCTATTATCTCTCTTCACATCTCAAGATTTCTTCACACGAGAGATTGTTATAGTGCAATAGACAGAGATGAGCAGATCAAGCAAGGAGAAGAATATGCACTGGGATCAAGCAATTGCCTATTCTTATCCCAAAGAAAAAAGAGATTGAAAGACCTTTCTGATGCTTCAGATAGTCCAACTCTTTTCTACTTTTGTCAATATGTATAAAATACAAGATTTATGGTGATCTATTCTGAAATAGGGCTTATCTTGGCAATGCAGGCTAGGGAAGATTAAACCAGAACAGTGACTTGGAGATAGACAGTTTCTCAAGAAGAAAAGAAAATCATAACAGAAAAGAAAACAGTTTTATAGCCACTTAGATGATGGCCAAAAGGAAAATGCTGTACACTCCTCTCTGTTGCCCGTGATGTGGACATCTGAGGAGGTGCAAGGAACAGGACCGAAAATGCTTAGTCCCCCATCTCACCACACACAATGCTGAGTGTGCAAGTCCTGTGTATTTGAGCAGCCAAACACACAAGCTGGCAGCTGAGATGGGTGCTGCTGTGTTGAGCACAGAGGCCTTGCAGAGACCAACATGATGACAGTAGGTACAAGCCCCCTTCCCACCTTCAGCATTACAAACAGGTGGGCTTCCCCAGTGCCACTTCCTCTCTTCCTCTTGATAATGCACCATTATCAATGAGATTTGTGTCTGTAGCTGTGTGCATTTGTACAAATATGTGTGTTTGACTCATTCCTAATTATACCTGTTGAGTATGATTATCAAAAATAGATTGCACCAGGGAAATTACACTCATGTGTTTTAGCCTCAACATTTGAGGATGGAGGAACTCTTCAGTGATGCATTTTTTGTTTCCTTCCTTGCTTTCGCACCTAGACAAGAAAACAATTGTAGTTTGAAAACTGCTTAGTCCATGGTAGCACAGCAGCCAATACCAGTCTGAAAACTGGCAAACCAAACTTGGCAGCCAAAAGGGCCAACCATATCCGGGGTGCATCAAGCACAGCAATGCCAGCTGCTCAAGGGAGGTGACTGTTCAGCTGTGCTCCCCACTGGTGCGGCCTCATCTTGAGAACTGTGTGTCATTTTGGGTGCCACAGTATACGAAGGGCATCAAACTAGCAGAGTGTGTCAAGGGGAGGGTGACCAAGATTGGGAAAGGCCTTGAGGGCAAGACTTATGAGGAACAGCTGACATCTCTTGTTTGGTTCAGCTGGAATGAGAGAAGGCCAAGGGGTGATCTCATTGCTGAGCAGTGACCTCACCGCAGTCTACAGCTTTCTCAAGGGGGCAGCAGAGGGGCAGGTGCTGATCTCCTCTCTGTGGTGACCAGTGATAGGACATGAGGAAAGGGAATGAAGCTGAGTCAGAGGAAGATCAGACTGGACATTAGAAGAAGGTTCTTCACTGGGAGGATGGTCAGTCACTAAGAGCAGACTCCCCAAGGAAGTTGTGACAGCAACAGTGACAGTTAAAGGAGTGCCTGGATGATGCTTTTAGTTATATGGTTTAGTCTTTCTGCTAGAGATCAGGAAGTTGGACTCAGTAATCCTTATGGGTCCCTTCCAACTCAAGATATTCAATGATCCTATGAACCCCTCTAAGTCTGTTGTTCCCTGTGTAGAAGTATCTCCAGTTATAACTACTTGGGTTGTTCAGTACAAATGACTCAGTCTGCTTCTGTTGAAACCTCACAGCCTGAGGCTTTCTGGGTAGGCCCTCAACAGAGATGTGTAGCTGTGAAACTTCCCTGAAAACACCATATGAGAAGGGATTTGTTACCATTAGTAAGAGCAGGATTCACTTATGTGAAAATATATGCAACTGTTTTCATTTCTCTCCACACATATTTAGCGTTATTTGAATTAAACTCATGCTACTGATTTCTTCCAGAGGAGCCAATGGAGCAAACATTATTTGGACCATACTAAATGGAAACATGGCATGCACTTTGTTAATGGACTAAGCAGATTTTTGTGAGGCAGAACTGAGGAAATCAGTGCATTGCTATTTCTGACTTTGCTGGACAGATGTTTTTAGCACAGTGTTTGCACACTGAAAAGCCAAGTCATACAACCGCAAAGCCTGGCCTTCAGAAAGGACAGTGAGACGTTTGGCTGGGGAATACTGTAATAAACTGAGTGAACAGTGAATGTGTACAACATAGTTTAATGACATCAAAGAGTTAACAAATGAGGTACAATGGGCTTATCCTACACTTTTCTTTCCTATTCAACTGTGTTGGAGGTAACCACCAGGTAGTCTCACTGGAATTTCTTTTTAATGAAATAAAATCTTCAGTTGTGAAAAAAAATTATAATAAAAACAATCACAAGACTAATGCAGAGAGGGGTTGATCTGGAAAAAGAGAAATCTGCCTATTCTAGCACAGCTCATAGACTAAGCTGAGACAGACAGTCTGAATTAAAACACCAAGTACCTGGGATAAAGCTCTTGCACATCTGCATGTGAAGATGGTACACTTCAAAAGCAAAGCAGAAATTTGCAGTGGAAACAAGCTTTTAAACAGGTCATTCTAATCCCACTGAAGTCAATGGCAAATTATGAGATTATGATGGAAAGTGAAGATGCAACAAGAATTTAGGTAGGAAAAACAATTCTGTTCTGGGTGAAGAATGCAGACTTTTAATACCTGAAAAGGTGGTTAAAGCCATCTTATCCTGCATCTCTTTCTGTAAATAAGAACTGTAAAGCTGTGTCCTGCCCTTTAACCAGCCCTGTAGCAGGCAAGTTTTGGATGTCAAGACATCTGACAGTGACTGTCATATCAGCTAGTCATTTGCTGAATTTTCTCCTGGCAATCACATTGGAGATAACTCTTTATTTTGCCATCTTAACACTGGCTACAGTGCTGAATTTCTCTGTTCATTAATCTTAGCCTGCTCAGAGACAAGGTCATGGGTTTTTCAACTACCTTGCAGACCAGGTCTGCCTTTACTCCAGAATTCACTGTTTTGGGCTAAATTGAACTCTGATATTCAGTAATCAGTGAATGAGCTGGTGATGTTGGTATAGAAGGCTTCCCTATTATATCGGCACCTGGGCAGAGAGTTCAGAGTGTTGGGTGGCAAGGCACAGGCTGACCATGAAAATCAAAGAGCCTACTATCAGGCCTAACTCTACCCAGAGCCACAAAAAAAAATGCATCTGGCTCATTTATTTTGCTTTCCATATTAATAAAGCTGCAACTCATTATGTAAACCATATGCTGTCTCCTCAGTTGGATGCATTATGAAATCCTCTGAAGAGGGAAGCTTGATTTTTTTTTCTTATTAAAAATGAGAACTCTTTTTCTTTTGCTAAAATCCCTTTTTCCCTCTTTTGCCAATTTGCATTTAGTCACAGTCTCCTCAAATCCACTCCTTACAATTCAGTCAAAAATGTGACTGAGGATTTCCAAAAGAGCAGGGGCAGAGGGAGGGGAGAATTGGCAGGAACAAGAAATTATTTTCTCCAGAATTTCATGATCATTTTTTAAGTGCTTCTTTTGATTTCTCTTCCGTACACCAATGTAAAGTCCCTGTGCAAGCAAGAACAGATGTTGCAACAAGCAGAGTTCACCCTTTGACCCCAAGATCTCGTTGCTTCTTTTCTCTGGTGCATGTTTAAATTTAGAGTGAAAACCCTACAAAAATGCACGGGGGTGGGTAAGCTGTGAGGCAGGGGAAGAATCTAATTTTGGAAAGTCTTCCCCAGCAAACCCTTTCCAACTTCCACTTGTCTTGCTTTATTTGTGAATGTCTCAGTCCCAGAAGCTGAGACAGCTGAAATGTGCTCAGATACCACACCGAGTGGCATTGCATCAGGGTACCCAAGTGCATAAATTAGATCTCCTTTTCCAAAATTATTTTCAGTAGACATGACCTATTGCCATTCCTACTGTGCATAACACTTTCCAGCAGATGACAGCCGCTCATCCACATTAGCCCTGTGCACAAACCCCTCTGCAGAGAGCTGTGTCTTAGAGATCTCCAACTCTTTCCTCCACAAACACAAAAAGTTTTTACTCGCCAACTTGTGTCCATTTACTTACAAAAAGTAAATGGACACAAACCCATATTGCAATACTCCCATTCTTGCCCTATTTTTTCATACTGTTTTTGTCATTCTTTTTAATAGACTCTGCTCAAGACACCCTGCTGCCTCCTGACCATGCTCCAATTTCTGCCCAGTTGTGGGTCATGTCCACTGCTCTGCTCCCAGCCACCCCCTCCCAGCTCCCTGTCCCTGGCAGGCCCAGCTGGCTGGAGGCAGGGCGGGGAGGGCAGGCGCAAAGCCAGCTGCCAGATCTGTGACAAACAGCTGGCAAGGGCTGAGGAACTCGCTGAGAGCGGCTGCTGGCTGTGCTGTGCAGGGCTGCTGGCTGGGGCCGTAGCTGCCTCTATGCTCTCGGTTTGAAAACCAAGCCCTGCTCCAAGGAAAGCAGTGCTCCTGAGCAGCCTGTCTTTCCCACCACTGCTGGCTGACACTGCCAGGACACCCCAAGTGCTCCTCCAGGAGCAGGATAGAGGCTTCCCGAATGCTGTGTGACCAACACACAAGAATGCTGGCCAGGAATCTTTCAGATGAGCTGCCTAAGGGCTACCAGAATGTCTCTGCAGCTGGTGCAGGGACCTCTGCATGTCTCTACTCCCATAGCTCTTTTCTCAATGCTGACTTCTCTCTCTGTCTGCATTGCTTGTAGTCAGAACCACGAGCCCTGTCCAGCTCAGAGAAACAAGTGTTGCCATCCTCTCATGGGCCTCCTATCCCTATGCTCCCTTTTGTGCTGCAGAGTAGCACTGCTAGTGACATGCACATGACAATGCTGGGTCCGTGTCCCTACCAGAATTGGCTTGTGCTCCCTAGCAAAACCCACTCCAAGTGCTGCAAGAAAATAAACAAGGAAACCAATGCAATTATAGCCATTATGCCTCAGAACAAAATTTTGTATTTGTCTGCCCTGGTTTTATTTGTTCGGAGGATGTTTTTCTGGGGACATAACTTCTCAGCTAAATGGTCTCTCAAAAATTTTCTCAGCAGCCACACCTTTTCCTACCTTTCCACACTCTGTTCCTACCTTCTTTATGTTTCTTTCCTTATGTCTAAAGTGTACCTCCCTGTTCTTTCTCACAGATGGATCGCATAGTATTTGCAATTCAAAGATGTCTATCCATCTTAACCTTTCAAATACCTTGTTTTCTAGCAACTAATATATGAGTTTCAGCTTTCTAAATCTATACAAAATACAGTTCTCTGAGGCATTTAAACTCCTTGGAATATGAATTCTATTTTTCCATATGTCCTTTGTAATAAAGGAAAAAATAATCAATATTTAAAAGATGCAGAAAGGTACCTTGGAAACAGATATTCTATGAAATGATAAAGCACTTTCCAAGAATGGAGAAAAGACCAGAGATTAGAGCTGGCAGCTCTCCATTGTGTGGCCACTTACTGTCACAGAATCCAGCAAGAGACAGTTTCTGCCATTTCCTTTCAATTTCTCTGTATAAATCTGCTCTCACCTGAAGCTTGACCACATGATAGTATATACTCACATTAAACTGATTATTTCTGTCTGAGCTGTGTGTAGAAGAGGCAGTTTTAACTTCCACATAAGAAATGCTCCTTCTGGAAATATCCCCACTCACTTCAGAAGGAGCTGGATTTCACATCCCTTACAGACCCCTGTGTTTTATGTTAACTTCAGGATGATAACCAGGCAAAAGAATGTCCAGCCTAACATCTACATTTGAACTTAATTAAAATGTCCAGATAAGGTAACCAGACACACAGAGATTAACCTAAAAATCTACAGGTTTCAGATACTATAGACCAAGTTAAAAATTTTACAGTTCCTGAGCAATATCAGCCACTTGCCACAAAACTTGTTCCCAAATTTACTTCACTAACCTTGAAATATTTTATAGTTAACCAAGCTTCATTGCCATACAAGGGGCTAAGAGACGATTCATGACCTGTTGAGTTGCTGCTCCCAAAAGGTAGAATGCAAGCACAGAAAATAAGAGCAGCCAGACCTCCACAGAGAAGTAAACATCCCTATTGAAGAGATTTCTCCTAGCAATAATTAGGCCACCCTCTTCCTGCAAATACAGCATGTGTCTGGAGAGAAGCAGCGCATCTAGAGAGTGGGGCTATTCTAGGGAGATCACAATTGCTTGTCTCAAACACTGTTAAGATCACAGAAGGACTTTGCCCTGAGATAAGCACAGAGGAGCTAACTCCAGGCCTGGTGAGGTGTGGTTAGCACATTCTGGGTAGTGCATCCAGGCAAAACTTCCCAGTGTGGCAAACCGCGTCAAACAAAGAGCACCCCAGGTTATGGGACAGATGGCATCTGCAGCCACTGAAGGACTCTTGCCCACTGTGGCAAACTGGGTAAAGAAACAACTTCTCGTCTGTGACCACCCCTTGAATATGCCTCTGAGGATTCCTGAGACTTAGATTGTAAATTAAGTCACCTGATGGGAAGCTGAGATAAAATAAAGGTGGCAGTATTGTCCAAGCGCTATCTCAGGAATAAGGAGAAGTAAACAAGCTGTGGGAGCACTGATAATGGATACAAAGAATCTGCAGGGAGGGCCAAGTCGGCTGAACTGAAAGCCAGCTGGGCTGAAATCGGCCCCAGCTAGGCAAAAGGTAATTCCATCAGGGGGAGATTGCTGATAACCCACCAACTCAAGAAACCCACCAACTCAAAAGAAGAGAAAGATTGAGCATGCAGACTAATTAGAATTGGAAGACAGGGGATGGTTTAATCAATAGAATGAGAGAACTGTGTAGCCAATGAGCATTCATTCCTTTGTTTGCTAAGATGTATTAATAGTGTAAAGCTCGAACAGCCTGGGGATCCCCACCACTGAGAAGACCAGGCTGAAGAAGGACCAGCGGAACACCACGAAATCCGTGGGAGGTGAGTATCTTCTGCCCAATCTATCTCTCTCTCTCTCTCTCCTGCTCTCTCTCCCTTCCCATTTTCCTATTCCTTTCTCTTGGTCTAGCTCACATTTACTGTTAAATGAAATCTGTACTACTGACTTAGGCATATGGTCTCATTTGCACCTTAATTCAAACAGAGGCATCTCTCAATAAATCAGATCATAACAACTATAAGCAAGCTGGACTAGTTAAAGTACTGAGCATCCTGCTGGTTGACTCAGCAAGCTGTCTCTAAAATCCCATTGGAGCAAGAGAAGTACGGCTGTATTTCCTCCTTTCCTTAACCTCACAGCTGTTGGGTCAAAGGATGCTTCAAATCCACTAATAAAGCAAAACTGCATTGAAAAAAATCCAATCAGATGCATTTTACTAATCTCTTGCAGATGCTGACATCACAAAAGTGCAGCTTTATAAGGTTGTTTTTTTTAAATTATGCTAAAATAGAACAAAGTAGATAAATCAGTCAGACCAACAGTTGTAGAATTTCAAGAAAGAAAGCAGTAAAGCCTCTATGCATGGATATGACCCAAAATTATCTAGAAAGTCTCATTAAAAGGAACAGGATGCAGCATTTCAAATGTTTCACCATCTCTAGCTTTGTGATAAACATTTCAGGAACTCACAAAATTAAGCTGCTCACATTGTTGGTTACACGTCACCTCTGAAGCCACAAGGAAGTACCTATCATCACATTATTTTTTTACTCTCAGGTTTGTGGTATGCTGTTGGACTGCACACAGGAATGGAGACCAGAAACTCCCAATTTAGGATTTTCTGTAGGAGCATACACAGCTTACAAGCATTTCTGAACAACCAGAGATCCTTACACCTAAAAGCCACAGGCAGCATCCTGCTGTGCCAGGTGGCAGGCAAACAAGGACTGCTTTGAAAAGCTCACAAACTGAGGAGCATAAGAAATGGTTCTTGCAAGCAGACAGCCAAGGGATTCTATCAAAGGTCAAGACTGCTATGGACAGCAGGATACCCGATGGTCTCAAAGCAACTTCTCGGTAAAGAAACAAGAAACTTCTCAGTAAAGCTAGTGGGGAAGTGCTTTAAGAATAAATGAGAATGCGATGGCAAGACAAGTGAAAAAGAAAGGACCTGTGCCATTTTTGTCAGCTTTCATCAAAAGCAGTGACGACTGTGGGACCACTTAGAGGATACCTAATAGAGTCCTAATAGCACCAAAAAAATACCCCTTTTGACTTGCATAAACTTGATTCAATTTTTGTTCATACTGGCATTTGTTATATTGTCATTTTCTACCACATCATCTATTATGATCTACCTGTCTAACTTCCAGAAGTTGACCTAGGCAATAAATCTTTTCTAACAGGTTTCTCTTACCCCTCTGAAATTTCCTTGCACCTGCGAAGCCAGGGGTTCTTTATATTTTTCCTCCATTTGCTGGACTTTCTTATTTGTATATATTAAATCCAAATATGAAGATTATAAAAGTGCCCGCTGAGTTTGCATTTCTGTTTCCAAGGTTAGAGGTCTCCCTACCAGAGATTGTACTACTCTGAGTTCCAAAAGCCTGAAACTGGTTGCTTAAGGGGAGTCCACAGAAATGTAAAATATTTTCCCTCTATGAATTCTTCTCAATACTCAATATCACAAAACTTCTCTAAATATTCAAACCTAGATATTATCTTCATAACTTTGCCAAAATTTGGGTCTGCTTTTTGATCAAACAGGAGGATCCTTCAGAAGATCCATGGACTATTCATTTCTTGGAGTAACTTTGCCAGCCCAGGTAATTATCTTTTATTTGTTTTAGTGTGAATTTGGAAGTACCATCCTCCCTTATTTGAAGGCCGAATCACAGATTTTCTTCCTGAATCCTTTCCACCCTCATGTGTATCCACAACACACCCTTTTTTCTCTGCATCTATTTAGTGCACAGTAACAAGTTGTCATTTGGTTCATAAAAATGTCCATTATTTATGTTTGAGAAAATTTCATGTTCTTCTGTAATGTTTATTTTTCTGTCCTCATTCTGTCTTATTACCTCTATTGATGTCACAATTACATCAGTAGTATTCTGTGGTGTTCTTTCCACTTGAATCTCAGACTACACAGGCTGTTTTACCTTCTTTCTCCGATGCGGTTGGATTCCCTTTTTGTCACCTATCTTCTTTCTGGTTGTCCCTTTCATTCTTCTTCATGGCAAAACTCTCCATTAAATTTGCTTTTCATCACTAGGCAATTCTATGTTTTTCCTGTAACCATGTTTTGACACATGCAACCCTCCTTAGGTAGCTGTCTGACATTTTCTTGTTTGGGAGCTGTCTGAGCTTGTCTGCAGACTGTCTTCTGAACTCCATAAAATCCACTGTCCGAGCACATTCTCCATCTGTTACGTCTCTTGCCTATAACATGAATTAGGAACTCACCTCAGAAGAATGTAGACCTCGTGGATTCTCCTATTTTCAATTTTCCCCCCACCCTGGATTAATTCGATTATTGTCTCAGTAGCCACACCCCTTTGTCTTAATTTATGCTCTTAAAGTAGAAAGGAAACTCCCACAAATCATTAAAAGTCATGCACAGCAGAAGTACAGTTATACAAAGAACATTCCTTTTAGTGTCACAGCTGAACAGTTAGAGAAAACATCCACATTGATATAGTAGAGAAACACAATGTTTATCAATATTTTGCTGTTGTTATGTTTCAGTGAAAATGATTTCTGAGACTTTTCACTCCTATGGCTTTCCTGCTTAGAGAGAACCTCTATGTGAACAGCTGTCAGAATCACCCATTGCCTTTCCAATTCTCATTTGCTGAATAGCACCGTGTGTTGTTCACCTAATGAGCTCCTCACAAGAGGTTGCTGCAAGTTTCCTATCCACAGATGGATTTTTCAGCCTTCTCTGACATTTTGTATTTTTCCTGCACAGAGCCTTTTATGATTTCACCAGCTATTGCTCTATAAGGAGATATGTTATTTATATTGGATCTATTCCTTAACCATTCCTTCTTTGATTTTACCTTCTCTAACATTTTGTTTCTCAGCCCACATATATGTATGCCAATCTGCCTAGAATATTTCCCACTTCTGTACAAGTTTTAGTTCCCACAATTGCACATCTTCTACAGATTTATTTAACTTCCTATTCACTACCAAAATCTTGACACTAGCAAACAGCCGTTCACTGAAAATTTTTCCCATGACTTAATTTGGGAATCAGTTTTTCCCCATTTCCTTTGTCTGCCTGTAAGTTTAAGCCCTGAAGGTTTCCCTCTGAAACAGCCACTCTAGTCTAAGCTCACTGAATTAGCCTTCCTTACATCCTGCACCCTAGTGAGCCTCACAGTCCAGAAACCACGAGGAACCCCATCCAGGCAGTAGATTCTGGGACAAAGCCTCTTCTGATGAGGCAAAAAAACCAAATTAATTGTATTTAGTGACTTTGAAGCCCCCAGTAACAACCACGGTTCATGCAAATACCTCACCACTATCTCTGATATTTCACAGTTTATTTCTTTCAGGCTCCTCAGATTAATACCATCTGCTCCTGGTAATTCACTGCATTTGTCTTTCTCAAGTTGCTTCATAACTTCCTCCTGAGAGATTGCAGTCTCTCTTAAGGCCAATGTCTGGTTTCCCATAGGAAATGCCCTCTGAATAGCACCTTCCATGGAAAACACAGATGCAGGAAATCTGACTTCACTCTTAGCTAAGCCTCCTTTCCAGCTGACTCCTCATGGCCTAACGTGCACAGTCACTGGTGCAATTATCTAAACAATAACAGGTAACTCTGAGTTTGTGGTATTGGAAATATTTTTGTATTTTAGACAAAGCTTTCCTGTAGTTAATCTGTCACAAAATCACTTTATGGTCTCAAAGTTTCTTTGTAGTGTTTATTCCCAACATATATTGGGGTAGAATACTTCAGACAAAGAATAACTAGAATTCTAATAAATATTTCCCTAATTTTAACCATTTTTCTTTATGTCCCCAAACATTATGTCTCCCTGGAAGAATTTCTCTTGATCAGAAGTAAGCTGAGCCTTCCACATTCCTCATCTCAATTAACTCCTCCAATTACATGATGAATCTTTTCCTTTTTCCACAATCTCCAAAATGAGTTATCAAAGAATCAGTTGCTTATGCTCTCAGTAAACTTCTCCAACCTGCAATTCTGCAAAGGCCAGTGAGGTGGTGGACTAATTATGCATTGCTAGAGCTGCCACTTTGGTATTTTACAAAGGAATGGCTTTGGCTAAGACAAAAATTGGAGGTTGAATGTCTTTTTTGGTGCTGCTTGTTCAAACAGAACCAATAGCACGAAATCTCACCGACTCAAGAAATTATGGAGAGGCATGCAAATTCTGCTGTCAAACCAACAAAGTAAATAAACTAAGACACAATGGGATTAAAAGATGGGATGAAAGACTGAGATCAAAGAATCCTCGTCAGAAACTCTTATGCACCTACAGTCACTTCTCATGCAAAATGAGTTGTAACTATACTGAAATCAGACAAGTAGAAAAAGCAATCCCCAGAACAACCAGAACTGTTGGTTTCCAAGGGGTTTACAGCCTCAAATACGATTCCTTATGATACTGTTATAAACAATTGGGAAACTAGCAAATGCTACAGAGAACAGGTGTAAAGGACTTCCTGCAAGGATTTCCAATTAATAGGCAGCTGTATTCTCCACTTCTGCTTTACAGCACAGCAGATCCAACAGCAGTGAAACCTGTTCTCTAATTATGATGTGCCAAGTGGCTTAATCAGTTTGCAATCTTTCCTTTTTAGGTAAGTGAAAACACAATTAAATAAACAGTGTGCAAAAGGTAAGAGAATATCCTCTGAACAAAGTAATTCAGGTCTAGGTAATGTTAAACTGTCATCAACATCTAATGACAGTGTGGAAAGAATCAATCACAGAGTACTTTTATTATGTTAGAAAAAAAGAAATTGTGCAAAGATAATATGTAATGAATACATGCATAATAACACCACATAATACCTAAGTCTTTTATACAGTTTCAGATATTATATATAGTACTTTCTTCTACAGTAATTATAGTATTTAAACTATAGTAAATTCTTGTAGAATCCTAGAAAATTCTTTATCAGTGTAGTCAACTGTGTGACTATGATCTTAACAAATATTCCTTGACTCACAGAGTTTTCATTGGTTTGATCAAGACAGGTGAAGCTTAGAAGGATTATAAGGAAATTAAACGGCAGATTGTGTCAATGGTACGGCCATAACAACCACAAAAGACAGAAGAAACTTTCTGAGAACCAGTCATGTCATGACTTACTGGTGACTTTTATTTCTACCTACCACGACTTGAAAATTGGATCATGCTTTGGAGCACACAGAAATATTATGCCTTCAAACCTTTACTAAAATTATTCTTTGGAGAATTTCAGATATTACCTTAAAAGCTTTCTACTCTTTTTTTACTCTTTGCAGGTTTTCCAGGTATTTCTCATCTTGCAGAATACCTGCTGATTGTACAACTGAAGGAAATAGTTTTTCACGTCTGTTGGTATGTGCTGTCTTTCAATTTCATTGAACATAATCTTATTTCTGTATTCTAACAATGGGTGTAAAAATAGTGCATGTTCACCTGTGTTTATCAGTTATTTCTTAGCACATTTTTATTATGACTTTTTTCTCTTTCTTCTGCCCCAAGGAAGCAAGTCAGGGTATGAATTAACCATTTAGATTTTCTAAATGCTTGACATGAATACATCCCTTCCTGATGAGATAACCTGAACAAAACACATTAAGTACTATTTAATACAGTAAACGCAGTAAGTACTATTTTTGTTCTTAAATAATTACTGATATATGTAGATGACTTTATCATACCTCCTGAACCCTCATTGGCCCTTGTCTAAAATTGCTGAGACTGGGTTTTTTTTACTGGTTTTGCACATTGGTTAGAAGTCAAAATTATATTTCCATAATAGTACCCAGGTGTCTTTCCTAAGTTAATTTAGGATACAGTAAGGCGTATGACTAATTAAAACTTCATTTAGAACCAGATACTCTTGAGAGCTGTGCATAAATGACTTTATGACATTTTTAAACACACAGAAAAATGATCTGTGGGACAGGCTCCATGTCTCTACTGCCCTATGGGCAATTAAATTTTTAAAAAGTATATCCTCCTCTATCTTAGACTTTTGACTGTTTAGAAAAAGTAACAGATAATAGAATTTTTTAATGTTAAAAAAGAAAAGTAAATGAAGAAGCCGTAACCCTCAATCTAATATTAATTGTTTTAAGTACTGAGGCAAATCCTACAAGAGAAGGCCTGGGAAGAGATTATGCAATGGGGTTATCAAAAGCCAGACTGGTCTTGGATACAATTGCTTGGTTCTTGCTTATAGACTCAGATTACAAACCCTGCAGGTAATAAAACATGGCTCTGGAATAGAAAAGGAGCATAAAGTTATAAATAGAAATTCGCTGTCAAATCTTTCTTCAGCGTCAGTGGAGACGAGGCACAGACGGAGAGGAGATTAAATCTATAGGAGACCTGGGGTATATTAATTAAGTGTCTGATATTGCAGAACATGTCTGGGGTGAACATAACCAATCTTGTCTTGGTGAATTGATTTTCTGATAGCGTCTTGAAGACTAGTGGCCAGTATCCTTGATAAAAATCTTACATCTACATTACTTAGTGAAACCAGGAAATAAGAATCACATTCTGGGCATTTATTAGATTTAGTTTAAATGCTAAATTCTTGCATGGCAAACAGCCACTTTCTCTAGAGTTACTGAACTTACTCCCTATCAGATCTAAAAGCAACTGTGAAAAATCTTTGCATAAGCCTGCTGGGACTCCATCAAAGCCAAGTGTTTGGGCAAGAGAGAATTTTTCATCTGATCTCCAAGTTTCCTAAAACATCACTGTCTTCACTGATAGAAGTTAGAAGAGACAGTAACTTTCGTGTAATTTATTGAAATGGAAAACGGAGATGTGCTGGGCCCTGTAATACTGTGGTTTTCTCATGTCTTTAAAAAAATTCAAACATTGATAGAACTAAGAAAAAGCTGTATTAAAATAATCTGAATAAGCTTGCAAAGTCAAGTAGCAAAAATAAGGAAAATTGAGTCAGCCTTCACTCAATCCCTCTTATACTTGTCCCTTACTCTACAGTACCACCCTAACACAATAAATCATGCAGTCTCCATTATAATAAAAGGACAGTCTTCTGAAAATTTGGGAACAAATTCAAGTTTGCATGTACATAAGCACACAGTGATCATTTCTCCTTTTGCAAATTATCTCCCAGTGCTTACTTACAAATTACCTTTTTTTTTTTTCCTAGCAGCCTAGTGATTTTCTTCTCCTTTGCATGCAGGTAGCAACTAATATAATTTTTGACTTGGAGTGAAGTTTTCTTCTCACCCTTCCAACATATCTTTTTCTCTAAGCATATATATGAAATCAGTGAGTAAAAATAACTGGTTTTATTGCCCTTAAAGAACACTGCATCAGCAAAATGAGACAAAAAGAAAACTAGTCAGATCTTCTAAATATAGAACCTTGTCTTGACAAATGTAACAGGAGGATGGGGCAGGAAAAGACAAGTAAAAGTTATATGTGAAAAAAAGAAATGAGAAAATTGTTACATTTTAAGATGTAACCTCAGCTCCTTTTACCAAGACTTCTACTTACATACCCAATAAAATTATCATGTTACTGTTACCTCTGATTTTTTCAGAACTCAGTGATGAGGTTTTTATTTTCTTGTGTAGCATCTACTGTAACAATGTCCTGCTTTGCAGCTGGTGCTCCTGTGCACAGCTTTATGACAATAGCAAAAGCTTCCCATATCAGATTTATTCCTGAGCATTTTTTAGCCAACACAGACAACATCATAGTTTACTAAATGATATATGGATGCTCCCCCTCAGCTCAATTTTACCTTCAAGTAGGTTCCACAATCTTACTGGAGTATGTGTGTGTATCATCAGCAGAACAAACCATTAAACACATATTTTTTTTATATACTTTAATATTCTCTGGGTAGAACTGCACATGGTGCTATATAATCACTGAAAGCCTCCTCTGAGAAGAGATTCCATTAGAACCAAGACAGTTGGTTTTCATGAAAATTCAGCATCTAGCCAGAGTCATAGCAAAACAATTTGTAGCTGAGAGGAGGCCACCCGAAAACTTGAGAAGCTGGAGCACGTATCTCAGCACTGTTTTTCCTGTGTGTGCATGTCACTGGTCCTTAAGTAGCCCAAGTGATGGCTGGAAAATGTAAGGAGGCAACTGCTCAGTTGTTCAAATTATGAATTAATTTAAAGTGTCATGGCACTTTACAGGTATTAATCACACAAACATTTCTCTTTTCCAATCCCAAAGTCTGTGCTGTAGGTAGAACTCCTGGCCATTTGTTATGTTTAGGCCAGATCATCAGTAACCAGGATGAACTTCTAAAGCAAATGTTCAAGTTTTAAGCAAAGAGTTTTGCCAATCTATTCAAGTAAGAATACAAACACAATATATATACATATATAAAATATACATTCTACAATATATGTGTGCGTGTGCGCATATGTGTGCATATAAATATACACACGTGGTTAAGTATAAATATATTTCTTGCAAAGGAGCAGCAAGAGCAATGAATAGAGGAATTATATTTATTTACTTTTTAATTAATAAGGACTTGAAAAGTTTAGGGATTTTTTTAAGCAGCTCTGAAGTCAGCAGTAGTATTTTACAGCTATTAGTGCAAGACCTTGTTGTGTTTTCATTTCTACAGGGGTTGTGCCCCTTGTAGTGTTTTTTTAGCTCTTTAGAACTGAACAAATCAGAAACTAAATTAAACTCAGCTAAAACCATTGTGGTTAATCTAGGTGTGAAGCATGACATGAAAACCAGAATTTTTCCCAATTTCCACAGGAAAAAATAATCAGCCATGGCTGAGTCACAAAAGTCAAACTCTCTCTACCAGAGACTGCTGAAACTTTATTTTCCTTATGAAACTTGTCTAGGATTTGGGGGATGTTTTAGTTAGTTAGTTAGTTAGGTAGTCAATTTCTACAGAATTAAGATGAAAATAATCTTTAAAACGCTAACCTATATTTTTCTAAATCTCTTAGAATCCAGGAAGGACTATAAATCTCAATCTTCTTCATATTCAGATATACACGAGGAATCCAATCTGAAAAATTACTTTAACAAAAAAGAAAGAGAGAAAGAGAGAAAGAGAGAAAGAGAGAAAGAGAGAAAGAGAGAAAGAGAGAAAGAGAGAAAGAAAGAGAGAAAGAGAGAGAAAGAAAGAGAGAAAGAGAGAAAAAGAAAAAGAGAAGAGAAAAAAAAGGCAAAGGAAGTTCTCATTAAGTAAATGGCTTTGGAAACCTTGGTCTTATGCTAGAGTAGATGTACTTGACCTTGTACCTCAGTCATGAGGAGGTACACACAAGAAAAGCTTAAAACTACATTTCAGTAACTGAAGCAAGCAGCTTCATAGCTCAGCTTTAGCATTCAGATCAGAACATGAGACAACTCTTCTCACTAAAGCAATACATCAGCTGAAATGAAAGTTCCCTTGCTAATTTTACACTCTTTAGGTGCAGAGGTATTCTCTTTCCCTGAAACTATTTGTAATCCTCTTAAATTTAGATAATTTATAGCTTCTTTTCCTCAGTGTGCAGTAGATATCAAAAATGGGCATGAAAAAGATGACTACAAAACATGATTTCTTTACTTTTCTGTAAATTATTTACAGTTATATTGTAAAAGTGCTGTTAACTTGTGTGACAGCGCAAGTTTCTGGGATTTTTCCCTTTGTCAACAAATCCTTGATATTTCTGTAAGGACACTGAACTAGGTGAGATCTCTAGGAAAACAGAAATGGCCACTGCATCAGGTCAGCATCCTGATGCTTCATCTGGCACAAAAGGAGCCAGTTTCAGAAGGTGAGTCTGCTTGTCTTCAAGCATGGAATGTGTTCTGCGTACTGCAAGGGTCAGGCAGAGTGAGACGTTCAGGATGACAGGAGGAGCTCTCCAAGAGACCAGTAGTCACTGGGCAGAGGTGGCAGCAAGAGAAAGTCCCTGGGATGTCTGAAAATGAGCCATGAGGAAAGGACCCCAGGGGAAAAGGGAGGGTTACCTACACATCATTGTTATTTCTGTTTGTCTGACTCTATCACTAGGAGTTTTATTACTTGGGAAGGCAGCTAATTACCATGGCCCAGATGTGAACAAAAGCTGGCTCTTCAGCATTCAAGAGCTTTTCAGTCTCTCAGAAGCATTCACTAATAAAAATTCTTACAAAGCATCTTTGACTAACTGATTACAGGCCACAGCTTGCCATTGTCATCAACTTGTGAGGCAAAAAAAGCGCTTTGAGGTACTCACCCATCTGGCTGCTTCTGTAAAATGCCTGTACAAGCACTAGTGGCTTGGTGAATATACAAAGATGTGAAGCATATATCCCACCTCCCCCGTAACTAAAATAACCTTTCCATGTGCTAGCACTCCTGGATGCCTCAAATCTTTGCAATAGCAGTTTAGTATAAAATACAACAGAGGTTAATGGAAAGACAAAGAGGTATAAGGCAGTGCCTTAAAGTTGTTAACTTCAATTATCCCTAAAATTTGTTATATGGAAGTATACAAGCAGGAGTTTTTGATGGGAAGATAAACAAAATGTATCCAAAAAAGAATTTTCCATCAAGCAGCTAAGTAAAGAGCCATCTCCACAAAAAGGCACTTTACTAAGAATGAAATGTCAAAAACCTTACTGTCCATGGAGCTGCCGGTTTTGGGCCTCTGGAAATCCTAACCATAATCATTAATGGAATTTTGGGGTTGAGGCTGAGGTAGCCAGAAGCACGGGAGGCCAAGGTTAGAAAGGTGTGGAGAGAGCAATACTCGCTCAGTGCTTTGCTGGACTTGGCATCCCTTACCAGTCACAAAGCACAAACCTTGGAAAATGGGCCACCCATGGAGCTGGGAAGTTCAGTCCCAGCCCCCAGCTGCCAGTAGGGTTAGGGTTCAGAGAGCCACAGAGCCCACAGCTCCAAGAACCCTGGGTCTGGGAAGGGTATGCCAAGAGGTGAATGGTTCCATACTAGCGTTGTTCACCACTTTGTAATCTGGGACACCCATTGATGCTGGGGACCTCAGCCTCAGCCCTGAGCTGTCATTAGGGTTAGGGCCAGAGATCAGAAAGCCACAGAGGCTGCAGCTCCAAGAACACTGGGGCTAGAAAAGGCATCACATAGAGAGCACTCCAGTGCACCAACATCACTGCCTTCACACATTTCCAAACGGGACAACCAGTGTTCCTGGAGACCTCATCCTCAGCTCCCAGATGCCTTTGGGGTTAGGGTTAGGGTTCAGGAAGCCACAAAGACTATAGCTCCTGTGACACTGGGGCTAGAAAAGAGGGGCACAGCATTGCACATATGGCACCCATCCTATCCATTCTTCCAGCTTGGGACACCTGTGTTGCTGAGTCCACAGTCTCCAGCTGCCATCAGTGTTAGTATTAGGTTTCAGGGTTCTACAAAGGCTAGAGCTCCAGGGACACTAGGGATGCAAACAGCATGCCGTGGGGAGCACCAACGCTGCTATTGCAATGGTGTAGTACTGGATGCAGTGGGAAAGACACAGGACAGGCATCATCTGTCAAGGGTTGGGCCTGGCCCTGCCACAGGCCAGGGAGAAGGATGTCTGCACTTTCTTCAGCTCATGCTCAGCAAAAACACAAACATGCATTTATTCATAATATTCAAAGCAGACAACACAGCCACAAATGTTTATGAAAGATGTAGGCGGAAAAAATAAAAGCAAAAATATGCTTGATCTGCTTATATTAAGGTAACATGAGAAAGTTCCCTCATTCCATTATTCAGTGGATTTGCTGTTTACTTCCTGATGAGATGGCAGTCAGTTTCTGTCTTTGCCCATGCTTACTTTTTGAACTGATAGCAGAGCTTTTGTAGCCAGTGGGTCCTTTGAAACCTCCAAAAGGGTAAATAATGGCTTCATCTTTCATGCCTAAATGCTTTTTTTTCCTGTCTGATGTAGGAGACTGACTGCTCACCCTCATGAGCAGAATAAGCCATAGAATCATACATGATTTGGGGTGGAAGGGACCTTGAAGATCATCAAGTTTCAAACACCCTGCTATGGGCAGGGAGCCTTCCATTAGACCAGTTTGCTCAGGGCCCTATCCAACCTGACCCTGAACGCTGCCAGGTATGGGGTGTCCACCACTTCTCTGGGCAACCTGTTCCAATATCTCATCATTCTCAGCGTAAATATTTTATTTCTAGTATCTAACCTAAAACTACCCACTTTAAAGCCATTGCCCCTTGTTCTGTCACTACATGACCTTGTCAAACGTCCCTCCTTGTCTTACTTGTAAGGCCCTCTTCAAGTACCAGAGGGCTGCCATAAAGCCGCTTCCCAACTGCAGCAGTGTTATGGTTACCACCATCTACTATGCTGCTTTACCAGCAATTTCTTGGATCAGTTATATTTCATTAGTAGTTATTGTACTATTTTTAATGCAATTATTAATATTAAAATATCGATTGAATAGCCATTGCTAATATGAAAGAATTAATTATATTTATCGATGAATAATTTTCTAAAGAGTGCTCCATTAGGAGTCACTGGGTGCTCATAACTGGTGAGCACAAGACTGTGGTTAAATGACCTCTAAACCCTGTGTCCTCTCCCTTTGCCAGCTTTTGGTGGGACTCAGTGAGGAATGCATCTTTTATTGAACCCTGTGCTCTCCAACATTTTGTTCTCAGGAACCTGTGTGCTTGTAGCACACTGGCTGCAGATAATTCATTGCTAGTATTTGTGCAGAGGAGACAGCAATCAATGAGTAAGCCAGAAACAACACATGCTGGGTGGCTGGTCCTGAACCTCCACAGAGAAAGATGAGGCACGTGCTCATAGATCTGCACATGGATCTGCAAAAGGAGGATGCGAATGGGAAAATTAATCTCCATGTTCTCTGCTTTGTAGGTCCTCATGGATCTAGAAGAAGGCAGAATTGTTTTCATTGGTAGTCTCTTTGCTTTTAAGCCTAAAGCTTTAACTGCTTCAATTATTATTCTTCCCTTTGTAACAAAGGTGTATTTTGCTGACACACTCATTTAATTATGAGGTTGAAGTGGGTGCTCTGACCTCTTGCACACCAGGAGATTACAAAACAGGGATTGGGGATCTATTTCTGTTAAAGAGCATTAGTGAAGGACAGCAATCATTTGCTCAAATTGGGTTAAGGTCCAAAATGATTTTTGTCCACTTGTTCAGATTAGGCTTGTAGACCACCTCCCACCTTACAGAAGGTAGAAAAAAGGGGCACAAAAGTACAAGACATGCTGAGTTACACAACTCTGAACAGGGTCAAATTCATCCATGTCTGTGTTTTGTACCTATTGGATCACGCTTCCAAAAAGGAGTGCTTGCTGAAAACCAGAAGAATTCCTGCCTAATTAATTCATCAGCTGATCAAAAGGGTAATCAAAACCAAAAGAAGAAGGGAAAGAGAGGGAAAAGGTGCACTAAGCAAACAAACAAACAAACATGAAAACATTTAAACTAGAAGTCATCAAATTAGCATGACCACTGCCAAGCTGAAGTGATGGCAATCTACTGGCAGGAAGGATTTCAAAGGCACAGATATTGGCAGTCTATCATCCTGGAGATAAAAAAGCGGAGTCATTAATATTCAAGAATTTGCTTTTGAAGCTCTGGGTCATTCACATCCCCTACACAGTTTTTCCATATAAAACCAACTGAAACCACTGGAGAAGGATTGAATTACACAGCAGGTTATATAGATGATGGAGTGGGAAAAGGAATGGTGAGAATAATAAGAGTTTCTTAAATTTTAAGCTCTTGTACATGAATAAAAGAGAAACATACTGTTTAAATTAGCAAGACATAACAAAGCAAAGAACGGATAGAAACCTCAAGTAGGAATGACTCAGCCCATAAACCTGAGGGCTAGCAGGAAAAATGGACAACAGAGACAGAAACCAACTTAAATTTAAGGAAGAGGAACTTTAAACTGGATTACAGGAAAAAAAATCTGACTCAAAAGGTTATTGGGCTAAAGACAGGCTGCCAAGAGAAATAGTTAAAGATACAATTATCAAAGAATTTAACACTGTAAGCAAAGAGCATTGACAGGCTTGTAACATTTGTATATGGGATGAATTTACCCTGATAAAGCCAGTGGCCCAGACTAGAGAGAGCCGTGATTCTTTACAGCCAAATTTCTCTTATAAAAAATGGTGTGGAATTCCTTTTACTCACTTCCAGTAAATTACAGCACATCGAACAATCTCTTTTATACTTAAATGCTGCAATGTGTTTGTCCTCAGCGTGTTTGTGCCAGGCCTAGGTTTACAAGGTTACTGCAGGTTACAGCACTGTCGTCTGGCACATGCACATCATCGATGGTCAGGGCTGAAGCACTATTTCTGTAAACAGCAGTGGGCTTGGGCAAAAGGGCTTCCAGGTCCAAGTGCCAAAGAACAATGCCAGCTTCTGCTGCCATATGGCATGGAGACAAGCAGCAGGGTCAGAATTTCACAGTGTGTTGCCTGGTTTCCTTCCTCATATTGATGAGCATTAGCCAAGGAGCTGTTCATATAGGCTTGCAAGGCGGTACCACTTGTGTAGTCAGCCTGTGTGGATTTTTTATAAAAATTTAAATAATCTAAATGTGTCAATATTCAGGGGTTCAGTTTCCTGGGTTTTCCCTCCCTGATCTTTTTCTTTTCCTTATTAGGACTGAGTGGTAGTTTCTAAGGAAAGCTAGATGGAAAGTCAATGTTTCTTTTGAGAAGAAAATTAAAATTATGGAAAAAGAGAATGATTTATCATAAAAATATTCACAGGACTCAAATATTGAAGACGTCTTTCAACAAGAGCTGCATTTATGGTCAAAAAAATTCAGAACTGGACATTCTGTGCTGGAAAGATCGTAACTATACAATTCAACCTTGGACAGGAAGTCTAGTAGCAGCCATTTTCACCTCTAATTTCAGTCCATCAAGACAGAAAAAAGGAAAGCAAAAGGGTACTTCTCTCTTGCAGAAAAAGAGGAAGGATAATAGCAGCCCTTCACACTCAGGGATGAAGCAGAGGTAGGAGAAAGATGGGCAAAAGATGAGGGAGTTTTTGCTTCCTCTCAGGGGTTTATTCGGTTATGTTGCAGGACAGTGAGATCAAGTCCTCCACCTGCAAGCGGGAAAAGGTGATACCAAAGCTGCAAAAGGTCCGTTGTACTGCCTGCTGCTCAAGCAGCATCAATCCAGCTCTCCACTCATCCCTTCATCCACTGCAGCCCAGCACCCCTTGCAGAAAGCAGCCAAGTACAATCACCAAGCTGCCCTTTTGGGCAGGAGCACTGCAGGCTCCCATCCGCCTCTCTCTGGCACAAGGGCCAACAGCTAATTTAGGCTTCTCTCAGTTATTGAGCTGCTGATTTTCACAAAATTTCTATGTCCTTAACTATTTTTGAGAATTCTGCCTCTTCTCTCCAGATTAGTTGAAATCAGCCAACAGACTCAGAAGTTGTGAAGGGAGGAGTGGGCGAGGATGACAGTAGGATATGAAGAGAGGAAAAAAGGTAAGAGTTAAACTAACAATATTCTGGCACTCAAAGTAGTGATTTTTTTTCTATAGATACAGGCAAGTGGTGGTACGTTGACAGCTCTGGGGCACAGGAGCCTCACTGGAGTGTAATTTAAGACACATGAAAGACAGCACACAGGAGACTGAATGAAAAGTCCTATGGGAGATTTTTCTTCCACGTTTGGACTTCAGGTAAGTAAGTAGAAAAGAGTTTAATACTTGATTTCTAGCTATCCTGTTCAATTTTCAGATGAGTCTAAATCTCCATTAACTCCTTCACACTCACTGGAGGGGTAAGCACACAGCTGTGGTGTCCCAGGAAAAAAGCTGTGTGAGAGAACTTGCTGCCTTTTGTGCAGTCACATTGAAATGTATGGCCATTTTACTCCAGGTTCCCATGGTTTTGTTTCACTTCACTCCCTCTATTACCTTTTTCCTGTAATAGTTTGTGGAGAAATACTTTGAATTTATCCTCTTAACACGTTAGCCCAGGTGCATCACCCATATGCCTCTTGTGCTTTGCTGCAGCTGAAAGCACTTGGGCTGACCAGGCCTTGGAAGCTTTGCCTTTGACTGATTCCCATTTCAGAAACTGGAGAGCAAAGAAACACTTTCCTCCTATTCCTCTCCCTGAACTGGGAAGCATCGCCTTGTCACTGGGGTGACAAAGAGGAGACAGGGCACAAGGGCTTAAAAATGAACAAACTTTTTAGAAGGGCTAAAGGCTCCCTGAATTTCACTGTTTCAAGTCAGGTGCAGTGTTGAGCTAGGCCCGTCAAAATTTACTCTTTTCAGGAAGAAGGCAACAGAAGGAGCCCTTGATGTGCCCATATATGGGCCAGCCATTTTATTTAAATCTTGGGGTGATTATGGCAGAAATAAAAAGGATTTATTAACCTATCTCCTCCTGGCAATTACATCCTTGCAGGCAGATCCTTTCTGTCAGCCTCCCCTTCAGCCAACTCCACAGACTTTTGGTTGTAGCAAACTACACAGCCCATTCATTCCTACAGATGCCCTTTCAGGTCTCCTTGAGCTTGGGCCATGTCCATTCCTTGCTGTTTTCAGCAGTTTCCTTGTTTCTATAGGTTTTACGTCTCAGCAAACCAGCTTCCTGGAGGAACGGGCTACCACCCACAGATCACCGCCTCGCTAATGAACACCTCACACAAGGTAAAAATTAATAAATAAACCAGATCTCGTCTATTTCACAAACTTGGGCTATTCAAACTGACAGCTCATTTTCCCATTTTTTCTTTGATGAACTGTAGTACCTTTGCTCTGCTTCAAGGACACAAAATTGCCCACTAACCTGATGCTGGTCAGAGAGAGGTCATATGCTGCTCCTCTGACTTGGGAAAGTTGAATAATTTCTGGACACCAGTACCAGAGGCTGTTAGAGCTTTGCTTCTAAAACTCTTCTCTCACTTGATGTGTTTCACAGCTTCCACTGCAGTGAAGTCTCCCCTGAGCCGAGTATAACCCTGTAGTGCAGCAGAACATCAGACTTGCAGACAAGAGGTTAAATAGGTATCTGTCACCTCTTCATTTGGCCTAAAAGAAGAATCCACAGGTTTTGGAAACAGGAAGAAAACAGGAAGTCTAGTCCTTCAAAGTGGGGAGCTGGGACAGCCAGCTCCTGCCCCTACTCTGACTGCTCCTCTCCTGTAGTACTGCCCTTTGCCATCCCTGCATCATTTGCATGCTCGTGCAGCACGAAATGCTCTGCAGCCAGAGCAGCTGGCTGGCCCTCACTGGAGCCTGCCGTGCCAAGCCTTTTAGACCACAAGTCACCGAAATCCTGCAGTCAGGAAACTTCTTCTTTGTTCACGGCGCATCAGTTTTGCTCTCTTTTTCAGCTCATCACTCTTCATTGGGTATGTTCTCTTGGTTTGTGAACTGCTGGTCTCTAGGAATTCCAGTGCTACGTGGTTGTTTGCAGTTTGGCTTTCTCAATCTATTTCATACATATATATATATATGTACATCAGTCTCTCTCTCACTCAAGCTCCAGTGACTGACTGAGTTCCTCTCACAGGGTCTTATCAGTGGCCTCAGGGCAGAACAAGCCACTTTTTGCCAGTCTGTGTTCCCATACAGGCACACAGCCTGGTCACTAAACCTTTCCAAAGGCCTCAGAAAATTTTCACCTATGGTAATTATGTTACCATCATCCTGGAGTCCTGTGAGGAACCTGGAAGTTTTCCTTCCAAGAATAGCTGCTATAAGGAGTAAGGGTTGACACTTTAATGGCAACCACTGCATGTTTTACACAAATCAGGCTACTGAGCACATTAATACACTCAGTCAGTGGGTTAGCTACTTAACAGAGCCTTTTGGGTAAAATGGGAAAGACTGCAGGAAATTAAGACCTGATTCTCCTGATAGAGGAAAAGGGAAGACTATGATGCTTTCTCATTTGCTACAGACAAATTAGAAGAAAATACTGTAATTAATTACTACAGGTGTTTTCTCAGCAACAGTAAAAATACCGTCTACAGTTCTCAAAAAATGAATGCAGAAAATCACGAAAGTTTTCTGACACACACAAGTGAGGGAAGGACAGTGATTTTCACTGATGTGGAATTTTGGGAAAGAAAAAAAAATCTGGGTTTTCCCCTCCTCCCAGTGGAAAGGATCCCAACTGCAGGAATGTGATGGGACCTCTCTAGTGCCACTTCAACCCATCATTTCAGTAAAGGACCAAATTGCCGTGCCATAGCAGTGTGATTGTGGTCTACACTTCCTCTCTGTGTTGTGACTCAGTGCAGGGGGAACAGCCTGTCGGGCCACTGTGCTTTGCTTCCAGCTCTGTGCCTGCAAGGCCTGCAGGTAGAGAGGGCCTGTGGGGCTCTGCAGCCCTCAGTCTTTAGGTGTGCACTAAGAAAAGAGTTCGAAAGAATTTTTAGCAAAAGGGATCTAGGCCAAAATGTCTCCCTCAGTTGCAGTTTAGTTTAGCATTGCCTGGTCAGAAATGAGTTATTTCATATTCTTAAGGAAAAACTGGAACTGACAAATTCATTACTTTATCAGGCTAATGTAGTAAATTAAGAGGTAATTCTGAAGAAATAATGAAAACTCTCTAGTGGCATATTAATTATGACTTTCAGCTATTAAGAAAGGAGGATTATGGATATGGCCAAGAATAAAAAGAGATACATTTTTAGGGTCCGTGAGTTTATCTTTTCAGGCATCAAACAGAAAAGAATATATTGATTTCCCTGAATGCAGGTAATTTGAGAAGTCTTGGACCAGATATGTCATTTTTTTACTATATGGCAAAATTAAACTTGCTATATTTCAAACTTCAGTCTCTGCTCAAACAAATATATGCAAATTCATGGTTTTGATCAAAAATATTCAACCTCTGGTAACAGACAACTGTCCCAGAGCTAGAAGTTAAACTTTGTAATTGTAATGTCATTTATTAATTTCTTACCACGTATTTTGTTTCTCCTACCCAGAGTTGATATAAAAGGATTACAATCTGGGGAGTATTCTGAAACATTATGGCATGTATATTGTAATATACATGGTAATTGCATGGTAATATATATAATTGCATGGTAATATATATATATAATTTGCAATGGTAATATATATATGGTAATGGTATAAATATATATATATGGTAAAATTGCATGGTAATATATATATATGGTAATTGCACGTAAAATAAAAATACCTAACTCCATGTTACATGAAGGGAAATAAAGAATGAATTACTGATTTCCATTCAGATGATTTCTCTGCCTGGAGTGCAATCTGTCTGCAGTTCAGAATGAGCAGCTGGACATAATCTAGAGCCTATCTTCCTTATCTACCTGTTGCCCAAACAGGAGAATCATGATAGGACTTGGATAGGTCTTTGATGTAATGCTACGATTTCCAAAGTCCCATTTCCCTGAACGTAACTGAAACAAGTAACAGGAGGCAAGATGGAGTTTTGAACATGTTTCCTGTTTAGAAAAATGAAAGCAAAAGCCCAACCCCAAATCCAACTGCTTTCCAGGGAATACTTGGTTATGACTATGTACTGCTGATTTGCAAGCTGTCCACAGGGTTTCCATTTGCTTCCTGATGTCTGCTGCCCCATTTGCTGCCTGGCAGCTGCTCACAGCCAGAAGAGAGGCAACAAACCAGCACCAATAGCTGCACTCTTTAGTCCCTTTGCAGAAGCATATCTTTTAAGGTTATCTTGGATTCAAGTATCTTTCAAAAAGGGGAATTCACTGGCCTTCATTTAGCACATGGTAAATGGTAGTAAATGGTATTTCAGGCATTAGCAGGAGCTGCTGCTGACTGTGCAGGGCAGAGGAGACTCATGACTGCTGGCATTTTCTGGCAGAGAGCAGCAGTGCAAATGCTGGCACACAGCAGGACAGGGTTTAGCTTTCTACCTACACCATCAGTGGAAAACATGGCCCAGCAAGTGCAGCTTTGGGGTAGAGCAAGAAGGTACAACCAGGGCAGCATTTAGGCTTAAGGTTTTCAGCAAGTGCCTTTTCCCATCTTGAAGGTTAAGTGGCAACTAATAATAAAGTTGTATGTCATCTATCACCTGGGAACAAGTGACTGCAAGATAGAGTCTGTACATGTCTTCCATTATTGTCCTTTAGAAAGCATTGAAAAAACCTAAAGCGTGGACATAATTTGAAGATAACACATAATGCATTCTCTCCACATATTCCCCTTTTCATTGAGTGTATGTAATGTTTAAACACATGTATGATTGTGTTCCAACGTCCTCCAGATCTTTCTTCTTTTGTTATTGCAGTATTTTTTCACAACACCCCAGTCTTGCAGTTTATTCAAAATAAAAATTCTTTAAAGTCAAAAATATAAAGAACAACAGTGTAGAACTTAATCCCAAAAGACACAACACACGTTCACTATTTAAGCCACCACTGCAGTTGAAAGCAGTCCCATCTTCCCACTGCAGCAGTCAGTTGGTTCATACCCCGTTTCCTTGCATGCTGGTGCATGGGAGCAATGAACAGAACCAGGTAACTAATGCTGGGCAAAGCTTTTTTATTCCCCTGGAGCAGTTTCCCTGCTCTGTTTTACACACAGATGTACAATATTTGCACCACACAAGAGAAGTGGAGTGTAGGAAAGGAGAAAGAAACAAGTGGCCTGGAGAGGCTGGAGGTGTGTGGAAGGGAGCAGAGGAGAAAAGGGTTGATAGTAGTGAAGGTTCATGAAGGATTATGGTGTTCACAAATCATTAGCCTTCATTTTGGCATGCCAAAATCTTGTGCTGCCAGTAAGATGGAGGACAAACTCTTTGGGATGACAAAGTCCAAAAGGGAAAGTACCACATGCCTATAACCCTGTTGTTAATTACTAATCCCTGTGAAAAAAATTAAATTAATATTCTAGACAGACAGACAGACATCTAACAGACTCTTTAGTTCTGCAGCTATCTCTTGTATCAAGAATCATTCCATAAACCAGTGGTTAAATCATTGCAAGAACCAGTTAAACCAACTATTACCTTGTAAATGAAAGTAGGATTAAATACATGCTTTTATCAACATAGATAAAATAGCACTTTTCCTGCCTTTCATCAAAAATAATCAGAGAGCCCTGGTGGGATCTCATATTACCTGTAGTTTTTATACCCCAGCACACTTGCTGATAATGTAAGAAGTAAAAATTAGAACTAAATCAATTGTCAGACAAATGAAGGAGTACACTATGCAGTGCATTATCCTCTGGTCCTTTATTTCTTAATTCACCTACTAATTCCTAAAATCCATCCATTTACAATGAAACTTCCGATCATTAGTGGGATTTAGCAGGTTTCCATTGTAAGCCAGCATTCACATTTCTCATTAGAGTTGCTATGCATAGTGTTGAAGGGCACTAGATACAAAGCTTGTCAGTCCACAGTTCATACATCTATCCAGGGTATATTAACACAAGAAGTGAGAATTTTCTGAACAGTTACATCCTTTTTTTATAATCACGTTCATCAAGACTCACTTTAGCACAGGGGTTTATGTGGGAAAGCTAGGATGTGGCTGCATGACTAATTTTTAAAGCTTATGCGCAGCTTCTCAGGAATGCAGCTGGATTGAACTCCTTGGTGGCTTGCTTGTGATGACTGAATTGAAATATGTTGTAATGATACTCTGCTCAAGAAACGTGAACTCATTAGAAGTTGAGACTAGAGATGAACTATTAAGTAATTTTTCCTTTTCTGCTCCTTTATTACCTAATTAGAGCAAATACTTTACATAAGAGTGAGCAGCAACTTGAAAACTTGGCTCATAAGGTGATAATATCAGATGTAATTTCTGTTTACTCGCATTTTGAAAAATTTGGCTTCCCTCCTTATTTTTGCAGGAATATGTAGCATATAGAAATTATTTAATTAGTACCTTGAAAATTAAAGACTCCTTTATGCCAATCAAACACATAGCAATTTCTGAGTTCCATACTTTTCAAAAAAATTTAAATTTTTCTAAATTTAAATAATTTAGAAACTTGTTGAAGGCCACCACTTCCTTAGATGGCTTTTTAGCAGGCATGAGAAAAGTGCTATTTAATTTCACACTCCAGTAATCCTTTAACAATTTCCTTTCAGGCAGAATGTAAAATCTTATTGCTAATTCCTTAATAAAATAAAAAGTAAATTATAATGGATATGTCTTTAACCTTGGACCAGTCTGAGCAATTTTTTTTCCCTCAGATAAAACACCAAAGATCAGCACAAATGGCAAGTGATAAACTGGCCTTTGGGAAATACTCAAGAGTCCTCCTCCTCCCTTTGTTTTCACATCAGCTCTCTCTGGAAATGCCTCTTCTGAACTACTTGTTTTAGCATCAGTCACTCAATTTTGATTCCTCCCACCCCTTAATTGTGAATGGCGAAAGTTGCCAAGATCTTACGTTACCCACCTTAAATTCTAGCTCCCTATCACCGTGAAGCAATGTCACAAAGACTACACCTTGTTAAGATTAACAATAAACACCAAATTATCAGAAGTGCATATCTCAAGGGCTTAATTGCATTTTCCTACATGCTTGAATTTGCAGAAGAAAAAAAATATCTATCGCTCTCTTTTGCAAGATACAGCACCAGGAATTCCCTTGGACATTGTATTTACACTTGACAAATAATCCTCTCTTTCAACTTACCAATACCTCTCTTTCCAATTCTCAGACTCTCACCATATGATGGACCCCAGCTTCAACAGCTGTGGGGATTCTGTTTGAAAAGAACTTTATAGATGCTCTAATTCATATAAGACCCTGCTGGTTTACAGCATTCCAGGCATCTAATGGAGATGCACAGGTCAAATAATGTAATTACCTCTGAAGGGCAATGGCGGTGGTGGTGGTAGTAGAAGTAAGAGCAATAGCAGCAGCAGTAACAGTAGTAGTAGTACTAATGTCAGCTCTTCCTAGAGTAACTCTAGACAAGTAAGCTAAGCTTCTTTTTCATCACTGCTTTTTTTATTTTTTTCAAGACACCTAAAATTATATGTGTATGAATAACTCATCACTAACATTAAAATCTGTTAGACACATAGAAATAAAGCTGTCTTCCGGCTTTCTGAGTCCAGAGTCTTCCTGCATTAGGAAACACATATGAGGATGTATCAGAAACACCTCGAGAAGAAAGTTTTTCATGAACAGATCAAGTTGCATCTAAAAAACAGTTGGGAGTTTCTTGGTTCCAATCATTCTATTGGAAAAATTTTCAAAAATCTGTTTGATCAGTTGGTTGGAAACCATCTTCCAAATGTCACTTTACCCTTGTCATGGCTAATCACTACCTATGTGTTTTTTCTGACTCTATCACTTGGTGCAAACAGTTGTTTTCCCAACCTGATAATTACACGTGGCTTGACAAAATGTGCAGCACTGTAGGTGGGTGACAAGAAAGTGGCACATCTTTATCCAGTGTCTCCTTCCCACCCACTTAGGTAGGGAGAATACTTCTGGACATGACTGAGCACTGTGATTTATCACCCAAGTCGTTCACTAAGAGAAAGATTAGAAAGACATCTCCATTACAGGTGGATCAATCCACAAATTCTTTATTTCATGGAGACTTTGTCCCTTCCTCTGGCCCCTGTTGCACAAAACTTCAGGCAACATGAAGCCTCAATATAGCAACTCAATTCTTACTGAAGCCATTTGGCATGGGCTTTCCACGTATATATGTGTACAAATATAAATGCATAGACATCACTTTTTAAAAGCTGTCATTTCCCAAAAGGAGCCAGTGAGGTAGAATTGCTATTAAAAACAATTAATTTGCAGCCATTTTTTAAACACCTAATTTCCCCACTAGCCTGTATGCAACACTACTTCAAACAGCTACACACGGTCTTATTTAGTGGATATATGAGGAAAAGGTCTGCATTATGTTTGCTAAAAGGACTAGGATTTCAATTCCATCTGCTGCTGGGTGTGTTTGATTTGTGTATTAATTATGCCTGTTTGTAGCTGTAAATTTGCTCCAGATTAGTAGGTGATTGGTTCCACGCATGGATTCACTACACTGCATGGCTCCCTTGCACTTTTTATAGTTTTCAAATGGTTCCATTCTTATGCTTCTAAAACTGCTTTTAATACCTATGTTATTCAGTGTGAGCTTTCAACTCTGTCTTATTCAGACAATTTTTTTTTTTCCCCTTAAGAGAAAACATATCCTTTTGATTCTTCTCTTCGTGGACCCCTTTTGCTGGTGTATTGTCAGCTTTGTCCATGGTGCTACTATGAAAAACACAAGACAAAACTGGTTTTTTTCCCAGTCTTACAGGGAAATTCAGCACATTCACATTTAGCATTTTCTATGTGGAATGACTTAAACTAATAGGTTTAGGCATTATATGAGCACTCAGAACGGTGTATACATACCCGTTACTGTGCAAAATTTAAATGCTTGTCACATCAAAATAAAACTCTCCCACATGTGGAACATTTTTGCTCTTGATCACTGAGTTTTCTTCCTGGTTTTCAAAATGCCCAAAAGTTCTGAGCTGTCACCTTTGTACTTAAGACCTGTGAGATATGCTTGAAAACGTGACACGTCTGAAATGAGCTGCATAAAAACTGCCTTTGTGTCTATGAATGTTTGTGTACACTTAGAAAATAAATGTTGAAGAGGTCAAGCTGATTTCTCTCATATTTTAGGAAAAGAATCGCTCTGAGCTGAAAAATTGTATGCCAAGTTTCTGCCTGAAGCAAATTTTTGCGATCAAATTAAAAACCTTTGAGACTAAGAGTTTATAATGGAAATACTAACACAGCCTTAACCATGGCAGCACTAGCAGGCACTGAAATAATATTAGGAAAGCTCTCCCTGCCCACAATCTAAACTAAATAAAAAAGATGCCATTTTCCAACATATACCCCAGGCTAGCAAATAACAATGATTTAATGTACTTGCCCTGTGGTAATATAGTACCACTGCAAATCTCTGAGCCAATTTTTCTTTTCTTTTCTTTATTTTTCTTTTCAAACATATATGCCCCATAGGGAAAGGATTGCAATTTAGCTCTTATTTGTGGATATATCGCTTTCATTTCAACAATTCTTGAAAGCCTTCCTGCTGTCACATGCTACTGTATGTGAGCACCCAACTGAATAAAGACCCACCAGGCTTTTTCAGGAGTTTATTCACAGGTTTGGCTTTGCTTATTGTAGTATGCACCACATTTAAATTAGATGAGGGCTACTGTAAAGCAATAACATTGTCAATGACTGGAATCTCACTTTCCCCTCTAACAGTCTGAAGCAAATTAATGTATTGGTTGTTAATTAACAAGTAAACAGTTTCTGCTACAATGTCAAGGAAAAAAGAATGTGTTCATTAATATGAACAATCTTCATCTACAAAGATGATTTACACAATGCATGTAATGAGATAGCTTTCCCCTAACTAGTACACTACCAAACTGAAGAGCTGATTCTTAGGACTTTCTTGAAATTACAATATTGTTTTTTTACCAATAAGAAAGACAGTCTCAGTCACCTATGCCACCATTGTAAGCTCTATAGTAAGTACTTAAAAAAAGAGAGATTTCTGGAATCACTTGTGGAATTAATAAAATTGGTAACTACGGACTTACACTGCATCAATGATACATATTATTCCTGTGATAAGTTGAGCTAAAAATAAGATTAATTTGGTTATAGAAATTCCTTAAACAACAACACTTAAATTATTTCAAACTTGAAATTTTTCAAGAATTTTCTGAAAAAATCAGCAAACACTGGCTAAAAAAGCAAAGCAGTTTGGATACACCAATGTAATCAGCATGCCTAGTGCTTTTCTGTTAACCCTCTGAGTAGAACCATAGTATTCTGGATTTTTTGTACATTAATGCTACGAAAATTGTAACTTACGGAAATACTAATTTTTATGTCATGACTTAATAAATCATGTCCTAAATATATCTGGGCTAGGCATCTCATCTCATGAGTGATTAATCCATCCTAGAATTTTTAATTATCCGTTAGAGAAGCCAGTCTCTAGCACCTGTACTGGAGGCTTAGATTATTGCCCTATATTAGATGCTCAACTCTTGGACAGATACATCTAGATGAGACAACTCCCAGCTCACTACCTTTTAGCTAATCCTGTGCTATCAGTACCACATTTTCACATCAAAGTTTGCTTACTCCATGTAAGCTCACTAGAATATTGCACTTAGGTTAGAGTCCATGTTATCCCCGCTTATATTTAATTGAGAGGAATTAAGCTGGAAGTGACCCTGTTCTACTTTCCTGCTAATACTAAGATCAGGCTGTCAGGCATCTCCAGAGACCAAACATTAGATGACCTGAATCACCCTTCGGAAGTGCTCCATCTCCTTGGTGATAGATGGTGCCTACCACAACTGCCATCCGTCTCTGCTAACTAAAACAATTCTTGTCACATTCAGCAGCAATACCAGGCAATGATTCAAAAGGGAAATGAAGAAAGAAGTCAGAAGGACTGGTCTGTATTACAGTAAAATGACCACGATGTGCTATGCGCTCTCCAGATTATCACATTAGAAATAGCCTATTATGCTTGATTTCTTTTTTTCATTGGTGTTTCAAATATTTGTAGGGCCACATATTCTGTCTTCACTTACCCCCAAGAAATCAGAGGTTAGATTAAAAAAAATGGAAGTCACTGCCAAACAAGCCTAAACCATTATAAGTTCCATGAAACCATAAATATATATACATATATATGGATATATTAAAATATATATCTATGGGTATATGGATATATTTTAAATCATCACTGGAAACTCTTTTGAAACAGTTCAAATATTCAGATACCTTTGCTTGAAACCTAAAATAGGATATCAGCAATTTGAAACCCAGTCTCTCACAAACCTAAAAATAACTTAAAGAAATATTTTTATAGTTATGTTCATAAAACATGAACCAAAGATCAGAAACATAAGATGCTGGGGATGAGTAGGATTTTCAGGATCTAGGATTATTTTTACATACATTTTAAGTAATACAAGATGGTATAAGATGAAGGAGCCAAACATCTTATTTTAATGATAACCCTGTATTCCAAAACAAAGAAAAGGAAAATCCCAGATGGGTTTTTGAATAATATTTCTCATGCATAAGGTGAAACATATTTTTTTTTCTCCTGACCTCCCTCTCTAATTAAGAAGAATGAACATTGGACTCTGCTTTAAGACTGCCAAATTTTCACAATAGTCAAGGAGCATGTGGTATTAATGGACACTTTTTTATTACCACATGTATGTCTTGCATTTACATGGCTGAGCTGTATCTCTTCTAAAGGGAAGGCTGTGATATAATGTGGGAAGGTCAGTGCTGGTCAAATGTGTGCCAGATTCTGACCTACTGTAAATTAGGGTAGGTAAGTGGCAAGGAAGGCTTTATCTTGACTGAGGGTTTGATCCTATGGAAAAATAATCCTTGTCCCATCCAAATGTTACAAACGTACAACCATGAAGATCACAATGGCAGTGGTTGTGCCCTATTTACTGAAAATCTTCTCTCTGCAATGAGTCTAGGGTTGGATGGTCATAGTCAAGGATCTGACACAGATACAACCCTTTCCCAAAACCTAAAATCTGAGAACTTTCGTAGGGCAGTTCCTTTGTCCCTTCACCTCCTGCCCCAGTGGAGTTCTCCAACAAGACACTTATTTGCTTCACTTGCTTTAAGATGTTGTTACTCAGGTTCCAGACAGAGTAACTGAGGCCAGACACAGGCCTTCTGCCCACAGACACACATTCAGAGATCCATCTCCTGATGGCTTAGATGACTTTCTAGTAAACTCAGAATCCGAAGTTGGTGTCTGATGTAAGCTTCCACCAGCAATTCCTTCTACAGTCGATGGAGTGAGACCAATAGGTTAATCAAAACACGAGTCCGGCCCAAACTGTGTGCCCGTGACAGGTGAAATGAATCAAACCTGGAATGCTCCTCTCTCTGTATTACCCAGGAAGTTTGGAGAACTAGTTGCTACTAAATATCTCACTTCTAGATTATCAATATCGGGTGGATTAAACAAAGTTCTATATGAAATACTTGTACCACTTGTGTGAAGATTCACAAGATTAAACTCCTGTGTTTAAAATTTTCAGAGCTTTCAATATATAAATTTTCATGTCTGAGGAAATGAAAGATGCACTTCGTAGGATGGAGAAACAGAAGAATTCCAATACTTCTTGAAATACAGTTCAACTGATCCTTCCAGCTAGAAGTGCAAAAGAGCTTTATATTAGCCCCCACCAGCTGCAGGTACACGTTGGCTGCCACAACTGCTCATACGGACAGTTCCATGAACAAACACAACTCAGAACGGGAACGATACTGTGGGCAACTTGCCCTGTTCCTGAAAAATTTATTTATACTTCCCAGAAAGATGAGAAAATTTGCATGTCATTTTGGGCAGTATATTGATACTTCTAGCTGTATGAAAGGAAAGAAAAAGGAAGGAAGAAAGAGAGATAAAGGGCAAGAGGGAGGAGAGAGAGAGACAGAAAGAGAGAGAGAGGAAACCACGTGACTCTTAAAAAACACGGTGAGAAAACTTTAACTTTAGAGGAGAAAACTTCCATTTTATATGAGCAATAAGAGAAACTATAAATTTCACAATGTTTTTTATTTTAGAACATGATTTTGAAAGTTGCTTCTTTCATTCAAGTGAAATTCTGAGCCATCTTTTTTTTTTTCTTTCAAATTATCACATCTGAAGCAAAAGTCTACACGCTGTAATATTTCTGTGGAAGCCAACTTTATAATAATGGTCAAATAAAAAGCTATAATGTTGTCTTGAGGTTTAACAAACCAGTAATATAGATATACTCTGTGTAAATGCCCATTTTATTAAATATTACAAATAGAACTGGTGAATAATTTTTAGTTTCTCCACTCTAAAGACAAAACTTTTGCTAATTCCTTTTCGGCTTTACATATATATTAAATGACTTGTATTTTCCCCGATTTAGAACTACTCTAGCTATTTAAAGGGTAATGCTCATCAGTGTTAATCTTTTTAAATGGCTCTGCCAGAATAACCAGGTCATGCCAAGAGGAGGCCTGTACATTCCTGAATGTAATGCAAAGGAACCAGGAACTTCTCAACTAGATCATTACATACTATTACATGACAGAATGTGTCCTCAAGCAATTTCCCAAGACTCAACATTGTCATTAGCAGCAAACTATATGGGAGCAACCTTTTGTGGCCATCATCATGTCATCTTCTGTAAACCATGAGGATGCCCTAAACTGAATTTCCCGTTTAGCCCTGCATCATATTGTCCAATAACAGTCACTCCGTGTGGAAGTATGATGCCGGTTTGGAATGAGCTGCTGTAGAAGATACCATTTGTTTAATTTTATTTTCATTTTTAAGCCTATATATATAATTCCTAAGCAATAGTACATTTGATATATTTTTGGCCAGAAACAGGCAAGGAACTTCAGGATACTATAAAAGATATGTGCGTATAAAAGCAAAAAAGCCAGAATAAAACCCTAATATGGGTTGTCAAGATTTAAGGTGATCATTTACTCAGAGGGTTAACATGTGCTAAAATTACATACTGCAGTTCCTAGCTCCACTGATGAAAACATTCACTGCTTCTATCTTTAAATAAAAAAGCAAAATAGCCTTAACCCTTTGAGGATCGTATTAGCAGCAAGTTGCAATCTAAACAGAGAACAAGTATTTAAATCAATTAGGAAATAATTCTTACAAAGATTCTGTGAGCACCCTTTTGTGTTCCGCCATCCCAGCATTTACTGCTGGATAGATCAGCTGTAATCACTCCACACAGGCCTGAATCAGTTTCAGGGTCTCAAAGGGTTAAAGCCAAGACTTTTGAGAAAAAGTGTTTTATTAAAAGGGTGAGTTAGGTGAGCGAACAGTCTCGGATGAACTTGGTGAATAGTCTTCCGATTCGGAGTTGAGTTCAGGTGGAGCTTGCTGAGCCTTATAACGTCCCCTCACATCCTGGTTGCGTCTTCGTCGGAAAACCTGCCTCTCCTTATCAAGAGCGGTGGTCTGGCAGGGGCATAAAATAAGAATAAATGAAATTAGGCTGTGTGTGAAATGCAGAGATAATGAGAACCATGAGGTTTTATGTGGCCTGCAAATACCAGGGATAATAAATGTTCAGACCAAATTAAAACTGCTCTGTCTCAGTCAGGTCTGAAAGGTTGAGCCCACAACATATCTAAATGCTTTAAAAAGTGCATTTCCCAAACCTTAAGAGGTAGAGTGACATCATCAAGCAGATACGGTGCCATATAGATGGATGCCATATGTTCTACTTCTGGATGTTATTAATTTCATCCTTTAACAGATTCAAATTTCAAGCCAAATACCAAGTGACCTTCCCCCCACCCTTCTCAAAGTATAAATCTGTTTCTACAGGCAAGGCAGAGATGTACACTTGTCTTTGATTTGACCTAATGAAGGCTGATACACACTCACCCATGTTCAAGTCAGTGCAATCAGCTAACAAAGATGGATTGTGATGAAGTTGTCAGACAAGAGAGAAAAACAAACACCAAAGGGAGCTAGCCCAGCTCCTTGACACATCATGCCGCTCAATGGATGTTCTTAGGGAGAACGCTGAAGAGCTCTGACGGCAAGACCTGTTTAGCCTGACCACACTGTCTCTTCCTGTTAACCAAGGTCTATTGAATTCCATACTCTGCTAATTTTATCCATGTCTAGCTAAGGTATCTAGGAATGGGAAAGAGCAATATTCACTTGATGGGCATTATTTTTTGATCATTCTGCCATTACTGAAAATGCAGCTCTTAATAAGAGGGCTGTAACTTCTAGCCACATCTTCTTCTGCTTTTCTGGCACATTTACAAGGTTAAACTTCAACCCAAGTAAGGGTAGCCCTAGTCTGACTATCAGTTTCATGCACGGGACTAGGTTTTGCTGTTTTCTTGATTATGGGATCTTAGACTACAGTCCGTGAAACTAATGTAAAATTTTAAGTTCAACAGGATGGCCTTGATTCAGCAAGAGCACTTTGACACATGCTTAGCTGCTTCTGAAGCAGAGCTGCCCCCTTAAATCACAACCCATGACTCTTTTGGAAAAAGCAAAATGGGAAAAGGCAGGTGACCAGTAAGATGACATACAAAATGCAACCAAGTATCTGATCATGGCACTGGAAGCAAAGATAACTTTGAGAACTGAATAGGTTTCACTCATAAGGCTTGTAAAATTTGTCCCTATAATGAAAAGGTCTATTTAAAGGCATGCAGCCAAAAGGTTATTCTGCTTCAAAGGATTTGTTGTGTTCTCTTAAGATATGCATGACTGATTTCTCTAGAAAATTTACCAGTTACAGTGTGAGCCTCATGGGAGAGTAGAGATGTATTTATAGCCAACATATTTTTGAGACTAAAATGAAAACTAAATCCATCATACTGGTGCAGAATACCATTATAGCGATTCATGCTTTCAAATAATGCAACCAGCATTCAATAATGATGTAACAGAGACAGAAAGATGGACAGGACTACAGAACTTCTACAGCAAATGGATTCAGTTAGGCTATATTACTGCATTATTATTTTTGTGTCTAGAACCTATATAGCACTACTTTAAAAGGGTAAAATGGTCCACTTAGGTAAGTTCATCCTTATATTTTAAATAATAATTGCTAAAAGATCCAACACTTTTCATCTGCAGAAAATTTCTTTGTTTACTGCTATCTTTTGGTTAAGAGATCTAATTAGTATTTTCAATGCCTTCTACATTTCTTAGCCTTGAACCAATTCAGTTTTTGATTATTTTTAATGTGAAACAGAAGAATACCTAGATCTTTTACACACAGTGAATATACTGCTTACAGTATGTAATTTTGTGTGAAAATTGAAAAGAATGGCATATATTACCACTCTATAAAATACAGATTTCCATTTAAAGGATTTTTTTTATGCTTACAGGAAATAAGCATTTATTTAAAGTTTAAACCACATCACATCATCCTGTGGTAATAGATACTCTCCCCTGAGAAACTCAAACATTTCTAGTTGAATAAATAAAAATACTTGTATTAAATTCAGAATTTTTTTTAAAACCTGCTACATGAGAATGGAAAATGTATATGTAAAATCTGAAGGTATTTAAATTTAGATAACTTACATATAAGAGAATGTATATGAAAACTGTTTTGAAATTTTGCCTAGGATATTGCTCTTTATAAAGAAGAACAATAACTAAGTAACAGGACATCTTCTTAAAGATGTCTTTAAAAATAAACCTCAAGATATTATCTTTCTATGATTGTTGGAAGAGCTTTAGAGATTTTCTTTAAATTTAGTTGTTTAAATAATTATAAAAGCACTCTCTGCCTCAAAAGTAAAAGATATTAAGCAAAACCCCCCTGACTATCTCACCTAATCTAGCACCTTATGCTGCTGTAGTTTGTAGGGCCAAATATTTCTGGCTTCCTAACCCTTCAGAATGTTCCTGAGATATTTTGTGACTGTGTTTTTCTTTGCATTTTTATCCAGTGTTTGCCCTGGATTTGATCTAATTGGTCTTTGTAAAGGCATACTTCTGTATTTCGGAGCATTATTATGGTTACGCGCCTGGGCTGAGAGATGTCCAGAGCCTATCTCACCCAAAAAAGCTTATTGAATAAAAAGGTATGAAGTCACAGAGAGTCAAAGAAGTCAGTATTTATCTACTGAAACCAAAAATACACAGGTCATATTCTAATGTTTAGTGTTTACCAGGTCGGAACTACAAAATGGGGCACTTCTGACCACAAAGAGAGTGCTCAGGCCCTACAGAACTTTCAAGAACAGGCTTATTTTGCCCGATGTTCCAGTGACATTTGACACTTTCAGTATGTAATACACTGCTGATGGTATTGCGGCTCTGCATTCTGAAAAAATGCTATTTTTCATTTAACGATATCGTGGTTACTTTTTACCTCAAAAGAATTTCCAAATATGATAGATCCATCCTTTGGAATGCAGAGAAGATGGTAAGATAGATTCATTTGAATATTGACTGTATGTGTTTTGTAAGTGTGATTTTCACCTACTGTACTTTCTCGTGCACATATTTCAAAAATCAGCTTTTTCATTATTACTGATGTTTTTGTAACAAACGCCTCTTATACACATCGCCTTGGTTTAACAGATGTATTCTTTCACCTGCTGTTCAGCTGGGTGGTTTGCCGGTGCATGAGCCAGTCCATTATGGATTTCCAGGGCATTTCTACTTCAACCTACTCTTTCAATAAATAATAAGAGGATCTGAAGTGCACTTATGCTTCACAGGGCTGCAAATCCCAGATTTTCATTATCACATTTTGACATTTTATTTTTTCCTGGCTCTAGGTTAGAGACTGAGAACTTTGAGCACTATATGAGAGTAATGGGAACTAAAATGTAAAGATAGCATTCTTATTTAAGATATGCAGCTGTCCTCCTGCAATCCATATGAGAAAATGTAGAGCTTCTTATCCAGCAGCAGATAAGTAGATTGCCTCTAATAGTTTGGTGCTGATGGGTCTGAAGTACTTCATTAAGCACTAATGTATTTTGCATCAACATTTAGTAATCCTGACACCCTGTACCGAATGGTTACCGAGCCATTTCTGTAAATGCATGTAATTTGTAGTAACAGAGCATTATTTTAAAATCATTGACATAGTAAGGTGCAGTTGGCACTTTTCCAGGATTTTTCCTTAAGGAGTGTCTTCATCCTGATTTCTACCACTTGAAGTTACAGGACTGCTGAGCCATGCAAATTAATTTTTTATCTTGGAAAACACTGCACTGTGTGTTTATGAACAGATTTTCAAAAACTACAACTCCTTTGATATATATGTTGGATTTGCAATGGGAAGCGCCTTATTTTAGCTATGGGCTGATATTTTCTGTCAGGTCAGTAATTACTGATGAAAGTAACTGCATTTTATGAAAGTGAGCAGTGACTGTCATTCTTTTCACTTGTCTTAATTTACTGCTGGCCACCAAGTATAGATATATATTAGTTTCATTAATAAAAGAACATTAATGTGCATTTTGCCTCTTAGTCCATACATTATTCATACCAGCCAGGAGACTAAACTGGGGATGCAGCTGTTCACGCATTAATCTAAGAAACCCTTCCCCTTGCTCGCTTTTATTCTGCAGCAGCGTACTTGCAATTTGTTAGCAATTTCCATGAAGCTTTGTTTAGCGTGTGGAATTGGATGAATATTGAAACATATGTACTGAAACTTACTGAAACACTGGTATTTTTCTTCCAGTACATTCTTTTATATCCTCAGTTTTATGCACAAATTTAAATGGTCACACTTAGATTAGTTTATTTTATTTCCTTAAACTTCTGGCTAGTGACCTTTATACCCTGACTGGTTACCTTGCTGTAAAAATGACCATAAAATATTGCTTGTGGCACAAGCCAGGCAGCCCTTCAGTCTCATCTTTTTTTAAATTTCTTTTCCATGGGTTTCTCAGGTTATATATATATATATTTATATATACACTATATATATTTTTATATATATATATATGTGTGTGTGTGATTGATTCATGAATCAAGACACTTGTTTGAGAGTACTTCAAACTTAGCAATGCACCTCAGTCCAGGAGTGAGACACTCATGGTATTTTTAGTCCCTCAGGCACAAGGTATAACTAAGTCAAGTTACACGGTGATTTGGAGACGTGCAAATGACCACATCGAGTGGACAAATTAATCGAGTGGATTTGAACCCAGACCTCCAAATACAAAAGGCCAATGCTTTAGCACACCATGTAACTTCCAGCATGAAATTTAGCTGAAATGAAAGTAAAAAAGAAAGAAAATGAAATCAATTCGATATATGCTTTGTACTGTATTGCTGAGAGAACACAAAGACAAGTACTCTATATACGTAACTGTCGAATTCATATTGCTATATTTAAGTTTGTGTTTACTCTTTGACATCCCCCCTTTTTAGAGACACAATTCCTCAGCTGGTTTCAATTACACGTGGAAGAGAGTTAGTGCCAAGTTGTTTGCATGAGTGAATTTTATTTATAGTTTGTAAATCAGTTGTGGGTTTTTTCTCAAAGATCGGGGTAAGAGATTTTAAATTATTTTAGGTATCTGCCTGTATTTACCAATATTCAGTTTACAGAAGGTTTTATGTTATTAAAAATTGCACTTTACGGATAGCAAGCCTGATTCCCAACCTCCTTGTCCCATCATCAAGATGTTTGGCTGTAACTTTTGACTTGAAAGTGTATTGTATCCACTTGGGACAGGTGTAAGTAACTCAACAGATGCAAAGTAATGTGAACTAGGAACCAAACAGAGAGGATGGAACTACGGGCCTTCAAATGAGCTATTCAGATACACTGGGACAGTGAGAACTGTATTTTAAAAAACCAGTATTTTATGAATTCAATATCAACCGGATTGATGATTTTGTTAAGCATCCAATGTAACGCATCTCCTTTCTATTGTCATTATATAGATAGATAATTAATGACTTTTCCATACACTTTCTGGATTTACCCATTTTGCTTTTCTAGAGTGTCTTGGATATATAGAAAATAACATACTCAAATATATCTATATATAATATATAATACTACACATACTGACATTTTCTACTAGTATTTCATGTTAGATGCAACCATTCTGGTGCTCCTTTGATAATCTGAATCAGCCCAGTCTTCAAGGTTTCAACTGGGACCTCCAAGACTTATCCCCTACTGATGCTGCTCTGGTCTTACTGCACCTCTGATTCCAGGGCTGATGTTCCAACAACATTTGGTGGGTTGGTTTTAAAACATGCATTAGTCTGAGGTCCAAATGGTTTTACTGATTTGGTCCCTGTGTTTTCCCTGATCCTCATATTCAAGGAACTGTGAAAGATTTTTCCAGGAATTATAGCTTATACCATCTACAACAACTACTGCTGTACCTAAAAAATCGTGTCACTTCAGCATGTATTATCCCACTGAAAGGGAATAAAAGAGGATGCAGAATATGCTCAGAAAAATTAGGATTTTGATAGACTTTGAAAACAGAAGTCTTTTAGGCAGAGAAAGGACAAGGTTTTCTGGTGCCATTCAAAAAGTATTTTAGAAGGCTTTTAGAAACTACAGATGAAAACAAAAAGAGGAGTGAAGAAGAAACGAGTAGTCTAACACTCACAAAGGGAGCTTTACATTTTCCTTGGGACATGGCTTCATTTTACACTGTACTTGTGAATTCAGAATAATGTTGATGGACCTGTGATAAATTATTTATTTTATAGATGTGAATGGATGAACATTTTTATATGTGTTGCATCTGTGCTACTAAAAACTAAACACTTGCTACAACAAAATTGCTTTATTTAGACTAAAATCTTGGTCACCAGAACAGCTGCATGTTTCTGGGAGATGAGAGAGGTCCAAACACACAGCAGTGCTTGGTCCAATGCACCCCCTCGCAGAGGATTTCCTAATTAAACATCCACGCCTAGGAGCCTTGCTCTCCCAGTTTGCCTTTCCACACTAGGTGCACAGTTTAGAAAACCCTAATTATAAACATTGTTGTTACTGCCCCCAGCTGGAAAACAGAGCAGTTTATGTATGAATAAGAGAGATTATCGCCCATCTGCTCCAGACCATTATTCAGGGATGTGTCATTTTGTATGCTGATGGCAGCCATTACTAGTGCGTTAGTCAAATGACCTTTTTTTTTATAGCTTTATTTATTTACCAAGTTGCAGAATTAGAGCCTTCCCCCCTACCCCTTCAAAATGCATATGGTTTGTTTCAAAGCCCGGGCTATGCAGTTAAACTGAGTCAAGGCCAATCTGAAGAGATGTTCACTTTTCTCACAGGCTCCTGTTTCTGGTGATCTGCTCCCCCTGAAGGAGGGGTTTTAAAAGATCCAAACATATTGTATAGCAAATGGAAAGACTTTCTTTCTTTTTTCTTTTTTTTTTTCTAATTTTTCTTTAATGTAAAATGAAAAATGTAAACGGAGAAGGAGAGTAAACTGACCATGGATAGCAATTTAACTCCAGGAAGATAAATAAAGCTGATGTGGATCTTTCCTGCCGTTTTACAGGGCAGGCACTAAATTTGCAACTCTTCGTCAGAAAGTTCTGCTTGACAGAAAATGCCTTCTTTCCTTCTTCAGCAGAAAATTCTTCTAATACTATCAAACCCACAGTTAGCTAAAGCTGGGCACTCAGGCCCCATTCCCCCCTTCTCCAAAACCAAGGAGCATGAAGAAGGATGTCAAGTGACAAGACAGATCAGCAGGTTTTGCTCAGCCCTTGCAGGTCACAGTCGGTTTGTAGCCACCACCACAAGTGTGATAGGCTGGAATTAGGTGAATTACAGGTACTGCTGCACACTCCAGCGCTTGGATTGAGAGTCTTTCTCAACTTTTGATAGCCAGTGTTCAACTCATGAATTGGAATGACTTTTCTACTTTTTGCCTGAAAAATAGGCTTATTTTTTGATTTGCGTTTGTTTCGTTTTTCTTTCCCCAGAACATCCATATCAGAAACTACTTAACCCTCAGTGTGTGCTCAGGGAACTGTTAGGTTTTATGGAAAGCGTGCTGTAGCCCGATCCATGCACTTGGTGAAATGATCCAGGGTAGGAGTTTTACTTTACTGGAAACACTCGCAGTGACCATCTCTGCTGTTTTGCTAAGGTGGTTACTTTGCTGAGGTTTTACAAATCCCTCACAGACAAGTTTTTAAAGGCAGTGTTAGAAAACACATGTCTCTCAGTAAACTTATAAAAAATTCTCCAGTTATCAAAATGTAGGTCTTGTGAGTAATAAAGAAAAAAGACAGCAATTAACCACTTGATGGAAATTCCAGTGCTCTGGATTTATTGAGGAGGTGTGTGGGCCTCTTGTGGGCTATCAGACCTGGAACTCTGCTTGCCCCCGCTCCAGAATAAGCCCTCCCACCCAGAGCCCCATTTTATCATACAGGTTAAGCCAGCTAACAACAACCCTGGCACGGTTACACAATGAAGAAAAATATATTCAAGAGACTCATGCAATATTTAAAAAAAAAAAATCAAATCAAAATAAATAGGTATCAGAAGGGTTTAAAAAAAAAAAAAAGAGAAGGAATGCATTGTTAGAAACACAAGCTTACCAGCACATACAATGCATTGTATTTCAGTGAACTTGGGAGAGTTTCTATGCCCGCGTTATGCAAATGCATTGTTCAATCTAAGGTAAGGATTGTGTTCAGTGGGTTTAAAATGACAGTATATAGCTCCACATCTCGCATGGAAAAAGAGGAAAATATATGCTGAGAGCCTGTTGCTGCTCCATGTGTTTTGAAACAGGAGCACAGGGGAAGCAGATGCCTTAACAAGCAGTAGGGAGGGGGAGGGTGCGTACTTCAGCATATCTGTAGATTTTCTATATACACTGTCCTTTTAACTATAGGGGAGATTGATACTGAGCATGTGCGATGAAGGGAAAGCTGGTAATGTGGGTGTGAGGGATGGGTGAAGAAAGGGAATGAGGGGGTGTGGCATCTCAATCAAGATTAAAACGAAACTGATAAAGCAGCATATGGACCGGATAACAAATCAAAAAGCATGTTTATCCACTGAAGGAACTGGTTAATGGAGACTGCCAGCACGTTGCCATGGAAACACTGACTGTTGGCGCTGCACCATCTCATACCTTATCCAATACATTCCTGGTTGTTGGTAGTAGTCCAAAGACCCTGATCTCTTGATGGTAAACCCGTGGTCCAGCTGAGCAGAGAGAAATGGGGCAACTCAGTGGATCGACATTAGGCTAGAGAATTCAGACTCCAGAGCAAGCTGTTCCTTATTTAGTGCATATTTACTGTTTTCACTTTCAGAAGGCTCTTATCTAACATCCTAAAGCTACGTACCACAGAAGAAAAAAAAAGGTAAAGAAATAAAAGAAAAAGATACTAATTCTAGATTTGGTATTTCCAAATTAGAAGCCAATTTACTCAAACTAAAATGGAGTTTGTGAATAGGTTACTTAATGCATAATGCATTCATTTAAAAGCCTGAAATATCTCGTTACCTCCAAAGACAATAGTGCCCTTTTAAGTTGCACATACCAGTAATAGAATATTATCTTTTGAAATTAAACTGAGAAGTTTAATAATAATAATTAAAAAAAAATTAAATGCAGTGCAACCATCACAAGGAGCAGGCTAGACAGACTACACAAGGCTTAAATTAGACTGCTTCATAATCATGGAATGTGTAAAGATAAAAAGAATCAGGTTTTGATACCCCATCAATCATGGTAATTAATTTCTAAAAATGCGTTAACCTTGGAGAGTAGGACTACTCAGAGCCATGAATAACATTGTTTATCATTTCAGCTTACACCTCATGCTCAAAAAGATAACAGTACAAAACTATTTGGTTTAAAATTGCACCAATTAAAGTCAAAATGGAAATGAACTTAACATTGTGTCCAGGAAATTGTGCTGGTGATATTACTTAAGGAACACAGATCTTTCAAGTTTAGTTTATCATTAGCAGTATCATGTGCATAGGAACAAAGAAAATGTGTTCTTTTCCCTAACCCTTCTGTGCTGCACTAACAGACAGTGGAGACATCATTTAGCTGAATTAAATAAAATTTTGGGGGAAAAAATCGTGACACTCTGACTGCTTTAAAACTGATGCAATGATTTTCAGGTTCTTGCCCTATGAAGGGAAAAGGCCATTTTGTGCTTCAATAAGAGTGTGGCATATATTTCCAATACTGATGGGAGTTTCTAATTCTAAATTCAGAAGAGCAGTTCAACACATTGCCAGGTACCAGCCACTTCAAGGGGAGTTAGGAGCTAAGTGCAAATATAAATTTTTCTTGATGACTCCCCTGCAAGTGTAGAATTTAGTAATTTATTCCATTTTGTTAAAACAATGCCTCTTTCATCTTATTTAGAATTATTTAAAGGATGTTTCCTGTTTAAAACCATGGGAACCTTGTACCTACAGTTAAATTTGTGTTGGCTTAACTACACTGGTCTGCTATTGCCATCTACTGGCTTCCTTGTATGCTGCACATAAAACACACAAAAGGGATGTTTTCCTAAAAAGCAGATCAAAAATATTGCCCTAAAACTGAATAGCCAAAAATTGATTCAGAGAAAATGGGGAGAGTCGCTCCCTAACAAGAGTTGAAACAATTTCGGTGGTGTGGAAACCCCGCCATGAGAAAGCCAACTGTGGACAGTGACCCCAGGACAACACAGACAATAGATATGAAGGGATAGCCGAGACACGGGTTCAGCTTTAAGGCTTTAAGCAAAACTTACAGGCTAGGCTTGGCCTCTCCTCCACACCACTCAAGAAATACCATGGCTAAAAACTCCACTTTGCATCGGCAATTTGATTTTAAAATCGGCAGAATGCAGGGCAATGACCCACCCGCTGCCTGCCCACTGCGGGGTCCCCAGCCCAGGACCCTGTAAGCAGAACAGAGCTGCACCAACTTTCTGAGCAGCTTTTCTCCTTTGCTGCTCTACTTCATTGCTCTGCATCTCCAGCTGGAGTTTACTCCCATTGCCAAGACAGACCTCATACAACCTCAACAGCAGATTAGCATTAGTCTTTTCCTCTGCCTTAACAATGGCAAAAGTACAAGTACAAAAGTGAAGACATACAGGCTAAGCTTTAACACTTCAGACAAGGACATATACTGAATGATGCTCGGTTCATACAAGGAATTACAGCACACCTTTGGATTGCAGAAGCATTCTTAAAAAGTGATTCCCACTCTTAGTCGCTCTAGGTACTGTCACTGAAGCCCAGAGGGTACAGCCACAGGGTGTTGTTTTGTGGACAAACCAAAATAAACAGAATTGACATCCTTGAATAATAAAATCTACCCCCAAATTTTAAAAAGACTAGTTAATGGAAGTCTGGTTTTATGTTTTTACTGCAGTACCTTTTATAAACATCGTCACAGAACTAAAAAATACTGCTCCTATTGAAAAGCTGTATGAGAAACATGATCCTGAAAATATTTTGGCACATGCTTAACAGCAGTGTGGCCATTCTGACACAGACTGAGGGGCACTAGCCCAGCCCCTGTCTCCCACAGAGACCGGTAGTCAACGCCTGTGACAAGAGTTTAAGAACAGGGCAAGTAAAGTGATATTTCTCCTACATAGTCTCTCATCAGCAAGCAGTGTTTTTAAGGGACTTGCTAATTCTCTGGCTGTTTTAAAAGCTAGCTCTCCAATTAAAATTTTGCTGGCAAAGCTATGTTGGTTCAGGGGAATTTTTTTCCCAACTGACATAGCTACCCTGGCAGAACTTTTAATGATGTATTATTGTATCAACAGAAAATTCTCTCCGCTTGTATAGTTAATTTTGTTTGAGAAATCATTCTACTACATCAGCAAAGGAACTGCTTTGCTAGGCATGCACATGTTCATTAGAGTAGTTTGTCCAAACTGATGAATCCTTTGAAATGTGGACAAGCCTGAAGTCTGGACACATGCACGAGAAGTAGGATGTCTCTGCCTTGGACAGTCAGAGACAACTTTTACTGAGATTACCACATCAATAAAGCAGACATAAGTCTGAACCAAAGGAATCAATGCAATTTGGACATTGCTGAAGGAAGCAGTAGCCACAGTAGATATATGCAAAACACATGGCTTCAAACTTCCTCTCAGTCAAGCTGACCAGAGACACAGCTTTAGGAATTTAATTTTCATATTACAGTTTTAATTGGTGCATATGGTAAATACTCCTTGAGACCTCTGAGGTGTGTTACTTCTTACCACAGGAGAAAACAGGCATATAATATTATATCATACCAATGTGAGGACAAACTAAGAACTAAATACCACATATTAGCAATCTCTGTACATAAACAGAGTTATAATACTCAAAATAATGATAATATTTATATTTCATACTAATAAGTAAGCTATAGAAATATAAGCACATATTAACACATTTTCACAAACACAGACACAGATGTGTTATATAACATATAGAAGGCAACTCTATACATTATATACACAAGCACTCTCTCAAAAAGTATGTAAACATACAGGCAGGCACAAACCCCCAGTATTTTTATAGAAAATATAGTTACTGCACGTCTTTAGTGCCAAACAATATGTTACAGCATCTGAACATAGTTTGAAAGTTCTACATCTAGAGCAGTCTTTGTTAATAGGATTTAATTTTAGCTTATTTGAGATTTCACAGTTAAAGGAAGATTCCCAATCATAAAACCTTGGTGACATGCATGTCAAATGTATATTGAATAGACTTCCAAATGCAGAAACAATGTTTAAAGGCATTGGTGTCTTGCTTTTGGCTTTCTTTTACACATTAAATTATTTTTGTAGAAAACAAAACTAATTTATTCATAAGATGGAAATTATCTAGCATTCTGAAACATTACCAAAACACTAAAGAGGTCTATACTTCCCCATCTTTTCCCATAATCAAACCTTTCTGAATTATGTAAAAGTGTTCTTAACATTTCTACTTTATAGGCCAAGTTGCAGGATCAATCGTGTCAGAATATGAAGTTTGCCCACAGAGATGATCACTAAAAATAATCTGTTAAATTTCCAAACACTAAAAAATAAATAAAAGCCATTAAAAATATACATAATAAACATACACATTTTTTTCCTGATGTTTTGCAGTGGACAGATTCACTACAGTGCCTTTTTCATTACTCAAGTGTTAAACTGCTGCAAACAATTCCTTGGCAAAGCAACTGGGGCAAATAAAAAAACTGGAGGGCAGAGAAATTAAAAACATAAAGGAGGCAAGGGATGGATGAGGAAAGAGGCATCATTTCTTGCTTTTAAGCTTTGAAGTCGTTAGCATGGAGGATCTGAGCAGTAATTCTCATGGACAAGCGTGCTGGCAGTCCATTCAATAGGAACACGGTTTCAGCTAGTCTATAAAGAACATACCTGCAGTTCAGATGAGCAATGGGTATGTGATGTTTTAGTTGTGGGAGAGTTGCTGCAGTATTATTGCTTAAAAATGAAAATAAATAAATGCTGACTATGTTAGCCGATGACTGAGAAAATCTAGGAAAAGCATGAGGAACAACTTGCTTCCATGTTGAGGACATTCAGGGTAGGAAAGAGTAAAGAAAAAATGTGAGAGAGGCACAGCTTGAAATTTTAAGTACTTATACCAAGTAACTTTGAGAGAGTATCCATTTTGCTGCACAAGCACTTCACACCTGTGAGCCAGATTGCATGTGCTGAGCTGAATTTACTTCATGCTGATTTAACTCAACACTGGAGGGGCTGAGCTGAGAAACATGAAAGTGGAAACAGTACAAGAGAGTGTACATGTGCAGTCACACACCACCTGCAATTTATGGAAGCTGGGAATGAACACTGAGTAATCTGATATGGGAATGGTTACGTTTAACATGTCACATTTTTAGTGACTCTTTGGAGTGCTCACATTACTATGAGTAATAAAGGAAAGCTTACAAACACAAGCAGATGTATCAAAAATGTGAAGGATGTGCATGGCACTATCCAATGGCATTAGTATGAATAATCTCATCATATGCTGAATATATCCTGTGTCCATGTATATGTAATACACATGTTCATCCGTGAGGAAAATATACACTTGTATGTGATGTATGCTCCACTGAGGATGCCATTGAAACCTCAGTAAAGCTTGGTCAAAATTTTGGTCAAGCTTTGTTTCAGACACTCCGACACGTTCAAACCTAGAATGGCTCCACTGGAATTGCAACGTGACAGAAGGGAGCAAGAAGTTCCATTAAGTCATTACCCCATTCAATATTTCTGCTGAAAGGGAAGCAGGTTGTGTGTGGCACTACAATAAAATGCTGCTGCTCAGCTAAATCTGAAGTGGCTAGACTCATGTAAACCATGAAGGCAGAAGAGGCATCATAGCTCTGCTTCATGTCTTCAAAGAGGAGAGGCTTGTGCTGCCATACAGATTTTCAGTTAAATTTTGAAGCAATTTCCATTTTAAAGTGGTGCTGTCCTTCTGCTACAATCTCTGTGTGGCCTCAATCCTTAAGATGAGTCTGCTGCCAAGTAAAACATCATGAACCCACAGTTCAAATTGTTGAATTTACATTGGAGTTAGATCCACTGATCTTCTGGTAAAATGTGGAACAATTATATCTCCTAGGGCGGTTCAATAACAATGTGACTCACAAGGAGAATCAAAGGAGAAGCTGTGCAGGATACTGGTCTAACTACGCTTATATTAATTAAATGCTACAATTATCTAAAGATTAACCCCCTCTGGTTTCTTTTGGTGTCCTAAACACATAACTGTCTGGTGGGCACATAAATCTCTCTCATCTGTGTATTTCAGATGCTTACTGCTATGACAGAAACTCCAGCTGCTGTGCTGTTCGGCTTAGGGCCTGTGTTGAAATGCTTCTTTATCTTCCCAGCTACTGAGAGCTGATGTTCATTCTCTGGAAGGCCATCATCCTGCAGATAAATAAAGCAAAATAAAACTTCAGAGAGGAAAGACGAAAAAAGAAGGAATCATGAGGTGATTCTGATAGTACCTATCAATCAGAAAAGTTTACAAAAAGTTTGTATTAAAATGGGTCAATCATTTTCTCCATCAATATATTTAAGGTACTTACAAGATGAACATATTATGGCACCAAGCAGTTTCTCTCTTCTTTGCTACCCAATATTCTCTTCTCAAACTTTAGGTAATGTTCATTAATAATAATTGTTAAACATTTCATTTTTCTTTCTACCACGTCTTAATTACCTCTGCCTAGTTATTTTTATGTCCATTAATATTTCAAAGCCTAAGAAACTCAGATGTGCTTAAGATTCTGTTTACTCATCACATAAATTTAATGATAATGACCTCAAAAGTAAAAAGTACCCAAGATATTACAAAAACAAGAGGCCCTGTTTTGTCAGGATGCAGAAAAGGATCTCCAAAAATCCTGAGACACACTTACGAGGTCCTGCATTGTAAAGGCTCCACACTCAGGGACTATGGGGTTGGGCAAAAGATGCAGCCACAGCCCAGTGAATCCGCAGTGAGGAAACCCAGGTAAGATGGAAGCTGGGAATGCCCTGGCTGAGACCCTTGGGATGGGTGAATGTGAGACATCACCAACACCAGGACGCAGCATTGCACATGTCTGCAGGCCAGGTCAGGTGCTCATGGCTTGTGGTGGCATTCCCCATAGACCATGATTGTACTGTACTAAAGCCATTCTTAATCAAAAACACCTTCACAAATCAAATCTCCAAGACTGATAGCAAGGGACTGCAATTCCGTTCCTCAGTCCCACAAGCACACAAGCCTGGAATGCTGTGGGAAACGTACGTGAATGCAGATAGAGGTACAGACTGCCTGGGAAAGCAAAGAAGGGCTGAAGCCAGCTGCAGGTGGCCACTTCTTCCACACCAAAATGTTCTCACCTTGAGCTAACCTGAGGTACAAGTAGGCACACAAGTGCATGGCCAAGCAGAGGCAGACACGTTCTGCTGTGGCATGCACCAAGCAGGTCAGCTGTGCACACACTCCAGCCCAGATGCCATGCAGCTCGGCTGGGACATTCCTCCTTCCAGCTGAGATGTCCCACTTCGCAGAGCAAAGCTGGATACCTGCACCTAGGCACGCTGGCATCCTCCAGGCTGAGGAGAAACCCCAGCAGAAGGAAGGGAGTTTGCGGTTTTGCACAAGTCCACAGATTGAATTCAAGCCCAGGAAAAGTGGAGGTTTTTTTAGAAATTGTAGAAAAGATCCTTATGCCTGAAAAATGTGCAAAAAGCCACTGCTCAGTGGGACTTCCCCACTAGCAGAATATGCAGGGTTTCAGGCAACAATATGCAGAATAGGTGGAATAAGGAAGAAAATGTAGAACAGGCAAAATATGCAGGGTATCAGGTCACTGGCCATGTGCCATAGTCATCCCTAACTGGTACTACATGGTAGGTATAGGTATGAACAGCTGAAACAATTCTTAAACTCCGCTTAGGTAAAATCCTAGTAGAATACAGGCAAACAAGACAAGATCAGAATAGACAGTTTTTTCAGATTTTTCAGGCATTACGAGTGCCCTTAAAGAGTTACAGAGCTGCTGCAGTAAATCACGAGTTCAGTGAGCATGTGGGAATTTTAGGGAGGTTGGTAGGGTTTGTTATTTATTTAGGTTGGGGAGTTTGTGTTTAGAGATCCCTTACTCACCCCTTAACAAAATGTCTCAGCTGGCAAAATATGGTCAAGTGCACACAGCTGCAAAACACAAAACAAAACAATACAACCCAGTAGCTGATTATTGTCTAGCACTGGGGAGTCCTGGCTCCATGGTATATGACCCCTAAAAATAACCTGCTTCCCGTTGACCTTGCCTTTCCCAGAAGAAAGCTAGTCTGTAAAGTGAACTCTCCTTCACGAGAGGAGGGAAAAAAAATAAAATCATTCTCTTGGCTTTCTTGACATGAAAGCCTGCCAAGCGTTCATGTCATCTTGTCAAAAGACTAAATTACAGAGAAGACAATAGTTACCAAGACTGTGGTCATATTTTATTGGTAAAGCACCACACCCACAGTTCCAGTGGCAACATGCCACAGACACATAGTTTGGGCTCCAGCTTTTAGATGAAATACCTTCCAGCTCAATTTAAGATGCAGCACAGGGATCTATCAGAATTCCTCTATTGTTACTAGGATTTTATTATTACTGTTGGTGCCACCTGATGTTTAGTAGCTCTCTTTTATTCAAACATGATTCATAAACAAATCAATATATATTATACTGGCTCCTGGAATCACTTCAGTCAACAATAAAATAGAGAGCTATTGAAGGTGAGAGACGACAGCTGTTTAACTAAATACAAAACAAGCTGCTCTGCAGTTTTAAAAGGCAAGAAGTGAAAAAACTCCCATCAAATATCAAATTGATCAGAATCAGCAGGTTAAGTTGTAGAATTGGAGAACGGGGTAAACACCGCCGACAAGAATTTCACTGGGTTGCTGAAATGGGAGGAATGTCAAAACCTGAAGAGGTTCACTCTTCCTTTCCCCTATTTTAAGTCTTTGCTTCTTGCAGTGGGTTAGGATTACAGAATTTCATCTCAGCTTTAGCAGTAATCGTAAGATTTTTTTAAAGGTGACTAGTGATTTTTGCAGCTCCATCTGGGAACTTTAAAGAGTCACGAGCTTCAGAAAATGTTGACTGCTGATACTCTGAAAGAAGAGCTCTCCTGTGCACACCTCAGAAGCTGAGTAGTCAAAGGAGTTTGAAAACTCTGGTCCAGAATCTGAGTTTTCACATGGACAATATAAACTGCTTGGAATGTTGAAACACTTTTGGTTTTTGTTTTGGGGTGTTTTGGTCTTTTTTTATCAGCCTCTAAAAAATACCTTTCATGGTCTATTTGCAAGAATTTAAGAAGAAGAAAAAAAAAAACCAATAAAAAACAGGCAGAAAGTCTTGAAGTAATTCCAGTAATTGATAAAAACTGGTTTCATATTTGCATTGTTCTTTGTGGCAGGATACATTGCCACACAAAAAAAGAGAAGTGTTAAAAAGATGTCATGAAGTTCAGGATTCCCAGACTCCTACTGCCCTGAAGCACTTAGATCCATTTCACAAGATGGTCACAAGAGCTTTACTTTCCAGGTCTAAAAGCATCAGATGAATAGATCATTATGCAAGTAACAGCAGGAAATTAGAGCAAATAGAAGTGCTGGAAAAGCTTTTGGACACTGTTTCCTTTGAGGATTACAAGGAAATTTTTCTTTGTACGGTGTCCTAGGGTGTAACCAAAAGCAGTGCAGCTGCCAAATAAGGAATGTCTTTTTAAATTAATTTTCTTACAAACGTTTAGCTTATTTCTACTTATTGCTTGGTTATTCATTTCTTCCGCACACAAATTTCCAAGACAGACATAGTGAAGGAAAAATATAAAAGCTCCAGTTTCCCTAATTCTTTTTAGGCTGGTGTGTGCCATCTTCCTCCTCCCATCTTCCTCCTCCTCCTTCCCAACAACAGAGTGAGTTTGTCCTTTATTTTAACAGAGAAGGATTTACAGAATGCAAGTCATCCCTTTCAGCATTCACTGCTCAGTGATGCATTAGGAAACATTTACTCTTATACAACAACAAAAAAAGAGTGAGTTTGTCCTATAACTTGTTTCAGGTTATCAATAACGTTAAAGTTTAAAATGCCAGACCTCAAACTTCCAGCTTCTTTTGTAATTCTTTGGCTTTGCAAAAAAATTAGAGCAGGTAAAGTAAAGAGCTGGGGTCCCTGTAGGGGAAGAATAAACTGACAGATTTGTTTCCAGGTCTAACTGTACAGGATAGGAGAGATGACTCCAAATAAACTAAATTGAGGGGGCAAAGAACTGCTGCTGCATTGCATTTAGAAATCAAGATCTCCATCTGTGGCAGTGGCACATAGCCAACATCTTTTCAGGTTTTGTTTTTTTGAATTGAAAACAGCTGGGATATTATTCACATAGAAACTGCTTTATTGGTCTGACTCTGACCATAACAAATTTTGCAGTTTCCAAGAGGATTCCAGATATTTTTATAGCAAAAATTTAAACTGAAATGAGGGTTTGCTCCTACTGAAACTGTCAAAGCACATTCCAGGAATCTCAGCAATTTACCAAGTAATCACACAGTAAGCAGCTATAAAGTAGAATGGTTATTTACAATCTACAAAATGGTTTTATGCAGTGTAAGCAGTTAAAACACTTCTATCAAAGGTTTGATCAAAGAGAGAAAATGTTTTTTAAAATTGTCAAAGAAAACACATGCCTGCTTTTCAAGCCAGCTGTTCTATCTAGTATTTTAGCTGCAGATTTAACACTCTATGAACAGGTTCAAAACTGAAATAAGGGAAGTGTTGTAGTGAACTCTATTCCAGCTGAAACCAATAGAGAAAGTAAAGTTCAGCATTTGACACCATGGAAAAGTATTGAAGCAGTTTACCTGTAGGTGAAAATTCCTTGTGCCATTTCTTCTCAGAAAGACAGTGTACACATAACTGCTCAGGTAATTACAACACATAGGTTGCAGAGCCTTTTGTAAACAGGGATGAGTGTATTAATTCCCTGTCCTGAAGCTGGGAAAATGAGGTCCAGGGAGGCTGTGACAGACTTGCAGCTGATCCAGTGAGTGATGGCAGAGGGATGTGTAGTTGGATCTGACACTGTACGTTCTGCCTCTGTGCATCAACAGTCTGTCCCTGCTAGCTTATCTACTGATACTGCCCAGACACACTTCAGGGAAGTGCCCTTTCTCATGGAAGCATTTAAGCACCTGTTTCAACTCAGCCATGTTCTTATTTCTTCCGATATGAACTAGGATTGTAGTGCCATCTAGTTCATTTTATACCCAGCATTAAGCGCTTCCATGTGTGAGGCCTTGAAATAGGAGCAATGTTTGGAATTGTGTTCAAGCACTTGCCTGAACTGGTCCCTGTGCTAGCCTTTTGCTTTCCAGAAAAAATATATGGAGGACATTAGAGAATTCAAAAGCAGTTTTGATCTGCATTATGAACTAGCTTTAGCGTAATGATGAAGACAAAATACTGATTTGTTTCAGCTGTTAAAAGCAGCAGAAAAGAAGGAACTACAGAATTGTTGTGGAATATTTGTTTCACTTACTTATAGACAGAACTGCTACAGGTTTTGATTGCAGAGAATTATTACCAGCACAAAACTAGTAGTGCAGCAGAGCTTGACCAAAGACAAATTAATCACTACATGTTGTTTCTAACAGTGTATAAAAGTCACTCTTTAAGAACTAGTGTATTTAACGAAGACAAGTAGATCTTGAACTACCCCTGGTACATCCTCTAGTTCATGCCAACCAAGTACTTAAGAACTTTGTGAGCCAAGAGTCATATCCAGACCACTATGTTCAATAAGCCCCAATGGGATTTTCCCCCAAAAAGGTATTAAACTCCCTTTTGAATCCATTTATACCAGTTCTCTACACCACCTTCTGGCAGAGGGTTCCACATGTTAACTTATTGCACAGAAATCCAGGAATCTGCCAAGGTGCTTCAGTAACCAGAGCTCAGGTTTTTCTAGCAGAGCTCTGGAGTGTTAAAAGTCCTTAGCCCCCAGCCCCTCTCCCTTGCCATCCTCACCAGCAGGTGCTGTTGAGGGCAGGGAAGCAGATCCTTGTGTCACTTGCACAGCACCACCATCGTGACTGTGACAAAGAGCTGCACCTCTTCTTTTTTACACATCACACTAAAACGGCTTTCTAAAACACATTATGGTGCAACAACTTTAAAAAAAAAGAAGTATCTGGGGGCAGCATTAACATTTCAAATATATTTTTCAGGAAAAAAGGGAAGATTAGTGACCGCTTCCTTAAGCGGTGTAAGCAAGTGACATTTCAGTAATCTCAGAGCAGTGTGCAGTCACTTCCATCTCTTCCTCTGCAGCACTCCAGAAATCTCCACATGTCCTCCTCCCACGGAGACAGAGAGACATCTCAATCATCATAAGGCATTATAAACTGTGACAGAACACTATGTCCAAGGGCAGCCCCTGGCACCATGGAAAGTTAATATTTCAGCTGCTTGAATATCATCTTAAAAATGAAAAGATTTTCATCAGACATCGTGCTGGATCCTTGCACTCTTCATACACCACAGAAGTGCTCTGCATGTTAATAGCATTTACAAATAAAAAAATTGTTTGGGCAATAAGGGAGCCTCCAAGTTTAAAGCATATACTTGGTAAATACTTGACTGATTACCACTACTCTGACTGTATAGAGGACACTTTCAAAAAAAATTAGTATCTGAGGTGACTGTAAATTTGAATTTTTATAATAGTTTTTTAGTGAGAAAGGGATTATGGATACAGCAGCTGAGGGACCAAAGAGTTTCCAGGGAGGACTGCACACTCAAACTTGCAACAAAATGAAGCATTATTTCTTCCTCCTTTAATTTTTTTCTCTGTTCATCCCAATTGTATTTCTTTTCTCAGTTGTCCCTTCTGAATTGAAATATGGATTATCCCAAATTTTTATTTCTTGTCATCCAAATATTTTAAAGCATGTTAAATAGTCTGGAATAATAATCAAATCTTAAATATCATCAGAAGCTAAATATGATTCTAAATGTTTCCCTGTTCCATTCTGGATCAAGTAGTGATGCCTTATAAAAGTGTGAAGAACTCGTGACTCAGGGTCCATCTTGGGTATCGCCTCTGGCCTGCCCAGGGTGTACCTTTGAAGGCCCTTCAAATAAATACCTACCTTTATTCCCTTATTCCTGTCTAGTCTCTGTTTTTTAGGTGGCCACCTCAGGCATCAGTAGGCTTAACAGTATGGACTATATTTCAGTAACGCTTAATCATGACTGTGAGATTTTTGAGTCCACCTGATCTTAGGAGAACAAAATGTGTCACTGAACCTGCAAGCTGAGTGTTGGAGATATAAATTTATCAAATATGATTGAGATTTGCTGAAAGTCCATTTCAGAGAAAATGTAGCTGAGCACACACAAAATAGTGAAACTCCAAGGTACATAATACACTAAATCAGCCTGTAACCTGGCTTATTTCCAGTTAAATCTGTGGCTTCTTTAGAATGTGCTGGCTTCCAAAAGGGCATAGCAATGACTTTAAAGAAGAGCTCAAAGGTGCCAACTTGCAAGAAGCATGTACAAGTCTGAAAATACTTACATTAACCCATGGATGTTCAAGAACTTGCAAGGCTGAAAATCGCAGATCTACATCTACTTGAAGCATCATTGTGATAAGTTCCTGAGAAATTGAATACTGGGTCAAATTTAAAGAACCCCTTAAAGAACAAATCAACATTTCATTCACTAAAGAACTCTTTAACTGATTTTGTAAGTGCTCAAAGAGAGAGTGGATTACCAACTTCAGAAATATACTAAGATTATTTAAAAAATAGAAAAACCATGAACTGATGAACTCTCAGCTGAACTTTTAAATCAATATCTAACAGTACCTTGAAAAGCTAGAAGACAGTTCTGAGTTACAGTTCTGAAGCCACTGTTTAAGAGAAAAGCACTTAATACATAACGTGCAAAACAGATGGTCCCATGAAATAAGGTTAGCTTCCCATTAAGAAGAAGCCAATTCCTCTGTAGGGAAAAAAAAAAGCCAACAAATATAGCTTTACTTTAAACTCTTGTATAAATGACACAGAAGATATTAAAAAAAACCCCAACACTTAAAACCATTATTTTTCATCCTCTGATTTCCGCTGCAATTACCTAGATTTCAACTAGCATGGAAGTAAGGATGTATCTAATTCGACCACAGAGTGGAGTGCATGGAAAACAGGGTGGCAGTATGAGAGCAAATAAAGGGGTATCACTAAAGACCAGTGCAAGTAATTCTTAGTTACAAAAATAAGTTAAATTGATAGGATAAGGCTTCAAAACAGATATTTTAGACTGAAATATTTGGAAGAAGGAGCTTCACAGGAAAACACCACTGGCAAAGGACTTGCAGCATTCCTACTAATGATGCTAAGAAATAATGCCTTCTGCAACACAATGATTTAGTTTAGAGGACTTCCAACTCTATGACTATCTCATTCATTAACCTCATTAGTAAACAGGCTAAAATGCTAGTCCTGATCACCTTCCACATACCTGTAAAAGCAGGATGTAACTCTCCAAAGAATGGAGATCCAGAGCTACTCTCATTACCTGCATCCACCTCCAAATTTCACTTTTTTTTTCCTTGTGATTAATTAAACACTGTCACACTGAAGGAAACAGGAAGACAGTTTTTCATAGACTTCTCTTGCAGACTAGAGAAGAAAACTGATTGAAAGTAACCACACATCTATCTACAGACTGACCATATGAATTTTTTTTTTTACATACACATATGTATTATATCTCTGTCCACATATATTTATACATATTACTATAGTGAATGCCAGATCCCTAGAAAATCTTTGAGTTGAACTGTTGCTCGAGTGCACTGGTGAGATTTGAAAAACTTATCTGCTCTGCAAGTATAATGAACTCTGTCAAGGTCTGTATCTGTAAATAATTATATCTGCCTTAGCACACTGAAGGCAGCAGGTCAAGAGCTGTGACCAGAACAAGTCTGTATTTCATACCACACTGCAACAATAAGGCAATGGGAGGCCTGGTTCTTTGACAGAAAGAAACAACAGACATGACATCTAATGGGGTAATAAGGGAAATCAGCCTCCCCATAGTATTATTACATAATGTTCAAAGGCTCCAGGTTGGTACCTGGTCGCCTCATAAGTACATAAAAAGCACGGTCCAAGGGAGCTTTCGAGCTACGAGGTGAATTACTTTAATTTTTTCTTAATAAGTAAGGGTTTCTGGGGTCTCTGTTGTGTGAGAAACCACATAGAGATATGATGTCCACTTCAGAATGGGGTCCATTTCAGAACCACCTGGAGTCTGAGAGACAGTCACCAAACAAAACATACTTGGTGACCCAGAGGAATTTATAGGTGTAGCAGGAGATGTATGAGACATGTCAAATACAACACTGTAAAAGAACAACATGCATTAGGCACTTCCACTGGAAATAACATTGTAGATGAAAATACCATCAACTATAAAACCCACCTTTGCAGAGTCAGAAACATTGTCCCAGTATGGAGATGGAAAATCCATCTGTCCCATCAAAATCTGATCAAAAAGCACTTCTTGGTCATCTCCACTTCTGTAACATAAAAACCAAAGAAAACCAACAACAAAACCCAAAGAGAAATTATTTTCAGATGTGGTTTCAATAGACTTCTTAAAATTGCTTTTAATTGCTGATGCCTTAGTATGCTTTTGGAAGCTATTGATTGCCCCAGTCATGCAGCCATGGGTATGAATGGTGAGATCATAAAACACAGTGCATTTGGTACACTCTTTCCTTTTGCTTTTCTTTAGGATTTTCCAAAACTTTGAAATTGCTTTGAGGAGATAAAATATCTGACACGTCCTTATTAAGTGGCTTACATTTTAATTACCTTTCACCAACCACAAAATATGTTGCATTTTGTCCATGAAAGAAGATTGTTATTTCACAGTGTATTTAAAACTTCAGGCAATGGCACGCAGAACCTGTAATGAAGGCTCTTGTTTTGTAATGCAACAAGGTTTAAGCTACAATAAACAAACATGAGACAGAGATTTTACCATAAAATCGGACATTTATGGGGCTTGTGTAAAACACCATGCAGAGCACAGAAAAAAATACCAAACCCTATGAGCAGAGAATTTCTACCAGTCGGAATCTCTGTGCTTAATGTGAAAGGAGCACAGGGACCAATTCACATAACAAGGATGGTTGAATAGATCAGTCCATACCCACGGAATGGAGGAAAACCACAGAGCAGGATGTAAGTAATCACACCCGCTGCCCAGATGTCCACCTTCAAGCCATATCTAGAAGTGTGAGAGACATGGTTAGAGACATCCGATTCCTATGGATTACAGTGCAAGAACAGAGGAAACATGCTCAGAATCATTAATAATGTCTTATAAATTCTCATCTGAACTTTCTCTACCTACCAATCCTTATTCTGCTATCAAATATTTTTTACACTTGCATCTTAAAATTACATTAGATCAGAATGTGTGAGTGCATAGAAGACACTGGGCTGTATTCTTGCGTTAGTTAACTAATTCAAGTTGAGCTAACTTGACTTAGTGATGCCTGTCAACATGAAGTCTGTAAAGGTGACACAGGCCGCTCAAGCCAGCAGGCATTTACTCTGTGGAACAAATCAGTAGAGGACAGTGTGTGATAATCAAATAGAATTAACTGAATGGTAGTTAGCAGTTTCTAGAGAACAGAATTACTTCCACTGTATCTGCAAATGGCTACTTAGTAACTCAGTGTTAAACTGAAAAGTTTGAGGCCAACAGCTGGCAGAAGTTGACCAATATAACTCCAAAGCCAGCCTGCTCTGAACTGGTTTGGGTAAGATAGCCTCCAGAGGTCCCTTCTAAGTGATTTATTCTATGAGCCATGATTCTGCATCATAGCCAACCAAAGGCAGCATAAAAATTTTAATTGCAAGAACTCCAACCTGGCATAATGGCAAGAACGTGCTTCACTGAGTACACATCAGTGTATGACCACTACAAGTGATTTACCCAGTTTCAGCGATGATTTCTGGAGCTACATATGTTGGGGTCCCACAGACTGTATATAGTGGTCCATCCACAATTGTTGCTAGGCCAAAGTCTCCCAGCTTCAGGGACTTGCTTCCATCTTGGTGTTCATAAACCTAAATCAGGAGGAAAACTCAAAGCTTTACCACAGTACCATCAAGGTAATTACTATATCACTTGCCAACTGCCTGAAATGTTCCTTCTTATTTACAGTTTTTTTTTCCTCCTTACCTTTAACATATTTCTCTGCATGCTTTGAAAATTCACAGACAATTTGGATAACTTCCCTTGAATACAGTCAGGATGTTTGGAAAAGACTTATCTCGCTACCTGTCCAACAAAAGACATGCCACTTGCTAGATGCTAAAGCCCAGAAGCAAATGCGTGACCTTCCAACAGTGGTTTTCCTACATCAACTCCCTACTGAATTCACAGTGTATGGGGTTTGAGCTTATTCATTTTAGTTGCAGAGAGCTTAAATGTTTGCACAGGAACTTCAACTACGCAGATAATACAAAAGTGATTGTACTGATAGCAGTTCCAGGCTCTTCTCTGTGTGCTGAAGCCACGAGACAAAAACCTGGCTGGACTTCTTCACCTAGAAATACTGTCCTGCCCTTGGATGACTCTTACACACCAATGAGTGTCTTACCGGCGTGGTACTGTCATGATCAATGGGACATAGGCAGTTAGGGCTGCTAATGGGTATACATGAAAAGCCTGTCTTAAAACCTGGTCTTCACAGCAGCAGCGTGATCTTTCATGGGCTTTTATGGGTGCAAAGAGAGATTAAGAAGTAGTAGCATGAAAAAAAAGCTAGAAACAGTAGTAAAAAATATGTAATTTTAAAAGCTGGCTCAGAGCAAAAGAACGACCTAAACCTGCAAACACTGAAAACTTACAAAAAAAAAATGTTTAAAATAAAAAATACAAAAATGTGTCTAAATTAAACACTAGCCTGCAAGTCTATCTTTAATGAAGCTGCTGGTTTGAGTTCTTTCTTCCCATTTTGGAATGTTTTCTACAACAGCACCTTAAAAAATGGCAACAGTCTACAGGAGGCCTTCTATAATATACATGCATCACTTTATTATTTTGCAACTCAAACCAAAGCTCCATGCAGTCTGGATCACCACTAGTGATATTGTGTAAACAATTCCCAGCAAAACTGTGCAAAAATTAAAGATATCATACTTCACAATCAAAACTAAAAACATCCTTCAGATATATCTTCACCAGTTATTCCTACATCCAAAGTCACATTTATCTACAACTGTTTTAAGAAGAATATCCTAGATTTTTTCTTATAAACATGCAATAAATTCTACACGGTACCTTTGAAGAGTTCACTTGGAGCAAAAATAAATTCTTGAAGTCTCTCACCACTGTTTGCTACAGATCTGCTACAGATCTGCTACAGCTCATAATAATTAGTTATATTATACAGCCCCCATCCCCCAGTTTCTTGTTTGTTAATATTAGTCATGTCTAGAGAGAAAACCCCTCTCTGTCCTGAATCCCTGCTTACCAGGTGATACAGCCACAAGCAGACATTCAGAATACACAAAATTCTTCTCCTCTCCTTATGTTACTTTTAAGAATTCAACTGGATCTTTAAGAGGACCAGCAATTTAAAATGGATTCACATTTCTCTTCTACTAAGCCAGAAAAAAGTTATGTTTATAGAAAAGCACTAGGAAAAAAAAAAAGCAATTATGGTTTTATTAAAAACACAGATTGTTAAATGCATCTGGTTCCTGAAACTAAAGAAAGTGCTCTCTGAAATGGCAGTAATAAATCTAATTTCAACAACAGTTTTAATTAAAGTCTAGAGACTAGGGCTTTAAATATTCACTTGCTGAAATATGTAAAGTGTGCACTTACACATCAAGAGCTGAATCTGGCCTAATTAGTATTTCATATTCTGTTTTATGCAGTTATCTTTTACAAAGCCCTCTCTGAGCTGTGCTAACCTAGCAAACATAAGTTCCGTCCTTCAACAGACCACACCTTGTGTGACTCAGCCATACTAGAAATTAATTACAGAAGAGGTTTGTTTAGCAATATTTACCAATGCAGAAGGTTTGGTACAGTGTATTTTCTAGTATTCTGCCTCATCTGTTTCTAGGAATAACTTTTCTTGGAAAACTACTTCAGTTGACTTGTAAAAATGAAGAAAGTAACTCTTCGTCACTCCATATAAAAAAGAGCCCAGTGTGAAGCTGTGGTGTGTTACTTGCCAGTCAAGGAATAGGAAAGGTAATTTAACACTCATGTTATTCAGAATAAATGCTATATATGTTCCTGCATTTAAATACTGAAGGGCAATTAAAGAAATGGGGATTAGTGCAAATTGCCCACTATGTAGTGCTTTCACTGTTTTAAGTAAGCAATAAAACTGTGTAATTGTACTACACTAATTGAACGCAGCCACACGTAATTGTATGCCATCATCTGTATCCTATTAGTATAAAGACTGTCAGTATTTTCTAAGCTGCTCATGTGATCTGTGCAGATGGCAACAGTCAGAGAAGTTGTTCTCTAGGGTTTATTATATGGCTATAAAGACATCCCATGACTTGACAAAATAAACGTTCTAAATAGCAACAATTATGAAAAATGTTCCAATTAAAACATGGAAGACTCCCTAGAGAATTAAAAAAAACCCAACAAAAAAGCTAAAACATCACAGGTATTCGGCATACCCTAAACTCTTGGACAGTTGGCTGTTAGGTGGACTTTACATGCCTTGAGGATAATATGGAATATTTAGGCAGTTAAAAAATAATGGGTGCTGTACACAGGACAGGTTCACACAAAAAAAAGATTTATTAGCAGGATCTAGAGCTGGTCTCACACATCAGCTCTAAGCCTGAAAGTTACTTTAGGGATGAAGGAAAAACTAAAAGACAGAAAGGAGGAGGTGAAAGGGAAGGCTCTACCAGGGGCTGGTAAGTGATGAAATAAAGAAACTCCAGATGAGCATCCTCTTCCTGTCTCCCTCCCCAGAGCAGCATGTTCCCCTTCACTCCCCATGTTTTCCTGTAGTAACTTTACAGCCTTGCTCATCCTCCCTGTTGTTTTTTTCCCACTAATGGGGTTGTTAGCCTTGGGGCATGCTCCTCTAAACCTAAAGTTACAATCGGTGAGTAGGAAAAGGGTGGGGGAGAAAGGGCTGATTCTCACACTAGTGGCCAGGAGAACCTGCTGTAACAACACAACCAGGGTTTGCACGTGCAACACCGCGACCGTAACAGCGGGAAAGCCAGAGCACAAGAACAACAAGGGAAAAATACCACCATGACCACTTAGGTGAAGGGTTCATGAGCTGCAAAGGAAAAGGGCAGGCTACAAAATGAAAGTAGAAGGTATTTGCAAGAGAAATGCTAGGACCCATGTGGCGTTTTTCAAGTGCTTTGTAAATGCCATGAAAATAACGGTTGTTGCAATCTTGTGACATAAGGAACCACACATCCCATTTGACAGCTAAGATAAAAGCAGAAAGGTTCAGAGACACTTGAGGCCACAGACAGCCAATGTCAGAACTGGGGTCAGAGCTCAGGAGAGGCTGGTTCTAAAGCATTCTTCTGAAGCAGTGTTTGTTTCTTTCAATTCTGAGAAACCTTAGAGAATTAATGTAATTTGTGAATCAAATGCTGGTCTTTAGGAATTAGGATGCTGCAAGAGGTTAAATGCTGCATCCTTACTGCTCAGTCTCAAAATCAGTTCACAACACTGGAAAAATCACTCAGAAACCATTCAGCTACAATGTGAACAACATGATCATTCCCAGTAGTGGGTAATTACCAGAAAAGGTGAGCAGTCAAATCAAATCCCCTCCCTGCTGCCCTCGCCTCCTGCCCTCACCTCCTGCCCACACCTCCTGCCCACCTCTTTTACCCCAAAATTTTAAGTCTGACAATAGAGTTTAGGCATTTATAGACACGTCAAGACAGCAGGGCAAGGCTTGTCCCAGACCAAGACCCTCCTGCCCACTCCAGGAACAGCATTAATGAATTCTGGCATGGGATTGCTACAACATCTGCATACAGCCACCTATCAACACTAGGAATAGAAATGAAAATGGAGCACAAGGGCCAAGAAAGGAGTATCAGTCATTAGCGTCTAGTGAAACTTTCACCCAGTGTGTTTTCAGCAGTTTCTGGAAAATGAGGGCAGGTTACTTCCTCACCCAGAACCTGCCACTAGAGAAACTTCAACTGTAAAAATCCTACTCCCTGGCAGTTTAGTAAGATCTGCTGGAGTCAACTTTCCCATAAAACCTCTTCAGTGTCAAGAGGGACTAAATGCATTAAGTCATGGCTGAGACCACACAGCTGAGAGAACTGATATTCTATGACTCTGTGAACATTGTTTTACGGTTGCAGAATATATGGAGAGTTGGGACATCTTAATACTGGAACATGTCAGCAAATTTTGAAAACTCAGACCAGTGAAATAATCAGGAGAAGCTAACTTCTCAGGAGAAATAAAACTACGTAGAGGATACAATTGCTGCATTCAAGTGTGCAAAATTCTCAGAAGAAAGACTAATTGCCAGGGTATGTCTTTCACTGTCTTCAGTGGATGATGCTCATACAGATTTAGTCAGAAAAACAAAGATTTAGATTGTCTATTTGTGAAAGTGGCTTAATAAAAACTGGTATAGGATTATTTGGGAGTTGCAGTAGGGGAAGGACAATGAAGTCTCTTCCTGGCTCTGCTCTGATGTATGACATGATTAGGGCACAGCATTTATATGCACCATACTTGCAAAACTAAAGGGTTGCTAATTATTTAGGCAGTGACGGAAGAACAGAATAGTCTGCTAAGGACCTAACACACATATTTATGAGAAGCTTGGAGTTATTCCACAGTTTACTAAAAGCTCACTTCTAGTGATCCCAGGAATAATTCAGCTGCTGTGTCCCATGGAACAGTCTAGACATACCACCTTATGTTACTGTACTTCCTGTGATAGCTATTACTCTTAGGAGAGCTTTACAATGCAAAGGTTAAAATTAAAAGATCAGTGACTTAAAAGACTGAAATAAACTTGGCAGGCATGTGGAAGGAGGAAGTGCAGACCTTTTCTCACACACTCCCAAGTTATCAACAATACTGAAAGATGAGTCTTCACTTACCAGTAGATTCTCCGGCTTGATATCCCTGTGGACAATGTTCAGGCTGTGAAGATATTTGATGGCACTGGCCAGATTGTAAAGCATCCCACTGGCATCCCGCTCTGTGTATTTGTTCGTGGAAGTAATAGCATCAAAAAGATCTCCTCCCTGGAGCAAAATTACCATGGGATATGAGCAATACTGCTTGTGAAATGATTGAAAAATTTAGGGAAGATCAAGGAAGATTTTTAGAGGAGGAGGAGGAGGATGGAAAGGGAGCAGCACAGTTTCCTTGCAGCTATAAACTATGGGTACTGTGATGACATCCCCCATAATGGCAGGTGAGCAGGTCAATAATTCAAAACCGTTTTTCATGGCTGAGTTGGTCAGACAAGAAGCTGGAGTTTCTACTGCAAACCATCACCTGTTGCTGCTTTTGTCCAGCACTTGCCAACCTGTCCAGCACTTGCCAACCTGTGTTCAGAGCCTGCTCCAAATTTCTGGCAAGACCACATACTTGCTTGTCACAATGCCATTTACCAACCCTTGCCACTCTTTATTACAATCTCAGACATAAAATTTTTGCCCAATGCCTGACTGAACCCCAGAAAGATGAAGGAACTCTGAGTAAAACCCAAACTAGCTACCTGTCCTCAGTGGTATAGTATTTTAAAAGTCTGTTTCCATCTCATAAAGCTTTGAAAACATGGATTTTAGAAACAACTTCCTCTACACAAGATGCAAAGTTTTTGGCAGTGTGATGCCTCTTGCAGTTAATACTGAAGAACTTTACAGCATCTATGTCAGGCAATCACACTGGGAGACACAGGTGGCAGCTTGTGCCATTTCCAGCTCATCATGCTGCCTAATTCAACTAAAACCTGCTGTCAGTGAAAGCAAAACAAGAAAAAAAGAGAGAAAGAAGGAAAGATGAAAAGAAGGAAAAGGTAGAAATCCTCAAAGTTGAAATGATCTTCACCAGTGTCTGAGGCAGCCATGACTGTATTTTTCCAGAGGTGAGCTGGCAAGTGGGGAGAAGGAACTTGGAAGTGCTTGGACAAAGACGGAAAAGGGATTTTAAAGACGAGATTAAGAAGTGAGCTGGACAGAGTGGAGGAAAAACCAATGATCTTTTGAGAGATACTACTCAGAGGTATTGAGCCTTTGGCCAAAATCTAAGCAGCACTATAAAGAAAACACTATCCAACAAGAACAAAACAAAACAAAAAAAAGAAAAGACAAAGGATAACCCTGCAAAAACAATGCTAAAATTCCCTGCTGCAATCAGAACATCAAGAAAAAAATCACAGAGGACTGTATTTAAAAGAAAAAGTCGGTATTTTCTGAAGGAAACAGAGGAGTCCCAGCTTTGCCAGCTCTCGTAGTTTTATCAACAGCTTCAAGATATTTGCTGGGGTTTTTTAAGGCTCAACTCCAGAGAAAACTTTCCACTTTCCAGAGAAAGAAGGAGTCGGGGAAAAGAAAAAAAAAATTTTTTTTCAGGAATCATGGCTATAGAGAAAAGGATAGGAAAAGAGAACCACCAAAGACTCAAACCTGATAAAACAGATTTTACTTGTCATAAAAAACCAAACAAACTATTAAAATTTTTGCATTGTTGAGGTGCCGCTGAAGTATGCCAGGGCAGGTTTATTCCCACTGTAGACGCAAAATCCCAGCTCTTTGGAAATTGCTTACAGCCAACCATTGTCAAATCTGGACCACATCAAACCTCTTGCCCTGGCTGGTGACTGTTCAAGACACATCAAGATACATAGTGTCAAGGAAAAGGGAGAACAAAAGGCCAAGCTAAACCAGATAGAGGATTAGAGAGAAAGAGGCCAAATATTTGGCAAAAGTATAATACCATGTACTTCATGGCATTATCTGATCCCTAAGCATTAGATATCAGCATGTGGCAAAGTATGTGAGATAAATAATCTATCTTCCCTAAGCTCCTTCCGGTGAAACCCCTGTACCAGCTGCTTTTTAACATGAGGCAGTGGATTAGACAGATCTTTGGTCTTATCTAATATGTTCCAGATGCTCAGAAGAAGTGTCAATAACATCAGCAAAGCATCTGCCTCCAAACAAAGAAAATAGTCTGAGCTGAGATATGAAGAGCAAGAATGAAAGGAGCTGACCCTTAAAAACAGAAGAAAAATTTTGGCTTGAAGTCAGAAGAAAAGGAACGAATGTTCATGCACATGCACAGGAGAAACATAAACTCAGAAAAAGACAGAGACCGCAGAGCAATTTAACAGAGAGTCAAGCCAGTCTACAGCAGAATAATTTTCTCCATTTAAGCATCTACTGTAGTCAGTAAAGTTTCTTACCAGGTATCCTGCTAAGAAAAGAGAGCATATATTTAGTCTGCAGGATTCTCTGCGGTTAAAAGAGAGGTGATATCCTGGAAAGAGTTAACAGAGCTGACAGCTATATCAGGCAGAATTGTTTTCAGACTTTCCTCTCCCCAAAGAGCACTTTAACCTGCAAGGTTCTGCTAAGCCGATTCACACAGCAGGTCACTATCATTTATTCAGGCACCAGGGGTGAGTTCAGGATGACATTTCAGTCTTAAATTCCCTGTTCTGGAGTGAAACAGAACCAGCAACATCTGAATGCAGTTTTTATCATCTGTGCACATGAGGAAGTGTACTTGGAACTACAGTAACCAATTATTTATTTATTACCTTGTTATGTAAATGATATGATCTCTCTTTCTTCTGCAAAAGTGAAATCATATCCTGGAGCAGTAAAGGAAACTCAGCAATAAATCTTGTTTCTTAAATTGGCCAAACCCCTGTTAGGTTTGAATAACAATTTTGTTTCGCTGTGTAAAAAGGCAATGTGCCAGAAACCAGGTCTTTGCTTCCTTTTACAAGCACCACTTGCAATGTGTTTATATTTGTATTTATGAAGTGCTTTTTCTTACACTTTACAAAGCAATGAATGGCCTATCTGCCATGAGGTGAGGGCGGGATTTGCAGCAGTCACTTATGTCAAACATGTTACTGCCAATTAATGCAGGGTGGTACTAACTGAAACCGGGCCCTGCACTATCAAGCCTTTTCTCCTTACCTCTCTTTCCTGCCTGTGAGTTTGATTTAAATTCAGGTCTTCAAAAGTCAGTCAATAACAGATGGTTAATCAATTCTAACAGTGCACGCTATGAAATGGTAACAGTCAGCAACTGGTGAATTAACAATTAATGTCTCTCCAGAAATGCCTTCCCAAGTCCCCGTAGAGAGCAACAAGGCTTTTCTTCCAATTATATATTAAGGAATAGATGTTTGCTTCAAAGAAACAAAGTTGACTTCCCAGAATCAGGATATTTCTTCTAAATTTCTTCTATTTTTCTACGTAAAAGTAAAGACTATTTAAACAGTGTTCTCTAGGATATAAGAAGTACAGAGATCCCTATCAAGCCCTTCCACAACATAGCTAAAAGAACATGTGCAGCAATCCTGAAGAGTAAAGAAGAAAGAGCACAAGAAAACAGATTTCTCCATAAAGTGAATATAATGCATGTGTTTTTTTATATACATCTTTTTAAGCTAGTTATTTTCTAAGAGTTTTTGGTCCCCTCCTCTCTCATTTAGCTGAGTAGGACTTCAATTAAAAATCCATTGGACACTACAGTTTACACATTTTTCAATCATGAATAGCACAGCAGGCTGCACCCATAAAACCAGCTATGTGCTTACATCTTGGCAGGTTAGACAAGGCAGTTTTTAGTTCTTAGCACACCTCATGGGGTCAAGATGAAGGATTTGTCAATGCAGGCTGAAGCTGTGGCTACATGTGATTACAATGCTGTGCAAGGGGATTGAGGTACCTTTGAACAAGCTCTCGCAGATGCTGAGGAAAACCGACAGTAGCATGGATTTCATAGTGAGCTCACTTATAGACTAGAGCAGTAATTATGATTAAAATAGTGTTAGATGGCTAATGGTATCTGATCTCCAGCTGTGCTATTTCACATTGCGTGTGAGAGAGGACTGTGATTGTGAAGGGAGTGGGGAAATTATTCTGGGACTGGTTACACAAAGGGATTCATGGCGTGAAAGAGTGTCTTACTTCCAAAAGTATTTTTCTTTTGTCTTAGGATTTAACTTTTTCATCAGACAAAAAAATGTCAGCTCCTTGTCACCAGCATCTCCCAGTGTGCTTCCTTGTCACCAGCATCTCCCAGTGTGCTTCCTCAGAGCTTGGAGGTGGTGAAGCTTGGTGGGGTTAGTGGGACCATAAGCTCCAGAGCACGACTCAAGTCAAATAGGGCACTGTCAGGTGCAAACCTAAGAGGACAATGTTGCCATCTCCTCAGCTGTGGGGCATAGCCTGAGCTTCTCATAGATAACAAGACTTCCCCAGACTGCCATGAGGACAGGGAAAATTTGTGGGCATCCACCCATGAGCCACACATAGCCTTCCAGCTTTGGACTGGGAACATGGCTTGTGTCACTGGTGCTGCCACAGAGCATGGGGATAATGGAACAAACCAAAAAACCATCTCATTTTACTTCCTCTTGTATTCAAGACCAGAGATTGAGAAGGTATTTAAGAAACACTTGGACCTGGGATTGCCCTATATAACATCCCAATGAGGTGCCTACATTAAGAGCACCCTCTAACCTCCACCTACAACCAGAGCAAAGCAGATGAACAATCCTGTTTGCCAAGAATTGCTTTCTCTCATGACCTCTGGTGGTGTTTCTAGCCATGGACACAGAGGCTGCCCACTGAAGAGGACCACACTCCTAATCTGAGCAGAAGTGACCTGGGTGCCAGGGTTCAGAGTGCCTGATTTTCTCAGAAGTGTTGAGCGTGTACATGCAGCAGGTCTCCACACAAATACTGCTGCACAAGTTCACTGACACATTTATCCTTAAACACTCGAAACTCTGGATTTCCCAGGCATAGGCATGATGGCTGCCTCCAGAGAATGTGCTGATCAGGATACAGAAAAAGAGGCAGCTGCTGGAAAGATATCCTTCCCACAGAGTAGCTGAGGAAGGAAGGAGAATTGCAAGTCCTACCAGCGAATGCGAAAACCAGGTGTATCTTGGTAAAGTACCTATGGAGGACAAGACGCCTTCAGCGGTTTTCTGTTCTAATCTGCACAATTTACTCAAATCCATTTTTACCATCTTTTATCTACCATCTTTTATGCACAGGGGCATACTTGTTTATTGGTACCAGAACCAAACAAATTCATATTTGTTGCACTGCACTGTTGGCAGTATGGGGGCAAGAGATGACCTGCTCTGAGCTTCATAATCCAGTTTGAATATACAATTCCACCAGAGAGTGAGCTAAATGAATAAAATCTGAGAGTCACTGCGAAGAAAAAAATAGGGTCCAAAATATAAATTACAGCATTTGCAAATTTACCTTTTAGAACAGAACCATGCAGGCTCTGGAAGAATAAAAGAATAACAGGCTTTTCTTTTTCACTTTCCCCTTCCTTCAGCCTAAATTTAGATTGCTATCAAGAAGGCAAGTATGACACTGTGTTAATATAAATCAATACAGAAAAACTCATGTAATACTGATTAGATTTACCATAAATTAATAAAAACTAATGAAACCCTTTTACCTTTTTGCATTTTGAAGGCTGGTATTTATGGCTATTTGGACTGGGTATATTTTCAATTCACCTCAAGGCAGATTGAAACTTTTTAATGAGTCTTCTTTTGAGGAAGCAAATAAAACTGGTGATATCCAAACTACTGTCCACAGAACACTTCCAAGCATGGCTTACAGGAAGTCAGACAAATATTTGAAATATTTGAAAGCTAATAAAAAAAAAACCTGACAGTGGGTTACACATCTTTCAGTAGGATGCTAGACTAGTTTCAGAGACCCCTTCCATTCTACATTATTCTGTGACCCCATGTTTTGTAGTAAGCCTAAGTAGGAATGGAATTTTTCAGCATGGTTGATGCAATAAGCAGCTTGTCTCCAAAATACTCACCTTCACAAGTTCCATCACAAGGTACAACTCAGTTGGCATGTCCATCTCCTCAATCAGAAGTACAATATTGGGGTGCTTGACTCGTCTTAAAATAGATACCTCATTCTGGATCATGTGTTCCTGACACACAAAGAAATCTTCAATGACTATGGGTTAGTGCAAAGAAAATTCACAGTGGAAAAAGCAAAGAGAATTGGGATCTGCATGGATTCTCTGGGGTTTTGGAAAAACTAACAGATGTTGCCTCCAGCAATATAGAAGAAACATATCTAGAAACAACATCAATGTGGTAACTGAAAGAAGAGAGAGCGGAACACAGAAAAAGAAATGGAAGAAAAGACATGTTTCTGATGCAGAGAAAAATGAAATAGGGAAGCTTTTTAAATTTTCTCTGATGCAGAATCTTAAGATTTAACAACACAACAGTATCTAAGAGAACATTTTTTTTACAGTTTTCAAAAGCTAACAGTTACTTGGTGTAAAATAGACATAAATTTAATTAACCTATGCCTTACACACAGTGACCAGTGTTGTTATAATTATTTGTATTATTTTTTGCTTTCTGTAACACCTGGAATTATGAAAATTAGAGGATATAATTACAGGGGTAAAGAGCAAGGAGTCACACACAACGAACCAACTGGAGAATCAACATACACATCTAGAAAAGAACATGACAGCCTTTTCTCCTGAAACTCCACGAGTCTCCAGAGGGTAGGCAAAGACTTCAACCAAAGAGATTGTAACACTTTTCAGGAAGGACACAAATACCAAAAGCTTCCCAAAATGATCCCTCACACAACATTTATTGGAAAAAACATCTTTGGTGTCATATTTTTTTGTACTTACTTTTCCTCTACATTTACTTTTCTTGATTATTTTCAGAGCATATTCTCTACCAGTTGATCTGAGGAAAGAAAAAAAAATTGTATGTTCAATCACACTGAGTATTTTTCTCAGTTGAGTTTATATTTGTCATTTGAGCACAGTAAGTGTAGTGAAGAGTTCTAGTCAAATATTTTTTTTCAAGAAAAAAGCTTAGATTTGACTGATATTGTGAATTTGTGCCAAAGTTATTAAATATGCATGCCTGAGAATAAGACATAAAACTTTTTTTTAAATGAAAACATTTCAGTGTTTTCAAAACAAGAAGTTGCTTAATTTTTTCTTTCATTTTGTAATAAGAATTGTTATTACTTATTCATTTTTATGTAAAAATACCATACAGTGTTCACACGTTCAAGTATTTTCAAAACAAAAAGGTTTTGTTTTCTGTTATACAAAACGTACAACCCATGGAAAATACTTACTTACTTTTTACTTAAAATGAAAAGTGATTTGTTTGCGTATCTGCAGTCACAACTGCAGATTAAAAGGTCAGTCCTTGGAACAGTGTTTTATGTATACAGTAAGTATCTGATATTTAGCAGAGTTAAATATGTCGGCTTTTAGGCAGAATGTAAAAGGTCCTGGAGACAGTAAGGAATTATAGAGGAATTAGTTCAGGATGAGAACACATTTCTTTTTAACGACTGTGTTGTTTTGAAACCTTATAATATTTATCACTACCACATATACATTGATATCTATTATCTAGATTGCTAACAGAAGAATTAGCTTGTAGACAAGTTAACAGTATCAACTTCCATTTTTTAATTAAGTTACAAAACCAAAAGATGCCTGTAAGGATGCAAACAAGAAGCTCTGTTTACAAGACCCAGTTTCACCATAAGGTTAAATGGAAAATGGGTAATTTAAGAAAAAGATCTTACTGACATATTTTCCTTTTGTAATAAGAATCTTAACAGGTTACAAACGTCTATTACATTGCCCTTAGGCATGTTTGGTTTAAAATTAAGAAAAAAACCCCAACCTTTCAAACATATATTTTTCATTCTTCATTTTACAATTCACAGTAGTTAAACTGATACATTAAATTGATATATGAGTATGTTCAACAGAGACATTAATGTGTCTAAAAATGTGCTCAGTCTGTCAAACAGGACATGCAAAGTGAGCAATACATTGAAAACACTGCATCTGGAAAAAAACTGGGCATTTTCATTACCATATTAAAACACGGAGAACTCCTCTGGCAATGATATACCACTTGATTTTAATTTAAAGAAAAATAGGGAATTCAGTAAAAAGAAACACCAAAATATTCATTCTGTTTGAGTTCCCAGGCAAAGAGATAAAACTGTCTCTAGTGGGACATCACTTAAAAGAAATCACACAGTATGAAAAGGTTTATGAATTGGGGAAAAAAGTACAGGATATATGTTGAAGAGCTAAGCAAATAAAAAGTAAAAACTTTTCCTATCTGTACTCCCCCACACAGCTCCCCAAAATGGGCTGCACTCCATGTGGGGTGCCCCTTTCCAGTGCTGCTCTTCAGTGGCTACAGTCCAAGCTCTGTGAGAGGACTATTTTTTGGGACTAGAAGGAGGAGGTTTAACAAGAAATATTAGAAATTAAGATATCTGGGGTTCAAACTCAGACAAAATATAGCCTTTTTCAATAGGAGTCTCTTTCAAGCTTCTTGGTTACCCTAGGAATGCTTCCTTTCTGTCATGAGAAAGGAAATTGATGGTTTTTGTTGGCCATGGGAGACTCCATGTACTCCAAGACACTGGGAAATCTGAGCTAGTGAGGAAATGTCAGAATTTGGAAGTATCTGAAAGTTAAAAATGAACACATATAAAAACACCGCAGGACAAATCGTGCATATGATGGAGCAGATTTGTAACAAGCAGATGACAACTCTGACTGCTCTTTGTTTAGATAAAATGAAAATTAAAGCTAAGATAATGTAAATCCTTTCCCCTAAAAAGCTGCAGAACCGTGGGCTGTCAGCAGTGTTGCAATTTACACACCGCCCAAAAATATGCATGGCCATGTCAGAAAGTCACCGTGAAACAGGCATCTCACCTCTCACCTATTGCTCACTCCGAACAATAAAAAGGGACCACAAAAAGCAGGCAACATGTTATGGCTGGACAGACGTCTGGACCCACTGCGCTACCTCAGAGTTAGATCTCTAGCTCGTAACAGGGCTTGGTGCCACATTTCTTGGCTCTTTTAAACTTTTGCAAAGTTAACAGAGATTTACATTGCACTGGAGACAAAAATCTCTCTTTGTTGTATTTGTGCGTGCATTAAAGATATTTAAATGTGTGTGTCTGTGGACTCACAGATGCTCAAAATCGGATTTCAAAGTCCTCATGTGAAAATTTTGGAGATGATTTTTGGCTTCTATTTGGACTGTTAATTGTCAGAGTAAGGCAGATGCCTGTCAATGTATTGAAGTGCTCACAGGCATGTATTAACCAGTGCTCACAGACTGATCTCACAGCTATGGAGAAGAAGTATCCATGTGACCAGTGAATTTGTGTAACAAGACCCATTCCTACTTGTTTAACACCTCATGGTGCTATTCCTTTGAAGTCTAATGCACACAGGAATTGTACTTCTGAAGAAAATGGAAAAGCCCTCTGTCCCAAGTATCACCCCATTAATTCTGGCTCTGCAAATGATGGACATATCAGACTTTGAAGTGAGGTGGTTAAAGAGGCTTAAAAAGACTGCAAAGAATATTCTGGAAGGAGTTTCATATGTACTGGTTTAATTTACCCTCCAAGTCTTTAATTCCTCCTTCCACACTTGTGATGGCAAGGGTATACTGCCGTAGAAGCAGAAACTAACAGAAATAATTCCACTTTAATTTTCAAGATCTCCCAAAGTAGTAGCTCTCTGATAGAAATGGGATGTATGGAATGGTATAGCTCAGAGACCATAAGACTATATATCTGGGGATACCTGGGTAATCATGCTATTTGAGTACATACTCATTAGACACACCATGTTATTGGATACTTCTGGGACCAGTGGGATAGACAAGACGACAGGAAACAGTCTTCATTGAAGCTCTGAAGGATATTGTAATCAGTATTATTTTTAGGTGTGATGGGACCTATATTTAATTCGTTCATGTATTTTCAGCTCAGGAAAGAATTGTGACGTGCACTAGCACATTTGTAAAGTTTCTCAGCACAAATGGCATTTTCAGCAGAATGAGTTTATTAAAACCACAACCTTTCTTTATTTTAGCTTGTAATCTGATTTTCCCAGTCACTATTCACTTTACCTTTAGCTGTCTTCTTCTCTTTTCTTAGTTATGTGTTTTCACCCACCTTTTTAATCAGTCACGCCCCTTCACAGGGTTTTACAGTGCTTTCTTTCACACTGCTTTGCTTTGCTTCCTTTCGATTTCCATACAGTTTAGTGCTCAGACCCTGAGGTTTGATCTGAACAGCTTTCGCTCTCTGGATGACCAGCTCCACCATGAACTCACTCTGGCAGAGCACTAAACGTTTCTTCAGAGCTTTGGCCAAGTCCCACATGCACACTGTCAGCTGATACCAAATCCACTCTTACCCTTTCCCCCAACAGCTGTCTTCATGATCTCAAAGTTGCACTTTTGAATGCAGAGGTGGACCTGTATTTTTCCAAGGAGACTAGTTTAAAACCAGCCAAGCTATTTATCATTGTCTGTCATGAGATTTAATATCACTCTCCAAGGTCTACATTGTATTTTTACAGGCTAAATAGCAGTTTTTTCTTTGAGCCCAATGGCGAGGTTATAGTCTTCTGTAAGAGTCTCCTCTCCAGGATATGGTAATAGGGGATATAAAACTTAACTCATGAAATTCATTCTCAAACCTTGACATCTCTATTGTTCTCTCTTTTGGACATCTCCAGCTCTGGCAGCTTTTTGCTTTGCACTGCTACTATCTAACACAAGCAATCTTACAATCATTTCACACACAGGTGAAATACCTTCTGTCTTTTATATCCCATAGTCTCCTATTTTTAACAATACCCCTAAAAGCTAACCACAGTTCTGCTTAGAGCATTTCTGTTTGGTTCCCTAATTTTTACACTCTTAAGGATGGGTAGAGCCAGTTCAAACCTTACCAGATTCAGCAACAGACATGAACTAGTCAACCTGGACATTTTCATCAACACTAACATTTGAGGTGACTTGTGACTTCTCTAATCTGGAGTAGATGTCTAAAATCAATGACTGTTTTCACCTCTTAACAGTAAAGGTCATTTAAAAAGTTAGATATTGGTGGCTGCAGTGAGGCTCATAAAGTTGGAAGGAGCAAATATAATGGCACAAAGAAGGCAAGCAGGAGTTAGATGTCCATTTAGTTAAAAATAAACATGGAAGAGACTACTCCTCAGTGTCAGATGGCAGAATAGATGGATCCAAAGTTAGCTCTTTGTACTGACCATTGCCACTACACCACAAATACAGAACTTCCTGATATCTTTAGAGAGTGCTCCTACATGTGAGATGTTCCACTCGTCTAATGTAAAAGGAGAATTGCAAGGACATACTGCAAGAAAAGATGTTAATTTGAGTGCAACAAGAAAGATTTACCACAAAGAACTGGTAAAATCATGTGAAGTGCAGCAGAGAAAAACCCGTATAAATCCCACAAATAATTAAATTCATAGATTGCCCCTTGAACTCACTTTTTTTTTCATTTGACAGGACACTAGTTCTTCCATCTGGCATTGAGAAATTGCCTTATTACATTTCTGTATTCTACAAATAAAGATATGATCTGGAAAAAGCATGACATTAATGATTATTTTTTACAGTAATAAGCATATTATCCTCCTCACCTTTCTATACACTCCTTCACAATAGCAAAATTTCCGTCTCCTATAGTCCTTCCAACTTTATATCGCTCTGCTATCGATGCTGGAACCTGGAAACCTTCCTCCAACACTTCTGAAAGAATCATTAGTACATTTTTATTGTTAGTGAAGGAAACACAGATGTTGCGCATAACATGCATTTTAAGTCCATGGTTTAGGAGCCTGGAAACCATTCAGTCAGTATCTCACTTACTGTACAGTGAAACCATGTTGCTGACATTGTATATACTCAACAGGTTTCATGCAGATACAGTAATGAAAAATAAGACTTGTGGGGGCTCAAACATACCACCATTTGAGTGTTATACAGTTTACCATTGCCACTGCAATATGCCCCCAAGACAAAACCAAAATTGTATTTTTTTAATTACGAAAAGGCCGCTGTGATCTGCACAAGCGCAGACCAGCCTCCAAAAAGGGCTGGAACTCCTTGACACAGCATGATTAAATATATGTACCAAAGAAGTCCAACACTCAAGCACTTATTTTATTACATCCTGTAAACTGAGACATCCATAAAACTCCTCATGTGCTAAGTGCTAGTTCTCCCCATCCCCCAATATTAAATATTTAGTTTTTAAACAAATGTTCTCAATAATACTACCTTGCATGCAACCTGGGTACCAGATGTTTAGGTAAAATTGCATTACACAGTGTCTAAGCATACAAAAAGCTTGTAGCTTAATGTGTTTTAGTGCTCATTCCTGTACCACTATTTTGAAATGTATTTGAAATAGTGTTACAAATACCTAACATGCCTCTAAAAGCTGCCTGTAAACTGCAGCTGATACAAACGGCTATATAAATATTGTAATGTAAAAAAAGAGCCTCTCAGAAATGTGATTTGTGTTTACGCACTTTAGGACAGTGCATTTAACTGTGTATTACTCTGTCCTTTGTTCCAGTTGAGTTTTAAAAGTGAATGTTAGGACACAAGGAGGCTGAGGTTTGTCTGAATCCAGAGACAGCATGAAGAGTTATTCTCCAACAGGAGCACAGATACACACACGTACGTAGACGTGCATGTGAGCCAGCAGTGTTTGAACAGACCCTGTCCCTTAGCCAACTTGCTCCAAGCCTCAGCATGGAGTAAGACTTTCTAAAGACCCAGGACTGCAGTGTGTTCTTTAGAACCATGACAGATGAGGCAAAAATACTGAAATAAGCCAGTCAAGCACTGTGTCGCTTGCAGAAATAATACCTCAAGTATTCTGCAATAAAAATACCTCTGAAGAGTGATGTCCAGATCAAATCTGATCCAGAGTGAACCTAACTGGTTTGCTAAGGCTGAAGAGCTTCCTCACGGAAAATCATCCAGCCTGCAATGCTCCCACCTTCTCCGGCAGGAAGAATGACTCATTTCCTACACAGCTGCTGTTATCACTACACTGACTGCTTTCAAATGTCAGCCTCCAAATGTTACCTTCTGCAGGGCCATCATTTTCATCCATAGAGCTGCAAACTTTGGTGGATGCTAATGAGGTAGAGGAGCCACTGTGTTGGGAGCTCTGGAAATGGAGACACAAATGAAAACAGATGAGTTTTAAGAAGCACGAGTACCCACAGCACGTTCCTGCTGGACACATGTCCCAGAGAGGCTTCAGTGTTCCCTTTAAAAAGTGTCAATTTACTTCGGTGGAGGGATATGTGGATGCTTGGGAAGAGTCCAAATTTTTCCACTGCAATTACACTTTTAGTAACCTCAGGTTACTGGAGATATTCTTGATCCATCAAGTGCAGCAGTGTGCACGCAAGAATACTGTGATGTACGCTCCATGAGTTTCTCCCTATGCCACACACATTTTGGCAGGGAAAACTGAGGAGCCGTACGCCCTCTGCAGGCAGGAGACTGTGTTCTCAGAGACCCTATTAACCCAGCAGGCACTGGAGGGACATATGTCTGTAGTTGGCTGTGTTATGGGCAGAATTCCTCACTTTTACAAACCTCCCTCTGTTGAAATCCTCCCCAGTTTTGTTCTACAAGGGAGAAATCATTATTGTAATGTGTGGACAAAAGAAAATGTCAGGGTGGGTGAATAATGGTTGCTGTTTCATAAAGGGATTTGATTGGGGGTAGCTCACTTGAGGCAATGCCTCTGTACTTGTACTCTGTTTCAAGTACTTGTCCTGCAATTGTCTGAGCTTGTCTGTACAGCTGATGGGGGGGGACGGTGTCTCTGTGGTCCCTAGAAGGAAACTTGTAGCCACCCACCTTGGATGCCAGATGTATAGGAGGCAGGATCTCACCTGGGAAGCCTTCCAAAGCACCTTTCAAAGCCTATTAGTTACCTACGGACTTTAGGCATGCACTTTAGGAAAACTGCTTCATCATGCATCTGGATGGATGAAACTACACGGACATTTGAGATGGACTGGATTTCACCAGCAACTTTTATCCTGTGGTGCATAATGGTTACACAAACAGGTCTTCAGGATTCTCCTATCTTCAGAGGAAATCAGAAGAAGCTAAAAATGTAATGATGGCCCTTCAAACTTAAAGCCAAACTGCACATTTCCTCAGGTCCTTGTATTGCAACTTAAATGAAAAATATTCAGAGGATTTTCAAAATGAAAACTTTCTTGGGTTCACATCATTCACATGCTGAAAGCGCTGTTGTATTTCATTACCTTCTTCAGTCTATATATTACATAGATTGAAGGCTGTACTTCATGTAACTAACACTATCACTTCCTTATTAGTGTTTGCAAGGTTTTTAGATGCCCACAACCATGGTGCCAATCCACTTTACAAATTAAATACAGATACTTTGGAATTATCTCTCTCGTGACACTGCAGAACACAGCTGATGACTGGAGCAAGACTGACTGGAGCTGCAGCAGTTTGGATATTTGCTGAGTGCCGAGCCAGGGAAAAGGTAGTCAGCAGACTTAAAATGTGGCCAGTATGCTGAGTTCATTTGAACAGAATAACTTTTAATTTCTCCCACAACAGACTAAGGTTAGATGACTTAGACAAAGCCTGAACTTGGCCTATTTTTCACTAAATAATCCCGAGAGCTTGCACATCCCATCTACCATGAGATTCTTTGCCCTTGTTTCCTTTAATCAACCCCAGCTCCCTCTTTTCATCCAGCCAAGTATTTCTTCTGTGGTTTGACCAGAACTGAAGAATGCATTAATCAGTTTTTGGACTGTTTTTGTTGCCTCTTGACAACAGAAGTTAGCACTGAATGATTTTATGCAGTTTGCTAAGATATTGCTGCCCTTGTTTCATGGTCAGGACGTGTTTATATATGTACTATTTCTGTGCTAAACTCTGCGTGACATCTCAGTAAAAACTTACCTCTGGTTCATTTTTGAACAAATGAGCAGATGTGGATCAAGGTAACGGGGAAATGCTAGGAGTTCTCATGTCTGGAGAAGTCAGTCTCAAAGCCTATTTTTATACACATGTAACAAGAGAATTGTTTCCTTTACAGTCCTGCTTGTAAAATAAGCAGAAAAACATGTTCTCTTTACTCATTCTGCTGTGTTTGTTTGTTTTCCTAGAACGGGCATCCAATTTCATACTTATTTTCCCACTCCACAGTATTTTCTGAAAAGAATTACAATTTAAATATGTTTAATCTTTGTTACTTCTACGACGAGGAATGAATCATTACAACATTTAAGGGGTAGAAACACAAAAAGGCTAGTGCTAGATTTTCAACAGATTATTAAACAGCTGCTTCTTTTCATTTTCTGCACTTTAAATAGTGAGATTACACTTTTAAGTAGATGTTAGGTCAAGGCTGCTGACTGCACAGCACTGTAGCTTTGTTTAAAACCCTGATGGTTTCTTTGCAGTCTTGGAGTCATTGCTCTCATCTGTGAAAATGGGAGCTGTGAAAATCAAGACCTAACTCAGCAGCCACATCTTCTCAGAATGGGTGCCTAGAGACACTCAAATTTCTATTTGAGGACTTAATTTTTCAAGGACCTTAAAATAAGGCTTAGCTAAGAAATGCAATTTCTCAGTCCTTCCAAAATTAGACATCTTCAAAGACCCATTTCAACAAAGCACTTTAGCAAGTGCTTCAATTTAAATACAAATAATCTTAATGGTCTACACATGACTGAAACTAAATTGACTCCTAAATATGTCTTAAGCAAACTCCTTAAATATGTATTTAACCTACGTTCAGTCTGATGCTGAAAAAAAAAAAGGTGGCCTGTAGAAAATTTCAAGGAAAAAATTATCTCATACTGATGTTTTAAGTGGCTCTATTTCTTTTCTTATTGACACCATATAAAGATGGGAAGGTTAAGATGATATTTGTTAACTGGAGAAGAACAGAAATGATGCATTACTAGCATATACCATACCACTGGTCTGCAAACAAAGCATACAGCCCCTTTGGTGACATCTGCCTGTGAAGCACTGGCATGGAGGCAGAGGCAGAACTTGCCAGTGACAAGGAAGCAGTAGCCAGGAAGATGTGCTAAAAATACACGCTGAGACTGTTTAAACTTTAAGCAATTATTGAAAATTATATAAAAACGTACTTTCATTACCTTTGCTGAACCCCTCCTATTAAAACAACAGATTGAAAATAAGTCAGGAACTGGACATTTGCATACATTCACCAAGCCTGCTGGCGGCCCTTCTTTCACAATTTTAAAGAGACTACTGGATAAACATGACACAAATATTTTCGTCTTTATTCAGTCCTCTTCAACAACACACAGGCATTTATTTATTTATCTTTACTTCAGCTAGAAGGACATTTCATTTATTTAGACTTTAATTAGCTCGCTGTTCTCACAGGCTGAAAGCCCTGCGGGTCCCGCAATCCTTGTGGGTCTCAGTGCTCCTTCCAGTTGGCTTGCCAATCGTGAGGCAGTCTGTCGTGCACGCTGTTGCTCTCACAGATGTGGACCCCATCAGGGATCTTGCAGATGGGGAGGGGGGAAAAACAAACCCTAAGCAAGAGTATAATCTCTTCAACACACAGACTTTAATGCAATTAGCTGTTTTAATTTTAAGAGATGCTGAGGTGCTTGGAATGTCATCACTTTTACACAGATTTAAAGGGGTCCAGTTGCACAGGTTGCCAGCACATGGCCAGTTTTATGGCACACCTTCATAAAAGCGATGGCATAAAAAAATCAGCTCATTGGTGTAAGGATTTCAGATCCTATTCAGGTTTATACAACAGATGGCCAGCACACCACACACCGCACCGATGTGAATGGAAACATTAGTGCTATAGAGTTTCAGCCATATCTCACTGGGAGATATATCTAGCAACTGTTTGGTAAATAGTTTGTATCCCAGTGGAAACTGTGCTAAATCCATGACAAAAAAAAAAAGGGCAGCAAAATAAAAATTACTGTAATGTCTCTGTCCTGATACTTACCTTTGTCCTAAATTAATCTTAAAATCCCACTAAACAGCAGGAATTATTCTTGTGGACTATAGTGTCAGCAGTTATGAAAAAAGACTTAAACCAGTACGACTAGGAAGTTTGTTAGTGCAATTCAGATTCCTGAATCTTAAACCCCAAACACTGCATTCTATTTTCTAAACCTCTCAAAACCTTTATTAGCACATGTGGAGCCTACAAAGTCTCTCAACAATAGATTCCTTTGTATTTTTCTAGCATGAAGGAAGCATCTGGATGAAATGTGAGTAACAGAAAAGCACACAGGTGTAACGCTAAGTTTGGATCTCAGGCAGAGTTCTACTCTTTTAGAAACGGCCTTAATGAAGTGAGAAATAAAATCAGTGAACAAAGTGTAATTTCAGGAAGGAAGCTCAGGAGAAGGGAATTATTAATGTCTTTAAATTATGCCTCCTAGGATTGTCCCTATTCCAAAGAACTCTACAGAATTTAAAAAATATATATATATAAAAGATAAGCATGTCAGTAATATGTGTAAGATGAAGTTCAACTCAGTAAGGAAAAAGAGCGTTAAAACCAAAACTAAGCAGTTACACTGATGCCATGATGATTTTTGTCTTTTCTTTTATACCCCTGTTATACCTTTTTGCAACTTCTGTATTCTTGGTGCTTTTTGCCTANCTAATTAGTAAGACCTAGAATGTAAGACCAGATATAGAGAGGGGGATTGCGGTGGCCATTGCGGGGGTGCATGGAGGTGTATTCGACCTGGTCGTGGTGCACCTAAGGATCCTTACAATAAATACCAAGGTAATACCCTTTTCCCCTTCTAACCGTGTTCGCCTCTTGATTTTAAGACCAGGAAAAGGCATCAACACCACCACGCTCACCTCTTTTGGAACTCATACTAGCGTTCAGTCTGGTTATGAAAAACCTTTGCAAGGTAGCTGTCATGACTTCCTGACAGACTCAGTTCCTTTGCCTAAAGATGATAATGAACAATGGTAAAATAAAGACACCCAGTGCAGGTATTAGCTTTGGAAGACTTTGAAGGGATCAAAAAACTCCTGTAATATGTAACAGTGTTAAGCACTGTTAAGCACACAAGTGTCAATGAACAGCAAAACAGTACATCACCAGAGAGCAGAAGCAGAGGACAGCTGGGTTAAAACAGTAAGGCAATACATTTTGATGTGACTTTTAAGAAGATAAACTGTTTTTTTTATTATCCAACTTAGAGAGAAGCAAAGGGTTACACTGAAATTCCCTCTCCCAACTATATCCAGTGAAAAACGTTCTTGATTTTCTTTTGTTTAACCTTACATTTTTTTGCCCAGCCAGCTGAGACAGGGGAAAAAGCTTTCATGTAAACAGTACAGAGTTGGCAAAAAAAAACTACTTAATGAAGAAACATGAAATCCACAATCTTCATGCTGAAAGAATGGAACCTAATGGAGTTCAATGTATAGGAAGAGAAATGATGGAATTGTTTTCTTTTCCAGTTTGGATACTGCACCAAAGGCACATCAGATTCAAATTTATTTATAAACTGTTTCATCTGGAAAAGAACAGTGAAAAATGTATGCAAACCTGCTTACCAACTTACTCACAATTCTACATCCTGCCCTGTTTTGTTAGATACTTAAGAGAGGCCCTACAGAGGCAAGTGATTTTTCTGTTGTTGTTGTTCATTTATGCAATTCAGGATTTACACAGCTTGGAGAAGAGATAAGTTCAAATGACACAAGCAATTATCTGGTGTATTATCAGGTCTTGGGTTGGTTTTCTTCTTTGAGGGATAGGGGGACAAATGGGAGAGTTTGCAAGGAAATGGAGCTGACAGACTGAAGTTAAATTTTCAAGCTTGAAGCACTCTGTTTTATTAAGATCCCCTTACTAAGCTGCAGCGTTGGATGCTTATACACTCATTTGATTTGTGTAACAAGACAATTCAGAAAGACCAACATAGTTTCCTACACGGTATTTAACGACAAATTTAAACTAACCTCCACTAGTTCCTAACAGCTGCTTCCAAAGTTGAGCCATAATTCAAACTCTAGGCTCACTCAGCCCTTGGCATCATTCAGAAAAGATTGACGATATAAAAAAAAAAGTGTCAGATTCATGGTATCCAAAGTTATTACTGTAATTTCTGTGTCCTTATTGTGGTTAATATAAAAAGTTACATGTGCAGTGATGCAATGTGAAGGTTTCCTTTTACCTCTTCTGAAGTTATACACAGGCAAAATTTTCCACTCAACTACAGAGTAAAAATTGAAAAGCCACCAACCAAAAGGAGGTTCTTATTTCTTCCACCTAATTAAGCGAAATAACCACTTTACTTTAAACTATTTAGTTGCATTTTAAAAGGTCTCCTGGTATTTTTAGCTGTTTCTTGGTACAGACAGAAACCTCAATTATTGTGTTTCCACTCTTCCCAATTTCTACCATATTGTTTCCTTTCTATGTGTGTACACCTTTTTATAGGCAGACGTATTTACCAGCAACCAAGAGCATTTCAAAACTAGAACTTTTATCAGGCCCACAGCTCCCTCCAGGACAGTGTATGAGTATCAGCTGAAGCATCCGGCTGGCAGATGACATGTCAGAAATTGTAACATCTCTCTTCCCCCACCCCTGCCAAACAAGAAATAAAACTAGGCTACGGACATGCATTTTTAAAGAGTGGAAAGATGTATCTGAAAATTAGGCACTCATTTTGAAGCACACGAGGTATGTTTCATTACTATTAGCTTTTCACAAGCATACTTTCCTAATACTTGTCTTAATAGAAGTGCTGCTGGGGCTGAGCTGTTGGTAGGGAGCTGGTACCTTGCTTTGGATATTCTACTAATTCCCCACCTCATACTTCACATCTATCCCATCATGTGCACACAAGGTTACCCATAAGCAATTCAGGGCAGTTATATTTACTGTCTTCACAACACCCACTACAAACCAAATTCCTCCCTGAAGGATTTTTGTATCTACACACTAAAGCCCAGAGTTTATTACTAAAAAAAGACACTGAATGCATCTACTGTTCAAAGGAACCCATTAGGATGCATGAATCCCATATCCTTACACTAAGGTTAGATGGACAATGTTGATCCAAAATGAACAAGCAATACCAAATGCAAGTATTTTGTTAAAGCCTGTTAATCATGTTTCCAAAATAAATTCTCTGAACAGTGTGTATTTTTAATATATATTTATTACATCACTTACAATAATCTACATTAATGTTAAATCTAGCAAAATAACAAATTGCAACCAGGATGACATGGTCAAATATGAAACACAAGTACAATACAGTATGATGAACCAATGGCACAAAAATGAAGGTGATTTTCTTCAGCTGATTATAAGAAATAAAACATTCATCGGCGTTTATTTTGCAAGTTTTACATTTTTGTTGATAAATCAACAGCTTTCTTTTTGGTTTCCTGCATCACATTAATACAAAAATGGTATAATTTTAAAAGCAAAAATCCAAGCACTTTTCATTAAAAAAAATAATTGTATGCATTACTTTGTAAAATCTTAAACTTATGTTGTAAATGTGCCAGTATTTACAATATCATAGTGCAACTAAGAAAATGAAGAGGCCTTAGCACAAACATTGTTAGCTCCTCTTTCACTAGAGTCCGAATTCCAAAACACTGTATTGCAGGGCAAACCACAACCTAATTACCCCATATAACATCAGACAACGAGTACACGCTAAATATAGTACAGCTTTCTTCATACTTCACTGCTGAGGGTTAATTTAAGCAAACTCGAGTATAATCACCATGCGCAACCACAGACACAAAGCCGCGTACGAGCGCGTGTGCACCGCGCGTGTTCAGCCCTGCGCTCACGTGTGCGGACACAACACAGGTGGCACCCACAGACCCACTGCCTGCCGCGGGGACTCGGGGCGCTCAGCCAGCCTGGCAGCAGCCGCCAGCTGGAGAGGGGCAAACTGAGCCAGCCAGAATTGTCATGGCAGCAAGCACAGCTCGGAGTAGCCCCTGCTCTGCTCAGCAGACCCTGCTTTCTGGATGGAAGGGCTTTCCTGGGGGAAGCACGCCCATTTCCAAAGAGGGTGACAGCCACTTGCTTGCTTTGCTCTGCAGGTAAAGGTATTGCTGGCTGTGCTTCTTAAAGTTACTTTTCATCACTCATAGTTAAAAGCTCTTGTCACTAGCAGATAGAACTGAAAGTGAAGGTTAAATAAAAACCAATCTTGTATTTGGTAGCACGCCATTAATTGGATACAAGAAAAAGCACAGACAACATTAATCTATGCATTCATCAAGTGATGAGGTAATTTAGCACCATAAAGATTTTCTGTCTGTTCATTTCTCTACATTTTTGACAGAAACAGTAAACTTGAATTGATCAGAGGTTCTTTTCTGTATTACTGTGAGTTCATTTTACATTCAGAGTGCAGTTTTTGTAAGATATGCACCATATAAAGTTCACACTGTAGTGTGAATTATGAAACTGCAGAAGAAAACAGTATTATTTATCTCAATTTTTACTCCAATATATCTCAATTCAGTTGTTCTTCTAGGCTGTTGAACATTATATAGCCTTTCTTATAATATACCTTTATAGCCACAATATTAATACCCCAGAATTTTCATCTTTCAGCCAAATATGCCCTGTGAAAACGATTTGTGAAGAGAAAAATAACTAAATATAATGTGCTGTCACTGAATTATTTTACAAATTGGAAAGCAATTTTCACATTGCATAATGAATGTTAAAGATTTTACTGATTTCAACAAAAGAACTTCTAATTTTGCATGACTTAATGCACTGCAGAACAGTAGAGTTCAAGAGGAGGCATAAGACTGAACATGTCAAAAGAATACCATTTCAAATTTTCGAATTTCAAATTTCAGTTTAGGATTAATGTTTTGTCTGTGTTTATGTGTTTGTGCATAGGGTTCTACCCTTCCCACCTTGGAGTCAATAGTGGGTTTGCCACTAACTTCTGGTCAGTTTGAACTTAGCCCTTGTCGTTAGATGTGATCTCTTAAAATTGTAGAGAATTCCTTGGGGTAGCTGCTCAGCAAGTACTGGTTGGTGCAGCTCCACCGACTTTAGCAGAGCTGTAGTGACTCCCACCAGACGAGCATCCTCCTGTTAGAACATTTTCCCCACTTATTTGTCTAAAGTCACAAACGTGACGTAACAGCGCATGGGTTCCAAAGCCATTCATCTATGTACGTGTGTGCGTGCGCGTAAATATAAACATACATGTTCTGTGCTTCACATGTGAACTGCTCGTTGCACAAAAGAAGAAAAGAGATTTAAAAAAACGAAACAAAACAAAGTTGCAGAAAGCGTTAGGGAAATAACCACAAGTATTCATAAAGCTCAAAGGGAAGCAAAGCTTTCACAATCTATACAAGACTCTTTAGCTACATCATAATCACCTTAGAGTAGGCACAAATAATGCAGCATACAGAGAACTATCAGAGGTTCAAACACTATAAAGTTGCTTAAGCTATTCCATTATTTAATGCAGTTGATGAAATCTAGGAACAAACTAAAACCTGTGCTGTTGCAAGCAGAACTACAGCATCAAGGAACACAATTTCAGTTTCACCCATAAACTGAAACCTTCTGGTCTTGCTCAAAAGAAACGTTTCATTTCTGCTCATGTATAATGGGAATTACATTCCACACAAAAAGGATCTCTAAGTCTATAAACAGTGTACCTTTTCAATCTCTAAGGGACTTTCATTCCTTAAATGAAATATTAATGATACGTCTTGCCCCTGAATAGCCCCTTAATAAAAGTCATATGTTGAAATGATTAAATGTTATGGACTAGCATATTCTTTTTTAAAGCAGTCTTGATGGAGAACTCACTATGATAACAATTACTGATATAAGGTCCATTTTTCTTTTCCACAGCTAAGCAAAGCTGTGGGATTCAGGTTTGCTGGCAATCTGTGCTCTCTGTGCAGAACAATCATTCTTAATAAACTGCCTAAAGCAGCAATAGACTATATGGGAGAAGGAAGGAAAAATAAAATTCCTGGAATTTATTTTCTTTACAGGAAAAAACAATTTTCAAAATGTCAGTAAGTATTTTGTTCAATCTAGTCGAGTTGCCTGAATTTTTGGAAACTGATCCCAATGCACCTTTATGTAATTTGCATTTCTCAGGATCAAGTAATACATTTTGCAAAGACATTCCCTCATAACAGCTGAAAATGCAAGTAACTTCACAGCTGCGAACTTTTTCAGTAGAACAGGGCAGCCTCAGGAGTAGGGTATGGGGTGAGGGATGGACTGTTCTTATGGCTGGGAACAGTTTTAGATTGAAGCAGGAACTGAACTGAAGCAGGAATTGCAAAACATGCATTTCAAAAGGGAATGACCTGACTGCTTCAGCAAACCTGCCAGATCAATGACTTTCCCTCCAGGTGATACCGGAACCAAGTATTGGAAACAGAGAAGGTAAGTTTTGTATTCTGCTGCCCTTTTATTTTTGCAAATATCCTCTGTAAAGAAAATTATGTTGATACAGCAAAGCCATAACATCACATGCCAATATTTTCCCTCTGCTGAATTTTATTATGGACAAATCAGTCTAAAGGAATTATTTCACCACACTTACAAGTTGGCATATGGCAGCTAAACCTTTTCTTCAATTATGTAAATTTTCCTGATTTCAAAATATATTAAATCATCACCACGTAGCTCAAAAATATAATCTCTATAGTTTTTTGCTGACAATCAGAAACACGCTGATTTCTAATTCTTAAATCATTAGTATTTGAGAAAACGAAAGGAAAGGTATAAGACTGCAAAAGTGTGTGATCACTACACTATGGGCTTAAATACAACATATGATGGGAAATATTGCTATTATGTAAATTAAGTAGACTAAGATTCTCACAATAAAGCAGCAGAAAACAAACAAAAATTAGTAGATATTTGTTAAGCAACTGGTTATAATGCGCGACCTACTTTAACACTAAAGGAGTTTTGCATATTCATGCTGTACAAAAAGAGCACCTCTAGATACTGCAAAAACAGAAAATTAGGTCAATGGGAGGATGATTTACAGTATCACCATTTCTGTAGGCTTTCTTTTTAAAATGCACAAAATGTCTTCTTTCAGCAAATAAAAAATGATATTCCTGTTCTTAACATAAGTGAAAATAATCAATTACTTTCTCAGGCAAAATATATTTTTCCAAAAGGTGTCATCATATGTATGTCAGATGACGCTGCTAGCCAGCAGGCCCTCTTATTTCCTCGGTAAGAAATCTGACCATATTTACTTGCAACACATGGATGATCAGCATTAACAGCTCTTGCCAGGTAAAACATTCATAATGCCTGTGAACACCCTTCTGTTTACAGTCATTCAGATGGCAACGCAGTGAAGAGAATTTGAACACTGCTTTGGAAGAATTTACTTTTGTCCAGTGACCACAAAGGATTCTTCACTTTCTTTTCATTTAGAGAAAAAGACTAAACTTAGAGTGTTCCAAGTGTGCGTGTTGGGATCAGACAGCGTGGTGCAAGCAGTTTAATATGGCAGGTTTTTCTTCTCTGCATTTTACCTATTCGCTGGTAAAAGCAAAGTACTCATTAACTGTTCATACCAAAATGAATAAAGATACATATGGTAAAAACAGAACATATAATCAGTACTTTAGATGATAAAAATAGTGCTATTCATAAATGTGCCCACTATGGATTTGTGCGTTATATTCACCTTATCCAATCTTTGTGCCTTTAAGTATGCACAATGCTGTTCTGGATTTGATGGACATATTCAATGGCTCATTCATTACAAATTCTTGCATTAAAATGCAGTGATAAAGCCAAAAAATACCCCCACACACTAGAATTAATTTGGCCCCATGTTGTTAATATTAAATATGCAAAACTCTTTTGTGCGATTCACTATTACTGTAAATTAGCAGCTATTTTCTTTAAAAATGTTAAACCTTCATCAAATCACAAACCATAAACATTGTTCCATTTTCTCTTTTACACTGAGTCTCCTACTGAATCCATATCATCCGAAGAGAGTGGGCGATACAGGTCCTGTAAGATGAAGTGCAGTATAGATTTGTTTATTGTGTTTGATTTGTTGCACTGCAACTGTCTTACATTCTTTCTGTTACTGTGGACCAGAAGACATTGTTTAACACAAAATACACATTCTATATACTCATATTGTTGTTTTAACGTCACATTATTATTTTTAATTCAAAAAATAGATGGCTCGTAAATAAAGCTGAAGTTTCAAAGTACAACAAATTCTCAGAAGCAATCATTTCTTTTTCTCTGACTCTTTCCTATTAAACACTATTCAAACAATATTTGTCTCTTCTGGAGAGTCTCCTAATGGTTTGGAAACTTGGAAACATTAATTTAATCTCTAATGGAATATATTTCCCTTTTGTTTCGCAGTGGCAGTGTGGCAGAGTAAGTGCCTACCTTATATAAGGTAATAAAAACTTGCCACCCACTGGTGATAACAGAATGGATCCAGCAACATTTGAGCCCTGGACTGCTGACACTGAATATTGCTGTTGCCTGTGTTGTACTGACCATAGTATCCCTTTTCCACAGCTCCTCTGTGTCCATGTGTATGTATAAAAAGAGAGTGTTTTACACTTGTCCCCCCATCACTGTCTCTTTCTGTCGGTAGCCAAGCAACCAGCTCATGACAGCAGAGGGAGAGTCTGAGTGTACAGATCCACTTCACTCTTTCAACACACTCTGATCCTCTGACGGATCAGATAATCCTCAAGTGCCAGAGGTGTTGTGGGATGATACATTGCTCTATCCCACCTACACAGCACTACAATCCTCATCGAGACAAACAACAGCACGGACAGAAAGTTCAAAAAAGAGAAGTGGCAGAGGACAGGGCACTGTCTTTTAAGGTGAGTTAAGCATAAGTGATGGTTCAGAGGGGTTCTGATTGGGCAGGTGCCCAGCACATCTCATAGCCATTCTCTGATACCTTTAAGGTGTTTTGGGGGATCCTTTCCATATAGAACATATGAACAAATTGCATCAAAAAAACCTGTGAGACAAAATACAAGAAAACATGAGAATGGGAAAGCTGATGGAGCCCACTTTAGGGTTGACCTTGGATGGATTTGTTTGGCGTTTTTTAATCACAGTAAGATAACTGCGACAAGAAATGAACAAACCTGAAAGCTATACTACAAAAAAGGAGCAACTAAAATGAATGCTTTACAAATTTCAAATTTACAAGGATCTCAGTAATCTATGCAGGTTTTTATTTTACTTGCAGGCATGATGTAAAAGGGATTGAAGTACCTTAAAGAGGGTATTCCTAGCGTTCCCTAGAATGCTTGTTCTGCATGTATTCTGCCAACAGGCATGTACACACACAGTAGAAGACATTAGACTGGCAGAGTGAAAATCAGATCTTAAACACATTTCTATTTTGTTGCGAACAATCTAGACAAGAGATGAATTTTAAACGGATAAGACCATCTTATTCTGAATACTAACTAGTTAGTTAATTATTAAAATTTCTTTTGAGAATATACAGTTTGGGAATTTCTAATACATAGTACAAAATATCTTTTGATTTGCTAGAGGGGGTAACACACCAAACTTTTGAACAGTATCTCCCAGGTGGCTGCTCTTGCTTCTGATTGTAAAAAAATATGAATTTGGAACTGACCAAGAAGGTTCCTGACTTTTAATATTTAGAGAATATTTTTCTGTTTATTTTAACAACTCTATGATTGCTTTAAAGCAAAATCATTTACAAGACTTCAGTGTAATTTTCTCTGCTTTTTCACCTGCTTTTAAATACTTGAGAGTCTGATAAAGTTTTTCTTTCTGAAAGAATTTTCCTTGCCTATAATTAGCCAGAGAGCGGTGTTTCTTGAAATTATGAGGAGGATCCATATATACATAGAATTTAACCCATCTAATCAGTCAGGAGGTACCTTAAATCCTTTTTTTTTTATTCTATAGGTTGCAATCTCTAGGGACACAGAAAAAAAATTTTTTTTTTTTAATTCCATGTCACCTTTTTGGGCCTGCATGGTTAACTGCACTCTGTTGCTGTAGGAGCTACATTTGTGTGCTTAACTCTCCCTCAGACTGCTATAAACATGAATTTCAGATGTATTAATCCTCTGGGGGAAAAAAAAAAAATGTTCATAACAATTTAAAAACTAGAATCCTAATTTCCTCTTTAAGACTAAAGAAATAATTAAACTTCAAGAAAGTATAACTCCAGCACACAGCCTCCTAGTTAAAATATTCAGAAGCTGAAAATTGGTTGACAGTTAGCTAAGATAGCTGATAAATTGTTCCTAGCTCACTTTCAACTCCGTGAATTACACCCATGAAATCAATCTTTCAAATCTTACTTTCTTCAAATATAGCCTGAGTTTCGCACAAGATTATAAAAATATAACTTTCACTGATTTCTGAATTTCTGGAGACAACTCAGCTACATACATATGCAAATGAGAAAGAATAAACTTTATCTTTTTAGATTCTGGCTTTTGAAGGCACAAAATTTTATCTATAGGGTTTCAAGAGTACTGTTTGCCTGAGTATGTACCACAGCAGCATTTTTGGCTTTATTTACATCAATGGAAAGCCTTCGTTCAAAGGCCAGAATTTATTTTTTAAAAACATGAGTGATGAAATGTCAGTAAGTAAGATGATTAATCCCTATTTTAAGCTGCCTAAAGCACTCCACAGGTCTTTACTTTTCCTAGGAAGAGATCCCTCCTTTTGTGGAAGTACCAGTACCTCTGGATTCAAAAGCATGACTTCTTCTCACCTGTACTCCCCAGGAAAAACACTGGCAGCCTGCCTAGACCCCTCAGCATTTTGATGTCCCAAGCCTACAACTCCCTCATAGCACTGGATGGGAATGCTGAATTGATTGGTTAAGTCAAGGGGAACCAGGCAAGGCTAGAGGAAATGTTCCTATCGCCTTCCAGACCCAGTACCTACCACTGGCATCCCATGTACCTGATGGCATGAGAGAACAGGAACTCCTCCAACTCTAACTGCACAGAGAGAGGCACAAAACCCCCAAATTACACATCTGGGCTGGTGTTCCCAGGACCCAGCATCTTATTTCAGTCCTAAAGCAGCAGCTCCCTCAAACTGCAGGTGAAGAGAAGAAGACAGACCAGTCAGAAACCCAGCCATCACCGTCAACCCCGGATCATGGCTACAGCAGCCAACACTAAGAACACCTCGCCTCTCAACACTGGGGACAAGATGGGACCTTAAATTCATCTCTTCTCCCTTGCATGTCTATCACATGATGTCAGCACTTCAACAACCTTCTAGGGAATGAACCTCATCCTGCAGCTGGCTTGTCAGCCCTGTAGCTGAAGCCGCTGAGGACAAAACAAAATGCTTTGGGTTCAAATTTGGTTTATGACAGTATGGTACATAAAATAACTTCTTGCCTAAGTAAAATTTAAATTTTTAAACAAGACACAGAAGACAGTACTAAAACTAAACAGAACACCGCTTATACTGCTAACAATGAAATTATGATTCGCAAGCACTGCTTAATGTCTAATTCACTCATTGGAATGCACATTAGAACCTTAGATGACACAATCATATGTTTTTACACTGAACTTCTAACTCACTCAATTCACAAGTTAAACATGAAAGCAGATGAAATAAATTCTCAGACTGAGTGTAAAGTTTCCACCCCTGAACTTCTGAGAAGTTGATTTTGTAACCTAAATAATATTATTGCAATGCATTTTACATGATTGCAATCTATTTTTACATGAATATATTCCATGTTTCATCAGGTAAAAAAAATAAATCTGTCTAAAATAAAGCCAGACAAGCATGAAAGGTCCCCTACCAACGTCACAGGGACTGAATACGAATATCGGAGAAGAGAATTCAACTCCCTCACAATGGCTTATCTTTCCTGTAGTTTACTTCAATGTTTATTTTCTCTACAGTTAGCAGTCTGATTTTGTTACCGCTGCATAGCACTTTGCATCCATAATACTGCCACTCGGTGATCCTATTACACTTACACATAAAAAGAAGCCCATCTGCTCTCCTCTTCACATTTGAAAGTCAGAAATCTTGTGCCTAGAAACCCCTTGTGTCTAATGGTGCTGATCACATGGTTCCCACTCACCCATCCACAAACGTTAAGAGAAAAACATTTCTTCACTGTGGAGAGCGAAAAATCAGTGGTGAGAAAGAAAGTTTAGGAAAGTTACCAATGAAAAGAGACAGCCTTACAGCAAATGCAAATCCAATGTAAACTGGTATCATCCATCTAAACAGACGCCCTCACATCACCAATGTATAATTCATTTGGAAGACTTTTTGTTCCCTCTTCAGTGACTGATTAATGATTCATTAATAAGCCTTGAGAGAGAGAACAAACAGGTGGGGAAGACACTGCATTCAAGATTTTAGCACCAGTTTACCCACTGGAACTTGCATCTTTACTCTCTGTGTATCGGATGACAAAAACCATGACACTACCCTGAGGCTCCAAGCTGCTGCTCACTGGCTGCCCCTGCACTGCAAGATCACAGTCGGCTCCTGTGTCTGTAAACAAGTCACGGCAGAAACCCATAGCTGTATCCCAGATGGAGGTAAGACTTGGGCATGCACAATTCCTCAGCTCCCTGGCATACATCAGACTTGAAGAAAGGTCTGCAGGCTAGAAGGGAGTTGGGTCATGCTACAGCTATTCATGATCTGGGTATCTGGGGAACCAGGTCCACACCAGCCCCTAAAGTCAAGCATTGCCAGTTTTGTTCGTAATCCCCTTGTTTTGAGAGACACAAATTATGTGTCTCTTTAAACAATCATCCTTTATTTAAAAACTGAAAAGGCAGAAAAAGCATGTGTTCTCACTCTGTTTATAAACAAGTCTGAGATAGAGAGTACTGCCTCAGGGATGCTTTCATTGAGAACTGACCACAGTATAGAAAATAGCAGAAAACACATTGACATCTGTCCTATTGCTTTTAAACAGATACAAGTAATTAAATCAGCATGTGGAGCTTTTGGGATAACAAGTAATATTTTATCACAGTGTTACAGCAGTAACATTGGCACTAGGTTAGCTCTGGATACTTAGGAATATTGTAGATTCCTCCATAGTAAGGAACGTAGATTCCATACAGGATAACTAGGGGGAACCTACAGGTACTATCAACTTTTGTCCAGGAAAGTGACTGACAAGTCTCACGTTGCCTTGGTGCTGATAGTATCTTCACTGCACAAGACTGTGATACCACAGCCAAATTCCACAGTGCATTCTTTCACCTTGCTTCAAAATCAAAGCAGTCTGTAGGCTGTGCAAGTGACATATGCCCACAGCAAGTTAGGAACAAAACAGATTCCTCTGACAACATGAACATTTTCTTTCAGTTGTGAAACATTTGGAAAAAGAAAGTAAAACAAAAAAAGAAAAAGTTTTGTAAAAAAGGAGAGAGATAACCCCTGTTTTTTTCCCTCAAGGATAAACCAGTTCCCAGTATATTTAGCATTTAGACAGACACAGAACAGTTGTATTCCACTTTAGGGTGTTTTACAAACACAAGGGTTGTAGCCAGGCTCTTCCACCCTATGGCTCCACACACACTCAAGGGATCAGAAGGGAGAAGGCTATTGGATAATGGCTATGCTGGATTCTTCCCAGCCACGCTCAGAAACCAGTTTCCTTATTTCCTTACCCTCTGTTTCCGTAGGCTTCCTGGGCTGGTGGGAGATGGGCTTGGAGACTTCCCAGAGCGGGGAGTAGAAAGCTGGCTACCAGGGGTTCCATTCACTAAAAGGACAAGAAATTGAAAAAAATAAATACAAGACATTATTAAAGGAAAAAAATAGTTAAATCAAAAATTTTTTTAAAAATTGTTAAACAGATTCATTTGCTTTTGCTTAATATTTTAAACATTAAATAAGGTAGTTCAAAAAATAATTATTTCCTTAGAGTTTTGGCTCATTAAGACAATTTTTTATACAGAGTGAAAGCAAATAATGAAAAAACCTGAAAAGAATTTAGTCAACGGCAGAGAACATGATCATGTTTTTTTGGACTATATTGTTCCTGTACTTGAAAGTAATGGGGAACAAGGTGCTTCGTTAACCTTAAAAGACAAAATATATAAACCTTTTCATTCCATTCAACGAGTGCTTGAAGTGCTACCCTCTAAAAATAAAACACAATATTGCTTGCAAGAATGAATCTGCTGCTTGCTTTTCCTTACTCAAGCATTTGAAGAGATTTTTGCAATACTATCTGATCCACACATCACCTCAGACTTAATCCAGAAGGGCTTTCTAGAGGCAAATGAATTGGACATAACTCCTCCAGTCTGACTTACAGGAAAGCATCAGTTTCTCAAATAAGCAAGTTTCTTCACATATGTCAGTGCCTATCTCTTTAGGAGCATCTTCACATGCATATAACATTATCCAATAAATTAACAAAACAATGCCAGCAGAGGACAGAATTCTACTACAAAGTAATCACACGAGAGGCTATCAGTAATATTCACATTGAAGCACTGACAGACACACTATGAAGCGTGTATCACATACACATGTAAATATTCTTAAACAAGTAACTGTTCTATTACAGTCCACATTTGTAAGTGCTAGGATAAAAAGAATACACAACCAGATTCCCAGATTCTGAATCTTAGGAGAATATTTACATACTAAGGATATCAACAAGGCATTTGACTTACCTTCTATGAGTTCTAACATGGACAAAATCTGACTGTTTAACCTGATAAGAGCAAGCAGCAAAATTCCTGCTCTGTACTAAGCCAAGCTGTAGCCAAACTGAGAAGCAATGGGATTAGTTAAGGATAGCTGGGGCTGCTCACAGAGTGAGCTGACTGCGATGCAGGATTCATAAGCAGAAGCCTTTTCTGCGTAAGGCTGACGTCTTCAGAGCGGCAGTGGGAGGTGCAGGTGCTGTCTTAGGGCTACATCAAAGGTGTCAATTAAGCATAATGCTGCTGCTTCACAACGCTGAGCCACCGCAACCCCCACTCGCTTTCCATGGAGCCCCGAAAGCCTAAGCAATTTTATAGGCTGTGCACTGAATCATAATGAGGTGCCTTTGGGGGCAATGTACCAAATGACTCATCCGAAAATCAAAATGACAATAACTCTTGTAAAACCTTGGGCTGGCTGGCAATCTAGCAAATGCTGATTCCTTTGGATAATACAGTAGGCATTTTTAAAAGACTCTTCTTACTTTTTACATAATACATTGTTCTTACCGGCTAATACTGGGCCCACACATTATAATGAAGAAATATACCTACCACACCACACACATGAATAAAACACATTATACTGCTTGATAAAGGATGATCACTTAATAGTGCTTAGGTGCTATGAGTGATCCAATCTCAACATCACTTTGTGCAAGGCATTGTTTAGAGTAAAGGTGCAATATATTTGCATAACTATAGAAAAAAAAATGCACGAATTGGATTTATGGAAAACCATTCCACTCATCTAGGCTTCAAAATATCTTTATACAGAGGACAATGGTTTGCACCCATTCAAATATTGTACTAAGTGTAGGGGAACACACACGCATACGTATGTATGCATGTTCATACAGTATTCAGCAAAAAACCCCACAGATCTGTCCAACAGTGACTAAAATCAAATTTACTACAAATATCACTGAAATAATTTAAGAAAAGAGCAAGATGAGGACGTTAAAAATGAGCTTTCTGGAATCTCAAACCTGTAACATTGTAAAAGGTGTCTTCTAAACATCTATGGCATAATTTAGAAACTAACATTAAACTACTACTATTCACACAGACCTAGTCCTCAAGACTGCTGAGTAACAGGTCTAGTGCTCTGCCTTCTCTTTAAACTAAGCAGATACTCATAGGTCTTATTATTATAAGCAAATTTAAGATAACAGATACATTTCACTACACCTTGTAACACTAGGTACCAGTTCCTGTTCTGTATAGATCGACTCCTTCCCCATAACTTTCAACAATAGTTTTTCTTAGAATTACTATAGCAATTACTCTGTCCTGAAGACAAAAAACTCAAGGCTACCAAGTGGAACCAGAGAAATAGATGCAATAGTGTATTTAACTATTGATCTATTTCCATATTGATGTATATTACTTTGATGAGTATCTATGTAGGATGAGAAAACAAAGTGTTATAAATCCTAAAAATTACTTAATTGACACCACCAGAATATTCATAGTGTTTTAGCTAAGTTTGAATGCTCTCTTCAACTGCACTTTTAAAAAGGAAAATTATGATAGTTGTGCTTACGTTGGCCATCTGCAACATGTGAAATCAAGAGCACAATTAACGCATTGAGACCCTCAGGAGATTTAAGTGAAGTTTGCTCACCTCCGTACTCATATCCAAAATATAAAGGTCCCAATACATAAAACATGTACCAGGATTCTTGAAAACTTACAAGAACTCCCTATGGAGAGCTGATTAGGAAATTCTAGAGATGGCCATTAGCCCTGGAGATGAGATTCCTTTTACCAGTCTTTACATACCTGTTGTATTCGCTTCTACATCTGAAGTAGTTTTCTAGACTTGATTTTAACCAAGTTGCTGTCATAACTCAAGTTGTATCATCCCAAAGCAACCATCTAAACCTGACCTGATGAACAATGTACTAGAAGCATCCACCACAGTGTAAACTTCCAAAGCTACACAAGATGAATCCTTCTGGGTGCTCTACATACCTGGACATATATATTGCTATTACTGTTATTACATTATTCTTACTACTGATATTACTATAATCCTTAAGACAGATACCACAACAGGATAGAAATGGTAATTCCTGATATTTTTCCAGTACATTTCAGGGGCCCCCCTTTTTTACCCTTTTGCTTATGGCTTCCTGTGCTTGTGAGTCATTATACTGAATTTGCAAATAGAGGTGATATGACGTGCTGTGTAGCAGGAAGAGACTGCAGTGATTCTGACCCCCTTCCTGAACTCCATTTACAATCATTACACCATTCTTACATAATCTGCTCACAATCAGAAAACATGGCAACAAATAAGTGAATAAAAGCTATACTATTTCATAACAATAGTACGTTCCTGGTCTCTAAATTGCCCTAAAATCCATTTCTAGGTGGAATGCATTTTTGTTGAAAACTGAATTTTTATCCAGTATCTGCATTACATTTCTCACTGACTGATACAGCAGATGTTCCTAGAGGAAACCTTGATGTAGATAAAGACATATGAAATTGGTAAATCACCATTGTGATTGATCATTTTATTGAGTGAGGCAAGAGGTTTCTTGTCACTTTTATTCATAAAATGGCAGGGGTTACAGACTTCAGCTTAACACACTGCGCCCTCCCATAGTCCTATGAAAAAGATTTATCCGTTCAAAATTTCACCAGTGAAATATGTATTTAAAAGCTGCAACAACAACAAAATTATTGTGGCTGCTCAGAGCAGATGTATGCGACTTCTTAGCTGGGATCTCCTTTCCTTACTGTCTTCTGTTGCCGAGGATGTGTAACAGGGCAAGGACCTGTCTCTGTATTGGCTTTTCCAGCACCTGGCACACACATGAACTTGGGAAAATCCATTAAATAGAACAGTAAACCTGGATACCAGCATCTACTGAGATAAATGCAAAATAGGTTTTCATATGATAATATGAATACTAAATATTATAATATTTATGAATAATATTATGATAATAAACTAGTGAAAATGCTTCAAATAAAAAGTACTTTGATGGCATTCCAATAAATGAACTTTGATAGGGCATATTTTTATTAAGTAACAGAAACAAAAAGCAAGAAAAAATGACTTAAAGCATGAAGTGCCAGTCCGAGAAGCTGCCAATACCACTGCACTGTATTAAAATCACAATCTCCTATAGAATTGCCTGTTGATGTGCAAGCATTTTGTACTCTATAAAACACATAGACATGACTTGGCGTGTTTAAAAAAGTGGTTTGCCAAACACTAGAGTGTCTGTGAAGAAGAAAGAGAAGACTAAGGGAGGGGAACAGTGCAGGCTTTTTTTGCAGCCACAACTTATGAATAGAAAAGTTAAGCTAAAAAATATTTTACACAAGTCACAACGTGTTTAAGCCATATTCAGCAACTGTTAGCTAGAAAATGCTGATGCGAGATCACTATTTGACTTTGCCTCAATTACTTCTGTAGTTTTTCACTGTCCTTTCCAAAACAATATTTTTATCTCAGTAAGATTATGCAGCTGCAAAGTAGTTAGGAAATAAACCGTATCTTGCCTTTTTTTTCCTTCTGCTTTTGTATTCTACTTGTGTACATCTTGTCATTTTTGTGTTCACACCAAAAGACAGAGTGTGTACAGAGCACCACATTAGGTAAGTGCCCTCAGTATGATTCCCCAGTAAAGACAAGGCTTTAGAGGTTCTACTTTAGCATGCAACTGATTGAGAAAAAAACCCCAGATACCAATATTGCATTCACTTTAACTGGTGCTAAACTGTCCTTTTCATATTCAATCTTTTCTAGAGTTTATGTCAAGAAGTTAAGCAGATAAAAGTAGAACATCCCTCTGCCACTCAAGACAAGGCCTGGCAGATCCACACAGAACTTCCATCTAATCAACAGATCAACAGATTAGAGATGTCAGCAGAAAGGATCACCTACAGGCCAGGTTTACATTCCTCATCCCAGCAGCCATCAGTACGCGAGTCCTTGTTAGTCACTGGCACCTGTGGTAGCCACACAGTGTAACCCAAGCAGTGCAGAGCTCAGCAGGGACTGTAAACCCCTCGCATGGTCATCCACCTCAACCCAAAGTCACCTACATCTGCACTCTCAAGCAGAGAAGTGCTGCAGACACACAGATATTGCAGACATACCTTGGATCTCAGAAGAAAGGAGACTGCCTTGAAAATGCAGTTCCCTGGAATCCACTTGTATTTGTTTTTTCCTGTAGTCTCAGAAGGTAAGTGCCTCTTGGGTTTTTTTCCCCTCTGCATTTCCATGGATAGCTGCTATCTATGAAACTCTCTGCTAATTTCATGTAGTACCTAATCCAAGAGAGAATCTACATGTACGTAAGATTTAATGAAAATCTCTCTTTTGAACTGTTTTGCCTAACAAGAAAGACTAGGACCCTCAGTCTGTGTGAACACAGTACAATTTCTGAGCACGTTTCTTTATTTAGCATTTAACTTTTCATCCTTTAAGAGGGTTAAACTACTCAGTATAACCAAATCTCATTCTCTTACCAACTCCTGTTTTTCTTACACGGTATAAAATTATAAAACTTAATTTTTCAGTGATTAGTATGAAAAACAAACACCATAAATAAAAAATTAAAAAGAAGCCAAGATCAAAGCAAAAACCATCTGGAAATCCCTGGGTCCACAGGATGACTCCGTCACTCCCATGGGTGTGTGCTCTTGGCTTTAGGAAAATTTTGCTTCAGCATATTTATTACAAAATCTGTCAGCTGAGTACCTGTAACAAATGCGTGAATAAAGACTTGACCTTGCCAAAGACAGTATGACACGTCATGCTTTTTTCCTTTGGGAGGGATACGAAAGACCTTCTTGAGTCAGGTGGTTGAAGAAGGGTTGTTTCTGAATAACAGCCTAAACAAGAACTATCAGACTAAATGAAAACATACCCTATTGCAGAGGAACACCTCTACTTCCTTTTTTTTTTTTTTAACTTGCACAGAAAAGCACAAGCATCTGACCTACAGAAGGCTTCAGTAAGATCCTGTTTCCACACCCACTTTTTTCTTTAGGGAACATCTACAGCTTCGATCAGGCTTTAGTCGATCTGACTTGCAGTTTCACAATTTCCTTGCCCAGGTATAATTTTAAAGAAAACCCTCACATAGTCCTTGGCAATATGACCTACTCTATCCTTTCCTCATGTATGTTCCTTTGTCCTTTGGAATAGGTACATACCAACCCAGGTATTCTTGAAATAGTCACTTGTCACACTAAATAACCCAAACTCCTAAAAACTCTTTTTAGCACCAAATTTTAACACCTGAATTGCTATTACAAATAAGACTTCAAGCATCTGACATATTCTGAGTGATAACTGGAGGGAAACAGGAGATTGCTCACAGGGGAGGAAAAGTGAGAAGGAAACAATTTTGAAGAAGGCACTCAAACTGAAAAAAAAGAAAGTAGCTACTTTTGTTGAGCACAAGTCCTGAGTGTTAGAGTTGGAATTTCAAAAGGCAAACCAGAGTTCACCCAAATGCAGTATCTTTCCTTAATTTAATGGACCAAGGGTACAGTAATTCCAGTCATGTCATGCTGCTCTTGATTTGACTAAAAACAATGATGATGAAGATATAAGTGCTGCTGCTTTCTTTTAATCTGTTACCTCTTCACCCGCACTGAAGCTGCCACCGATGGCGCTAAATGGCAGCTGGAGAGAAGCCACCAGCTCCTGAATAGCCACCAGACACTCATATTTCTCAGTCACCAGCAACAGGCTGATACCCACTCTCACTGAAATTAAATGTCACTTTTAACACGCCTTTTCCTGAACACTATTTGATGCCAACAGAAACACTGTGGAGACCATAGCCCCAGCGACAAGAAGGTTCCATTGATGGGAGATGCTCCCTAGGTTAGGGTGAGGGAAAAGGCCTCTCCCAGGATACCTTGTTCTGTTATGCAAATGCACCCCAGTTCTGTTTCCCTGGTTGGCCCATTGGCCTCTCCGCCCCTTGTTACCTTATATGCCTCTATTCCAGAAAGCTCTCGCTTTCCCGCTCTCCCATTGGCCCTTGTTCCTCTGCTCCTCCCTCCGGTTTCCCCCATTGGCTCCNTTCCCCCATTGGCTCCTGTACCCTGGCCCCGCCTTTGCTCTGCCCCTGTTCCCTCAGCCCACTGGCCCTGATGCTCTCTCCGCCCCCATACTTAAACCCTGGATCCTCCATTTTCTGTTTCCTTCGTCCCTGGATCCCTTCACGTGAGTGGCTGTAATAAGCTCCTCCCATGGAATCCCATACGAGGACCCTTCCCGTTCTTCAATTTCGACTCACGTGGGAGCTGTCCGTGAGCGTGAGTGTGTGTGCGTGCAGTGGCATCACCAAGCAGCTTCTCAAGGAGACGCTCTCGGGAAGGTCGTGGCACCTCACCATCTACACCCGCCGCAACAAAAAGCATCAAAGTGGTTTGCAAGCTTTAAGAAGACATCGGAAAAATTAAATAGAGGTAGGATTATCTATTGCATTTGGAATCAGACTTCAGCCTTCTGCCTACCCAGGAGGTCATGCTATCTTTTGTCTGCTTCTCTTCTTTGCCTTGTTCCATGCTTCTCTTCTCTATCCAGACTGAACATCTTTTGAAGCCGACAGTACCTCAAATGGATTTGCAAAAAGCCAGAAAGCAATCCTCCTGCAGCGAGATTTCTGTCTAGTGGTACTGTTTTGAAACACTGTCAGATGTAAATAACAAACTGAAGAAAACATAATAATGGAGAAGTCAGCCCTTACACTGATCTTCCTAGCTTGCTTATACTCTTGGAAGAAAAAAATATTCTGTTTTCATATAAAAATAGGATGCATCTGTTCTCAGGAGCCAGGGAGGCTATCAGGAAAATATAAGTACATTAAAACATATGCTCTGCTATGAAAAAAAAGGGTAGGAAAAAAGCAAGGGTGGAAAAAAGGTGAACCTATGTAAAGGCATACATTCCTTTGACATATGCCAAGAAGTGGTGTAAAGGCAGATGCAGTCCTTTTGCTCACTGTAGATTGTATAACTCAAGAAACGACAGGTAGCGTGTGTTTCCCACAGACTGATGCATTTCACATTGCCCTCAGCTAACACCTTGGTGGCCATGAGCACTTTTGTAGCCTCTGGTTCCACTAAGGGTCTTTTCCCTGTAACCCTGCATCCTGCTCTCCACTCACAGTTTCCCCACTTAGCCCTGTGTTGCCATAGCAGCGTGTCCTAGAGCCCGTGGGACAGTGGTTTTTATCCTTTTGTTCCCATGATTTTGTTCCCATGGCCATGTATCTGCAAAGCCTGACAGTGCTCTTACGGTAGGTTCTACATAGGACTTTCAGGCTTGCCAAGAAGACTGCCTTTAGAGGCAACAGAAGGCAAAAGGCACCTGCAACGGCTGAAAGTCATCTAAGAGCATTGGAATTGTCATCAAGAGTACTTTTCCCCCAGTAGCAGATAAGACAGTGAGGGAAATGGTTCTCCAGAGCAGTAGCTGGTGGCTCACCAGGGAGAGGGAACACTCAGGGTCCTTTCCCTGCTCCTCACAGAGTCAGGGGTCACCACAACAAGGTGAGACTGAAACGGAAAGCAAGAGCCTTCAGGCAGAATTTCCTCAAAAATAATTTAACATTACTGCGTTTATCTTCCAAGTACCGGTTTTGGTAAAGTATTATTGTTCCAGACTTAGAGATGCAAAAACAAGACACTGACAGAAAAACAACAAACGACCAATACCCCAAAATAACCCCTTCAATTTCTGTAAGCAACTTCAGAAGCTATTGGGATGGATTTGGGAAAGTTTATCACCCCAAACCACCATTTGCTCAGAAAAAGGAACTCATGGACTTCATTGAATTTATAAATACTTAGTGCAAGTCAAAGTTGTGGTTAATTCATTGACCACTTGAAATTCTGTGTCACAAAAGGGCAACAGTTGTTGAGGATGGCATTTAAGTGCTTAAACCAGAAGAGATTGTCTACATGTCTTGGCCTCATTTATACATTTATTTCTCTAACAATCAGGAACTGGCTGGAAGACTTTGCCTTCATTAAGTCTAAAAATGATTAATCCAAATCAGCTATCCTGTTGAATACCTGGATTAAAGACTATACCATACTACAGATGCCTACACAAAAGAATAAAAGTTAACTTAAGTATATCTTTTCATTCTACAATTTTATCAGTTTTAATACCCAACTTTGAGATTTTTATATTTTTTAACATAGTCTTTGTGTGTGGAATTTTCCTTTTTTGGCCCATGTAATTATCTATGTGTATTATCTTGATATGGACATTAATTCAAGTCTGAAGCAGGCAGGATCCTTTTGTGCAGTTAGAATGTGCAGACTTTTCAAAGTGCAACAAGATTCAAAAAGACACAAAAGGAATCAGATTCTTTCTAATTAGCAACACGCTCTTTTCCAAACAGCTCGCTTAGCTTTTTGTCAAGGGTACACTATCAAGACTGCTTTCCGCCTGGCCTTTTATCCCTACTTCTTTCAACTTTGTTCTATGACAAAACTCTTCACAAAATGATACACTTCTAAATTTTTGTAATATGTATGTATTTCCTTTTGATCTGAGCAAAGAATCTACTCTTTTTTTGAGTATTTTCCATGTTTACTGCCAATGAAAAATCCCTAAAAATAGTTTAAAGGTTAACTGAAAGCAGTTTAAAAACATAGAATAAAAATACATGTACATACATTTAGCAGTAAGAATATGAAAACAAAAGTATAACTTCCAGCTATGCACAAGTCATTCAGGAGATTTTCTAGTACCGAGGTGTTTAATCTAGATATCATGGAAAAAATTATCTGCTCATATGTGCGCTGGATGACAATTTCTCTATTCTGCTACTGTCACGGGTACATAATTCCAAGAAATAGGCTGCATTTTTAGGCTCGCTGGGTGGCAGAAAAGTGAACTCTGTACCTACTGTTTGCATTTCATGGAACATCTTCACATTTTGTCTAAAACCATCTAAGAGTCAATGTTTCTTTCTACTGCTGTTTTTTTTAAATGCAATGTGTAATATAAAATTGTATTTTTAAAAAATGACTGGTTTTAGTTTTATATGATTTAAAAACAATTCTTGATAGGAAGTGTTTAGTACAATATTGTTTTCTTACATGAAAGTAATCCTGATCTAAGTATTCATGTATGTAAGGTTAGAAGTAGGCTTACTGTAACATTCACACAATTTGACTTATTTGCAAAAAGCAAACAGCAGAGATACAGATGGCGAAATCAGAGCTGTTCCCCCCCACTAAAAATAAACTTTGTAGAAACACTTTCAATTGGTTATTCTTTTTAAGCTTAACAAATTCAGAATAGAAAAGAATAGCATAGCATAGCATAGCATAGCATAGAATAGAATAGAACAGAACAGAACAGTTCAGTCATCCTACAACAACCATCTAGTCCAACTGCCTGACCAACTCAGGGCTGACCAGAAGTTCAGCATGTTCAGGTGGGAAGTGGAGCAATTGAGTGGCTTTGGTGAGCACCTGGCATCCAGCCAGGGTCAACCATCCACACAGTCCTTCTTGGTAAAGGAATGCTTCCTAGCTATAGAATCACTCAGTTGTTTAGACCAAAAAAGACCTTTAGGATCATCAAATCCAACTTTTAACCCCACACTGCCAAGTCTCTACCACTAAACCATGTCTCTTAGTGCCATGTCTACACAGCTTTTAAATACCTCCACGGATGCTGACTAACCACTTCCCTGGGCAGCCTGTTCCAATGCCTGATAACCCCCTCAGAAAAAATGCTCCCAATCTAAACCTTCTCTGGTGCAGCTTTGAACCATTCCAACATGCCTTGCCTCTGGATACCGAGAGAAGAGCTCAGCACCTCCATCTTGACATCCCCTCCTCTTCAAGAAGCCATAGAGAGCAATCAGGTCATTCCTCAGCCCCTCCTTTTCTCACAGCAAGGCAAGCCCAAAGACCTTAGGTGCTCCCTATAGGACACACCTTCCAGCCCTTTCATCAGTTTTGTTGTCCACCTCTGGAGGCATCTGAATACCTTCCCATCCTTCCTGAACTGTGGTGCCCAGAATTGCACACAGTGCTCAAGGTGAGGCCACACCAACACTGAATACATCATGACTATCACCTCTTTTGCATGGCTGGTGATGCTGTGTTTGACACATCCCAGGATGCAGTTTGCCCTCCTGGATGCCAGGGCACACAGCTGACTTGTAAAGAGCCTGCTGCCAAGCAGCGTCCCCAGATCCCTGTCTGCAGGGCCTGCTTTCCAGCTACTCCTTTACCAGTTTATACTTCTGCCTGGCGTTACTCCATCCCATTAATCATTGCCCAACACTCCAATCCACCTAGATCCCTTTGCAAAGCATCTTGTTCCGTCAGAGTCAACAGCACCTCCCAGATTGTTATCATCGTCAGAACTGTTAATGGTGCATTCACCTCCTCTATCCAGATCACCAGTAAAAGTATTGAACAAAACTGGCCCTAGACCTGAACCCTGAAGAAATGCTGCTGCTGACAAACTAACATGTGCCTATTTCCCGTAAATATATTGGTTTCACATAAGAAAGGTTTAAGATGGTTAAGATGTCATCAGCACAGCACCATCCAAAATGGCTTGCATTTTTAATATTTTCACTACACTGTTTCATTTCTTGCTATAAATTTAATGATACATTAATTATTATTGTGGTATAGTAAAAACATTCCCTTCTTTCCATAGGCTGTAAAATAATCTCCTGATCTTTTGAAGTATATAATGTATTCTGTTCAGACATTTATAGAAGTGACCTGCGAGAAGCTAAGATTTACTCACCTATACTTCCCCAGCATCTTTAAGTAAAAACAGTACTGTATTCTCTCGGGACCAAAACTAACATTATATCACACAGTCAACACAGAAAAAAACACTGCTAGTTCCATAGAAATGCCATAGATTTGTTATGCGTAGCAGGACAGTTATTTCACATAGAAGTGAGCACACACAGTTCAGTTTCATTAACTGTACTCACAAACGAATATTCATTAGAAAAAATACCCAGAGTCTGTAACATTCACACACTAAACAGTGTGTGGGGCCTCCCTTGCCAAAGTTTCATTTAACTCTGTTCCAACTAGCTATAAGGAAAGTAATATGTTTATGAAAGAACTACTCTGAGCTCGTTCCTCACAATTGTTACTTCATCCCATTACCTCTTTTCAGGTTTCTCTATCTCAGCTGTTCTCTAGGATGTGTAGGAGGCAAGCTGCCTCCCAGCCCTGCTACCTGCATCTATGCCTCTTGTCTCTCATCGTGTCTCTCCCACTTTCCTCCCTCCCAGAGCAAGAATTTTTTTTGTCACCTTTGTTCTGACCTTTGTCTTTTTGTTAAAGAAAAAATAAAAAGTTCCAGTTGGTCTATCTCTACCCTCTTTGAAACCAGCACTGGGCCATTCTGATCACCACCTCCCCACAAACACCTTATGGTGCTGGATGCAGGTTTCAGTATGCCATTTGCTTTCCTGTTGGCAGAGGACTGAAGCAGAAAGAGGAAGGTGGCTTTCAGACAGCTCTAATGTTTGCCTTGTACTTTTTTGTTTATTTATTTGTTCTGCTTGGGAAAAAGCTACAGGGGTGAATTAGTCATTGGCTATCTAGTGAGAACTACTGCAAAGGCAGACAAAGCAAGGCCCTTCGGACAGAACTTTCTAAAGCTTTTTGCTGTGTCTTCTCCAACCTCTATCACTGGCTTATTAGGTCAATTCTGACATTTCTTCCTCAGCTATCTTTGCACCTCACATTCAGATCTGTAAGTGCATTCTTTCTCTGCCCTGCTCTCCTTTTCTCAGTATCTTCATGATCTTTAATCAGTCCTTTCCTCACTATTGCCTCCTCATTCCCTCAGAAACAAAATACAAAAAAGATTGTGAAATTAACCTTTTAGGAACACAGATCTTATGCTGCATAACTTGGGACACTTTCTGCATTGTTCTCATTCAGTTCCTAGTACAAAGACTACCATTTTTTCCTCAGCATTTAGATACTGGAAGCAAAAACATTCACAAAAAATAAAATTAATTGAACCACTGTAATGCCAGAGTATTTATAAGACTCTAAAGCTTTATTTTGTATTGGGAAGACACTTGACCTCAGATGTCACTGAGAAAACAAGTGAATTTTTACTGTCAACTGTTTTATACATATACCGTTTTTCCACAGAAATGTGTCATTTTAAGTGCATTGCCCACTCTATCGAAACAGAATGGTTGCTGTTGTTAAGAAAGATTGCTTGCTTTACCTGAGCTAGTAGAAGCAGGAGACTTGCTGCGTCGGGATGGGCCTGGGCTCTTGGTGGTGCTCCTACGTGAACTCGAAGCTATTTTGGTATAGGAAGTAGATTTCACCACCCGACATTCTAGAAGACAAAGAAACTGCATAAGTTAGCAATTAAGAAAGCCAGCAAGATTCTGTAACAGAAAGAGCACTGAGAAGTGAAAACATTTAGCCCACGCTTGTTTTCATTCACCTTTAGGAGTTTTATGAGAAAATATAAAATCTGTATAAATGGCTCCATTAAAATCCAAGTACAGCACGTACCATATCCCAGACAAAGAACTGCTGCAGTAATCCAGACTTTTAAATACCATGGTTACTGCAGGTACTTAGGACAGCTTAATTTAACAGTGCTGAGACTACTCATAAAATCTCTTTGCTTTTGAAGATTTCAGTACAAGTAATGTAGCAATTTTTTGTAAACAATCCAGATGCAATGTAAGCATTTTTGTCAGCCTAGGCAGTCTCCTCTGGAAAAACTGGAAGTCTTCTTTTCTGTATCAAAATGTTACAATTGTACAAGATGACGCAAGTGTCTTCCACTCATGAAAGGTTTGAAGAAAATAAAGCAGGTTTGTTGCTCCTGCTTAATCCTCTGGTGAGCAATAGCCCACATTGTATAGCACACACAATTCATTACAGTTTGAGGGAAATAGCACTACTTGCTCATAAGAGACATCAGTAAAATCAATGAAGAGGCGAAATTACCCTCCCACTCGAGAACACTACAAGATGTTCAGGTTAGAGTTTATGTACACCCACACAGATCTGTAGGCATCCTTGCGTTACGCCTGCAAAATGGTTCTTGGCCTGAGGATGAAAGAACTTATTGTCCATAGCACTGATGTCTTGCACTCCTAATGGATACTAGATTAATCACCAGACATATTACACAGTTGGGCAAAAAAAATCCACTTCTTAGTCAATATACAATTAAAAGTCTGCAGCAATGTTTATACTGTCTTCACCTGACAATGTCAGTACACTTCACTTATTTAAAAATACATCAGTAAACATTTAGTTCTGTATCAGTCCTGTTTCCTATTTTCGTCCCATGGTTAAGATTCCTCAACAGAGGTTAAGAGAAATAAATACGAGTTTTTTTCCTCCTAGTCAGAAAATACCGTGTACAAGCCTGCACATTATTTAGTCTTCACAGATCAGTGGAGCCTGTAACATAGTTTAGACAGATTAGAGAACAAAGAAATAAAATTGAGCATAACTAATTAACTTAAACATATACACCAGAGAATGATGTAATGAAATTTATTTTTCTTGGCTGCCCTAACTGCTCATCTTTCATCAAGCTATTCAAGGAAATAGAAGTAAGAACTGATGCGTTACTGAGCAAAACATCCAGCACAGCTGAGACGTGAGAGGACCAGAGAAATGCCTTGGTCTTCCCAAAGAAGCTTTTCTTCCCAAACTCTCCACATTCCTAATGCCCAATAGCAGCTAATTTCTTTCTGTTGACATTTTTTGTGATTCATTGATGATTAGTTTTAATACTGAACAATCAGTGGAAATGGAGAAAAACATTTACTCTGTGAGGAAATCATCTACTGAAAACAGGAGGAATCATATGAAAACTTTCATTTAGGTGTCACTGGGTTACTACAGCAGGAATCTTACATTAATTTTTTGGCATAACAGCTGCTCCAGAAACCATATACAATGCAAATGTAAACAGGTTATTTATCTTCCTGTAAACAAAGATGTAAAATTTTCAAACACCTAAGAGCCTGTTAAAACTGTGACAAAATCCCAGTGTGGGCCTCATTCACAGGAAACAGCCAGGACATGGAACTGCCTATTCTAATGGCCAACAAACAACGAGACTAAAGCAGAACGATCCAATCAAGCTAAACCCATTAGAATATATAATTTGCTTATTCCAAAAACTTAAGAGTCCATAAAGAAAGCAGCTACTTTATGTAATAGGTAAAAAGCTTTCCTATTTCCAGCACATAAAGAAAACAATTATCTACATCCCTCTCTTGCAATTTGTGCAATGTACTAATGATGCCTTAGTTTTTAACTTTTATATTTTTCAAATCCTATATTGCCTAGTGTGTAACTCCTTTAAGTTTCTTGTAACTTGTTAGTTGCTCTCCTAGGCCAGATAGGCACAACAAAGCTTCTCTGAGCTTGCTATTCAAGGACACTCCAACTGTCCTAGGCCCAAAAGGTGTAAACCTGTGCCCCTAGAGAGGTGGAGAAACTGAAGAAATTACATCATTAGCTAAAGTGTTAATTGGTGAATTTATGCTGATATGCAAATAGACCAAACCTATGACACTGTGAAGAACTTGTGACTTGTCATCCATCTTGGGGTCCATTTTGGATGTAGCCTCTGGCTACCCAGGATGTACCTTTGAAGGCCTTTCAAATAAATACCTACCTTTATTCCTTTACTCCTGTCTAGTCTCTGTTTCTAGGTAGCCACTCAAGGCATCACTAAAGCTTAACTCTTATTTTATTATAAGTATTAATACTCATTCAGGTTCTCTCAGTACCTTAAAAACACCCAGAGTCTTAAATATGTTATCTCAGAGACATTACCACCATTTTCAATTGGGTCAGCTTTGGCCAGCGATGGGTCTGTCCTGGAGCCAGCTGGCACTGGCTTTGCTGGACATGGGGGAAGCTGCTGGCAGCTTCTCACAGAAGTCCCTGTAGCCCCTCCCACTACCAAAACTTGGCCATGCAAATCAGTTCATCTGCAAATCATTCTGAGGGGCTACACACAGACCCAGACCTGTGAGTAACCCCACCCTAATGGCATATTGCCCTGAGAGGAAGTCATCTCTCGCAGCTGAATGATCTCTCCCCACAGGAGAGAAACACAAATGATCACATGATAATCCAATAAATGTACAAGCATCACAGGATCACAGGATAATCCAGCTTGGACATGAGAAATTCCTAGTCCAGTTTCTTGCTCAAAGCTTGAAGTAGATTCACATTCATAGTCCTAGATGACTTGGGGGACACTTCAGCATACTTGGGGAATGCAGCAGGGCATACACAATGCAGGAGGATCTTGGAGAGCATCAGTGACAACTTCCTGTTCCAAGCGAGAGAAAAAACAGTAAGAAGAGATGCTCTGCTCACACTCACAAAAAAAGGAAGACTCTGGGACTGTGAAGGCAGAAGGTGGGCTTGGCTGTAGTGACAGTGATAGGAGTGTTCAATATTGTGAAGGGATCAAAGGTCGGCAAAAAGCAAGATCACAATTCTAGACTACAGATAAGCAGACTTGGTGTTCGTGTATTTGCTTGGAAGAGTCCCATTGGATAAGGCCCTGCAGAGAAGAGGGACCCAAGAAAGCTGATTAGTATTACAGGATCATCTCCAAGTTCCACAACAGTCCATCTCAACAAGCAGGAACATGTTCAAAAATGCCAGGAGGTCTGCATGGATTAACAAGTTGCTGACCAAATTAAAACACCAAAAGGAAGCATAAAGAAGGTGGAAACAGGGACAGGTAACCTAGGAGGTATATAGACTAAGTCCAAGCATGCAGACACAGTCAAGAAAGCCACAGCCCAATTAGAATTGAATCTGATGAGAGATGTCCAGGGCAATAAGAAGTGCTCCTTTACACACCAAGGGAACAAAAGCAAGACTATGGAAAATGCACACCCACTGCTGCATGAGATAGGGCCCCAATGACATAGAACATGGAAAAGCCTAAAGTATTGAATGCCTTCTTTGCCTCAGTCTTCACTAGCAAGCCTAACCTCCAGGAATCCCAGGCCCCAGAGGCAGGGTGAAAGCCTGGAGAAAGGAAAATCTGTCCTGGGTGGAAAAGGATCAGATTAGAGAATACTCAAGCAAAACAGGCACACATAGGTCCATGGGACCTGATGGGATGCACCTTGCAGGCGTTGATGGAGATGGCTGATGTCATTGTGAAGTCACTCAATAGTCTTTGAATGATAATGATGATTGGGATAGCCATTTGACGACCGACCAAATCTCACTCTTATATTCAAAAAGGACACAAAGGAGCACCCAGGGAACTACAGACAAGTCAGCCTCGCATCAGTCCCTGGGGAAGTGATAGATCAATGAATCATGAAAATCATTTCAAGGCACCTGAAAGGACAAGAAAATCATCAGAAGTAATAATCACGGATTCACCAATAGGAAGTCATGCTTGACCAGTTTGATAACTCTGCAATGAAATGACCAGCTTGGCAGATGCAGGGATAGAAGTAGATATTGTCTACCGGGACTTCAGTGAGGCTTTCAGTGTTGTCTTCCATAAAATCCCCACAGGCACACCACTGACATATAGGCTTGATAAGCCAACTGCAAGGACGGCTGAGCCCAAAGAGTGGTGATCAGTGGCAAGAAGTTCAGCTGAAGGCCGGAAGTTAGTGGTGCGCCCCAGGAGTCAGCCCTGGGTTAAGTTTGTTTCAGCATGCATTAATGATCTGGATGATAAGGCAGAGTGCCGCCTCAGCAAGTTTGCTGATGACATAAAACTGGGACGAGTGGCTAATACATCAGAGGGTCACGCTGCCATCTAGAGGGGCCTTGACATACTGGAGAAATGGGTAGACAGGAATCTCATAAAGTTCAACAAAGAGAACATCAAAGTTCTGCTACTGAGGAGGAACAACCCTGGCACCAATATATGCTGAGGGTTCCTCAGCTGGAAAGCAAGTTGGCAGAAAAAAAACAGGGAGTCCTGGTGGACACCAGGAGGACCATGGGCCAGCAATGCAGTGTTGCTGCAAATAAGGCAAAATAGTACCTAGGAGGAGTGTCAGCAGGTGATCCTGCCCCTCTACTCAGCACTGGTGAGACCACACCTGGAGTACTGTGTCCAGTTCTGGGCTCCCCAGTACCAGAGAAATATGGAGGTACTGGAGAGAACCCAGCAACGGGCCATTAAGACAATTAACCGACTCTCATATGAGGAGGAAAGCTAAGGGAGCAAGGACTGTTCAGCATAAAGAACAGAAGACTCAGGGAGAATCTTACCAATGTATACAAGCAATGCAGAGTGCAAAAAAGATAGAATCAGGCTCTTTTCAGCAATGTCCAGTGACGGGACAAGAGGCAATGGACATACACTGAAATGCAAGAGGTTTTATCTCAGCTTTTTTGCTGGGAGGGTGACAGAGCAATAGAACTGGTTTCCTAGAGAGGCTGTGAAATCTGCATCCTTGGAGACATGGTCCTGGGCAACCAGCTCTAAGTGACCCTGCTTGGGCAGAGGAATTAGACTAAATGACATACAAAGGTCCCTTACAACCTCAACCACTCCATCCTGAGATTCTGTGATTCTCAGAACTTATTCCAACCAGGAAATCCCCAAGATTGGACACTATCTGGCCTCCCAGGAATAGGCTTTCCTCTCTGGGCAGACCTACTCCAGTGCCTGACTGCCATCTCAGACATTTTTCTATATATCCAGTGTAAAACTTTTGTTTCACTTTATATCTATCACCATTCATCCTTATTACTAAGCATCACTGTGAGGAGCCTGACTCCACCACCCTGATGGAGAAGAGGTGCTGTCCCATGGACATTGGAGGCTACTGGCAGGTGCCCCTGAAGCAATTTCCTTCACACAGCAAGTGCTCCAGCTACCACCCATCATGATGGTCCTCCTCTAATTGCCTCCAATTTAATGATATCTTCCTTGAACTGGGGAGCTTTAAACTAGACACTGTATTCCAGATGTGTCCTCACGTGTGCTAAGCAGAGTTGGTTCCCTGTCTCTATTGAGTCCTTTTTAGTCTATATCACAGAAATATTCTCTTTTCCCCTATTTTTCTATTTGTATAAACCCGTTTAAGCTCAGTTATCAGCTTCTTTGGTAAAATTTTCTTGTTCCTCTCAACAGTAATTCACAGGTTGTGGAATTTTAAAAGGTCACAGTTCAAATGAGCCTATTTTCTCTTTAAGGTAAAATTGTCAAGTGCCACATTTCCTGTGGGTTTACAAGTTTAGCCATAAAGGACTTGGGCTATAGTATGGCCTGCGGAGAGCCATGGAGGAAAGCCTTCAGTGCTGCGCACACCACACTCGAGCAACACATGCTTTCAAAGACTAGGGCAAGACTAGTTCCAGAGTCTAAAAGGATTTCCAATCAGGGCAGAATGTAACCAGGCTGCTTGTTGTAAATAGGTCTCAGCTCCCAGGAACAGTTTTATGCATGCAATTCTGTTGTCACATTTAGTTTGTAAAGCAAAATTTTACTGCAGGCGAAGATCCCACTCAGTAACCACACAACCACTGCTTGTTCCTCTAAGACATTACCATAATCTGCCTGTTGTTGTAGGAGAGCTCTGTGTGTATAGAGAAAACAAAACAAAAATGCATGTTTCATTGAAATTGTCTTTTCTACACAGAATCAGAACTGGTGACCAATATATGCATACCGTCTCCTCATCAACAGTATTTGGATTATTACACAATGGGTCCTTTGCAAGCCTTGATGCAGAATAGCATTTTTTCCCTAATTTTCTTTTGATGTCAAAACTGTATCAGAAATAGATCTAAACTCCTGACAGAAGAGAGCTATACTGACTTTCTCACTCATGTGGGCATGGCATGCCCAGCCAAGAAGAAACACCAAGTGTTTCTATATTATGTTCAGTAAGGAAAGAAAAGGTTCATGAAACCCCATTCCTTCCTCTCACCATTGACTGACTGAGATTAAAGGAACAAAATGATGACACCCATGGAAATGCAAGACAAAAGAAGGTCAGCTTTACAGTTTGAACTTTACAGGCTTTATTGTTTTCCAACTCAGAATATGATATAAACAAGAATGCTTTTCCAGTGAAAACATCTTGCACTAAGATGTTCTATTGTATAACTACATACAGAGCTATGAAGTAGGAGAGAGAAGTACAGACTAACAGCAGCAAGGCTAACAATGTAACACTGCAGTCCCTTTATAGTATGGAATATTACCACAGAGTTCTGAGGCCTTTATTGGACATTAACAATAGGGCTGAGGAAAAAAAAAGAGAAACTACCCCAAGGCTACAATCTGACATAATTGAGACCGTAGGGACAAGATAAGGAAAACAGAGTTACTGAGATTTTACAGTGGTGTCAGTGAGCAGTAGGAACTGTCAGAACGAGAAGGGACCCCAACATACATACGTGTGAGCTCTTGACTCTTCCTGTTGCCAAATGGATAAAATGTAAGCATGAGGTAAATAAAGGATGCTAGCACGCAGAATCACCAACACCTGCAGTCTCCAGCCCCATGATGTTTCATTTCCAAAATGTTTCATTAGCTTCTACGCTCATTAGATTTTACAATGACAAAAAAAGCAGCAGAGAGTAACTAATCTGCAATAAATATGTCATAAAATGAAAAAGTTTAATGTGCTTCTAGAGAAGACTGTGAAAAGTTATTTAAATTACCAGGAGATCAAAAAGGCTTACTTGTCAGCAACTCAAAAGTTGATTGTATGGCCTTCATGAGTTCTTTCTGGGCAAAAATATCACTCTCTGCTGTGTTTTGCTTTTCTTTGAGGTCTGTGTGTAGGGAATAGATTTTATATTTTCAGTATCCCTGCCAATCTGTTTCTCTAAGACGAGAACATTTAACTTGGTTTCAGCAACAGCTGTATCCTGGAGATAAGCAAGGGGGGAGGATCAAGGATGTCTGTGGTTGTTGGTAAGCCACTTTACTGTAAGCCTTGGGCTGGTGCCTTTTACTACTGCTTAAAGACATTAGCGTCACTAGCAATGTCCTCAGGCCAATCAGTAGATCATTACCCCAAAAGCAGTACCAAATTTAGTTTTTAATGTTAAGGGTAATTTTTTCCATGTTGCTAATTCTTAATGCAGCTAATAAGATTTTACTTTTCAGCTGTATTCATGTCTTCAATTAATACCAGTAATCTTCTGTTTGCAGAACTAAGTTTTGCTCTCTTCAGCAAGAGAAATGGTAGCCTCCTGTCTAGTGGCATTGATACACACTGCAATTCACCCTACCCAACTGATCAATCACTGGCAGCTATGACTTGCAATTAAAACATGTTCAAAAGAGTAACTATCATGCAGTTACCAAAAAATGAAAGGGATATAGAACGTTTCACAGAGGTTTAAGTAGTTTCAAAGCTTCTACTGTCATGGTTGTGCCTACTTCAATTTTTTTCTGCATGTCTTCCTGTTGAATGTGTTCCTGAACACACTGCAGATGCAGATGGACAGTGATGTATGCGTAGAATGCAAAATCCCAAAGTTTTATCCCATGCACTAAGCTCTAGGTCACTGTAACTGCATGGGGTTTTGAAACATCTTATCTTCTGATTTGATTTCTTACCAGTAATTGGTCTTCCACACATGATAAAGATTAGGAATTCTATTTCAACTGTGTGCCAAATACTTGTGGAAGCAATTACCTAAATCTCCATATTTTTTTTCTGCAAAGAAATATACTTTGATTGGGGTATAAAATACAGAAACAGATTTTCTTTCATGTGAAAAATCATTCTCCAATTCTGAAACCGGGGTAAGTATGTACAATAAAATACAAACCATTAAAGCTATCTATGCCTTATTACACATCAGTAAAATAGAGAATCTTGAAAGGTCTTAGGAACGCAAATCACTTCACCCAAGCTAAGAATGCTTTCAGATGTATGTACTACTCCAAAAATACCTTGTTAAGGTAGAAATAAGGAACGTATTTGTGAATTCACATATTATCACTAATATCTCATTCTTCTCTAATCTTCAATTCTGAATTCAAATGTTTCTAAATTCACCAAAGTCTAAATATTTACCAGAAGAGGTAAACAGATTATATGTATAAATCAATATGTTGCTTCAAGTATTTACTACTTTTTCTTCAAACATGTTCCTGTTTTAAAGACACTGTGGGGAGGATAGAACTCATCTAGTGCTAGATAGCTAAAAATATGATGAACTATGAACTATTCACCCCACAGTCCTTCTGCATTCAATGGAACATTCATTTATGTGACCTATGTAAGAAACCTGTAAGTTAGAAAAGATGAATCTTACTCATGAATTGTCAGATACAAATGATAGATTTTGAACTTTGGTGAAAATACCCTAATTAGAAGCTGTATCTTAGGCTTTTTTGCTTAATACAAACATTAACACAAGATTTTGCTGTGTTTGGTAACTTCACTGTGTATGAGTACATTTTATCTCCCCACCTTCTCCAAGTGCTAACCTTTTTGTCAGATTAATCTCACAAAAACCTCCACATTAATATTTTGTGTACAAAAAACAACATTATGTAAATATTGCTTTACATCAGAAAAAAAAAATCTGCTACCATGCAAAATTCCACCCCACAGCAGTGGAAAAAAGGATTGAAAAAACATTTTTCATAACTGCAACAGCTTCTCTGACAAGGCACAATAATTATTTTCCAGCTCTGCATTTGCAGGCAGACAAAAACTAGAAGACTACTTCAAAACCTCCTTGTCTAAGTGAATCTGAAATATTTCTGACTGAATTAATGTGAATAAACTTGCATGGGTAAAATATTCATTTCTGAAATTAAAACTGGACTATCAGAAACTATTTCTAAGTTACCTGAAGACTGAGTTGAAATCAGAATTTTGTCATTAGCTAAAACATACCTCTAGCAAACATTTTCTTTGACATGTATGTTTTGTTTATTTTGCCACATGTTCTGTTCCACTCCCAGAGATTTTAATTATGACTGCTTGCTCAATATACTTCAGCCAAGATATTCCAATGCTGATATAAATGTTCATTAGTTTGCCCCTATATTCAGCACCCTTTCCCTATACCTCTGCAGATTCACCACACTAGCTGCAGTGACCAAAATATCACAAACCTACATTTAACTGGAAATATTTAAGATGGCACAACTGACTACAACTGCAACCACCTGAACTATTTTTATTTCTGGCCTCAGCATTATTCTTCATGAAACAAAGAAATGTGACATGCCTTTGCTTATGGCTTTCCTTTTCTTTCTGTGACAAAAGCTTGTTTACTGGGCATATAGTCTAACAACAGGTATCTCTCAACAAACACTGGTGAAGCCATAGGAAAAAATCAACACTGCCTTACTTTATCTGTACAGTTTGGATGGTATTTTTCTTGGCATTGTTTTATTCGTGCAATTGGAGATGAAATGAGACAATGGTACAAATTAATTAGCTCTTAACTATTCTGTTCATCAAGATCAAGGCTTGCTTTCCTGTTCAGGACAAAGAGGTAATATTTGTCCTATTACCCATTAAAAATAATTTTGTTCTTTACTTTGAGAAGAAGCAGACCTCCTCCATATGGTAAATATTAACATCATCCTAAGCACCAAGCACACAGGCATTCCATCATATATTTTTTCAATTATGGTCTAAGAGAAGTGTCAGTGTTGCAGTCAAACATATTCTGGGGTTCTGGTATTACTACTTGCTGTCTGAAGAGTATAACTTGTTTTCAATTGTTTACTATTTCAGATTACTCTTTTGGAAGTTTACAAGCTCAAGCTCTTTCCATAGTTACAAATACAAATCCTCATTTGCAGAACATCATCTTCACATGGAAAGTATCAGCTAAAGGTATTACTGAGAAACATCCATTCAAAACAGTTAACTTTTAATAGATTTTAGCAAGGTCTCTTGAAGTTACAGATTTTTCTGTAGAACTGATTTGTGGTGAGCAAGAAAATATGTATTTAAACTGCCCTACTTATTTCTGCTTTGATTTTTCCAATTAAATCTGCCTACTTATAATGCACTTACTAGTCTAACAACTTTATTGTGCAGTTTAAGTTTTAAAAGCCTTTTTTTTTTGTTTTCTTCAAAGAAATGAATTACACAATACTGGGATAAAGATTATAGTCATAACACTTAAACACAAATCAAATTCCCATGGCTTACACAGCTAATTAGCTAGATTAGCAAGGAGTTTTGCACAAAACAAGGGATATACAAATATAAAATATCTATTAAAAGAGAGATGAAGATGAGAAGCCAATTTTTGTGGGGAGTTTTTCTATTTAAATGATCATTAAAAAGACTAAATGCAATCAGGCAGACAACACAACTTTAGTAACAGTGAGACGAGAAGACAAGGTACACTAACAAGAGAACGAGTTTTTAGATAACGTTTTCAAATTGCAAGATGTGAAGAATATTTAGAGACACATCTAAGATGAACTCTGAGCTACCAGACACTTTTTTATGAGAATTGTGACAAACAAGTAAAGATCCAAGAGAAAAATTTAAAGCAAATGCCTGTCTTTAAAACTGTGACACAGCAGAAAACTGGGAGTTGCAGAAAAGACAACCTTACTTGAGAGTATTGAAAAAAGATATCCAAAGGGAGAGTTAAGCTCCTTTCCTTTTGGTTGTGGCAAGACAAGAAGCAATGGGCACAAACTGAAACACAGGAGGTTCCCTCTGAACAGCAGAAAACACCTTTTCACTTTGAAGGGACCAAGCACTGGTTTCCCAGAGAGGTGGTACAGTCTCCAGCCTTGGGGATATTCAAAAGCCATCCAGACATGATCCTGGGCACCCAGCACAAGATGACCTCTAGAGATCCCTTCCAAGCTCAATCTTTGTTTCCATGATAACACAAAGCAATAATGGAAAGAAAACATTTGAAGCTTAAAAGATATTAAAATTATATACAATAGTCGAAGTAGTTTTGTCAAGAATAAACTGTGTCAAAATAGTCTTCCTATAAAAGATAACAGGAGGGACAGTAGAAATTATAAGGCTTTCTGCTCAGAACTTTCAATCTCAAGCTGCAATTTAAGAAAATACCATCTACAGAAATTGCTTTTAAGATGAGCATTGGAAAAGAAAACCAGGGTAGTTGCTAATGGGTTTACTGTTAAACTAGGAGACAATAAACAGAAACTCACCAGAGTTTTGTTTCTGATCCTGGTCTTGTCAATATTTATTTGTATTAGTAAGCTGAGCATGCATGTTAAATCTGGAGACAGCACTACCATAGGTAATGCTGCAGGCATTGTGGAACAATATAAAACTGAAAATGGCAAAAGTCGTCAGAAAAACCAGACAACATTCAGCAAGTCCAAGGTACTAGAACCAGGAAAGAATAAGCAACAGAGTAAAGCATGAAGCCATCTCACTACAGGAGTCAGTTGCATAATGCTAAACATCAGTTCTACAAAGAGGGACATAAGTTTTGCAATGGTCACGTGCTGAATCCAAATTAAACGACTACAGCAAATGGAATCGTCACCCTGCTGAGGATACCACCTCTGTGAAGGGCATCTGAATCACTCCCCAGGGCTACTGCATTGTTAGCTAACACAACAAATCCACTTTTGTGCTTCCCATTTATAAACATGAGGATTTCACCTTCAGAGGATTAAGAGAATACTAAGGAATATTACAATATGGGGAAATATGATCAATGAAGGACAACTAATATAAATGGGATCTTTAGTTCAGAAAAGAAGTGATGAGACAAAACAGCAGCCGTCAATACTTAATAGACTGCTAAAATGAAGAAAAACTAAATTCCTACTATTAATTCTATCACAAATACAACAAAGATGAGTGATCTTAAGTTTCCAAAAGGTAGATTAATTCAGACATGAGAAAACCTAGTTTTTAACTGCAAGGATAAGGAAGTACTGGAACAGATCATGTGGAGGACTTGTTGAATTTACCCAACTACATGTGCACACATACAGGTTAGCCAGAAACCTAGAAAGTCAATTTAGGTAGAGCAGGTCCTCCTGTGGGACCTCTCAGATCCCTTTTATGATTCTTTTGATTAAGTCTTCCTAGTATGACTCATAAAAGGTACTCCGAAGTTTTTTTCACTGTCAGCACTTCTGCCTGAATTTAGCTGAACGATCAGTAAAAGGAGGAGATGCACTCTAATGTAAAACTGAATGAAAGTCAAAGAACATTTTAGCCAGGGTAAAGTGACTGCTTAATGGATGAATTAAAATCATTATCATTTCCTGAGTGGGGAGACTATTGAGATATAAATCTTTTATTTGTCTTCAAAAGCCAGACTGATTAACATTTAGAGTTTTTCTCGGTAGGACATTAGCAGAATGGATATCTCCAAAACACAGACCTTCCCTTTCACAGACAATTCAGCCTGGTTGGCTACTATTGTCTCATACCATTAAGACATATGTACATTTCTGCTGAACCAACTATATGACATAACTTAATACTGAGAGAAGACATTTCTTACTGGCTTCATGGATCAGATGCTTTTTTATTTTTGTATTGGACAGAACTAAACTGATTTTATGTAATGGTAGGGTTGATGAAAAGGCGTGGCTCTATCTACATCTTCCACAACTCAATCTGCTCTTGAAGTACATCTTTCATTCTTAAGCTCATACACAGGCATGTCTAGATGAAAAAAACCTAGATGAAAACAGAAATGCTCATTCTGTTCTCTCATTTCTCTTATTCTCATTTACATTCTATGTAGTTCAAGAAAAGCTGTCATTAAAAAAAAAACCAAAAAAACAAAAAACCAACCAATCAAAACAACACTCGCCTACATCATCTTCTGAAGCACTCAACTGTAAACATGTGAACCAAGGATCAGAGGTTAATATGCAGCTAAAGCCGAAATGATAATCAACAAGCAGTGTGTAGGCAGGGGGGACGGGAGGAGTGCTAACTATGGAATGAAAGATTATATTTATATACATTCCTTAGGTTATTGTTGAAACACTCTACCTATAAATTTATAGGTGTCATTTATGATATTGTCTAGCATTTCAGGGGGTCATTGTTTTTAGAACTATTTTTTGTAACCTTATTTTACTACCGAGTTGCACAAACCTAGCTGATATTAGACAAATCCAGTTTGAGTTGACCTTTTTCCATGAAATGGAAGCCATTAAGATGATTAATAATGTATGCTAACCCTAAAAATGCAGTAGAAATTTTATAGGGGTGCTTCATTTTTTCAGTTCTTTGACCCATGTAACTTTTTGCTCTGCAAGGTGGTGACCAAGAAATATCTCTATCTCCACCATTACTTTTAAAGAAATTCAAATTTGGAACCCTATCCATTTCCAATTTTTTAAACAAAGTTGATATCCTACTAAGTGTCTGAAGAGGGTTGTCGTGTGAGTTGAAAAAATATTGGGCTGCTTTTGAAGTCATGTAGCAAGTATGAAAGATTAAGAAACAATTAATTCATCAAATTCAGCCACGTTATTCTTTGTGAGTCCCCCACAATTTTCTCAGATATGTTTCTTATTTAAAGTCTTACTTCTTTAAAACACTCATTTAAAATTTTGAGAATATTCCATATTTAAGAGTATTCCTTGTCTTGGAAAGGACACAACACTCTGAGGCTGTTTCTGAACAGATAAGGAACAACTATCACTAAAGACCTAATGCAAACCAAATGCCTAATCTATAAATATTCTCAAAAAGCCACTTAATTTCCTTTGAAAAGTCATTAAAACATACTATTTTTTTTTAAACCATATAAACCACACCCCCCTCCCACCCCCCAAATACTGAAAATTCCTAACACAAAGTTGAACCCAAAAGTTAGCTTAAAAATCAGGTTTATTCACAGGACTATTCACATACTCCTACCTCCCTCTAGATATTCTAAGAGAGAATGTGAGTTCTTGTCACTAACCTAAACATAGAGATAACAGTGTTGTTCAAAGTCACAAATTACTGATAAAGACAACAATGCCAATGATAAAAATACAGTCCCTAGAATTCCTAACTTCCACTCTTCCAGTATCTGAAACACAAGAATCTCTTCAAGAACATCATAAATCCACTTTGTAACCGAAATGTAGAAATACTGAAGACAACATATCCTTGCCTTAACTTTCCAATTTGCTTCTAACCTCCCCATGGTTTTGTGTGTCAGTCCCAGCCTCCCATATGTCTGTTCCTCCCACAAAAAAAGCCTCTACACTTTCTCTGACACTAACTTCTATGAATAGAAAGCTCTCTCTGAGGCAACCTGAACAAGGCAGCTTCCCTCTCTATATGATCCCCTGATGATTTTATAATTTAACTATTGCAATCAAGATGATGTAGCACAATGCAAAACAAACAGATGGGCAAGAGATATAAAGCGTGGCAAGGCCTAAACTGGAAAACATCACTTCCAGAAATGTTGGGCTCGCAGCTGCTGACATTGCTCCTGGGATGTGTGCACACTGAGGATTTGCTGGCAGCTGCGTTGCTGGCTCAGATTTGCGGCATGTGGTTCTACTTAGGTGCCACAAGCTGGGCTTTGTTTGCTTACTCCACATTAACATGTGCCTGCATGCAAACCTGTGGAGATAAAAGGTAATTCTGGATGCCAAAACTATGTTGTGTAGATCAGGCATGTTTTCCTATGCTGAAAAAAATGTGACGAACAAATGGGGATTTTTTTAAAGACGCACGTTTACTCTGTGACTGCAGCATAAAGATCTGGAGGCAACATCTTAGAATTAACTTCAGTAATGGCACCAACCTAGCTACATGACAGTGGAGCTAGGAAGGGTAAATAAGCATATCCTAACTTCTGTGCTCCTGCAACAGGCTGCTCAACTGTGTGAGAGGGTTTATTTAAATCTCACTTGGGCATCTGTAGTAATAATAGGAATTCTGTGATGGTATGGAAGAAATATAATCAGACCCTGGCAAATTTAGTTCTTAATTATTATTATTCCATATTATCTTTATGTGACAGAAGGTGCAGTTCATCAAACATATAAAAGCACAGGACTAGAGACAATGTTTTAGGGAAAAGAAGTATTTAGGGGAAAAGAAGAAGTATTGGGAAAAGGATACAAGTACTATAAGCCAGTGCAAATTCAATGATAAAACACAAGAGAACATAGTAAATCAAACCTTCAAGTACGCTGATTGTTCAGTCTCAACTCATCACTCTGTAGACCGTGACTGGGCAATGGCGTTTCCACTGCAGTTATGGACGAAAGCCAGGAGCAAGAAACACTTGATGGGCTGAGCAATACAAATTAAGTGATCAACTGGAACAGCTGAAGAAGGGCAATAGGATTCCAGTTGCCTGGACTGTTTCAAATATGTTCGAGCACCTTTTAAAGTCGCCAGACTCATGAGAAAATTGCCTTACTGTTCAAAGAGGAGCTCCTTCCGTTAATACATCCGATGAAACCAAATATCTGGTTTCTCACAGCTTATAAACTAAACAATCTGTGTAACTAAGTAATCACTTCTCACAGGTGAGAGGAATATGGTGCAAACAGTTGAGTCTGAAATTAAGTATTGTAAATCTGAGATATTTATCGATAAAAAAGTAATATAGATGCAGAAGTAACATTTCAGATGGGTCAAAAGTCATTTTTTGGGACAGAAGGCATTTTCAGAAGAGCATGAATACTGAATTCATACCTTATTTCCAGCAGAGTAGGATCTGTAGAATCTAAAATAGCTGGATTAACATCTGGCTGCTTTGAAAAAGACAAGTGCAAACAAGTATTTTTATTTTGTTAATTATTTCCTCCATTCCTTCACCAAAATATTTTTATGGGGTACATATGACTTTAAAAACAGAAAAAGATAATAGAGGTACTCTGCATCTATTCCTAAAAACCTTACTCTTTATTCTAACAAGCTGGCAAATTACATACTGATATGTAACAAGGTAACAGTTGAATTACACAGTTGTTATCTGCAAAATTGGTCCACTTTCAGTTATTATTTAGGTGTCAGAAGGCATGAAAGGAATGAATTGATGAGGCAAGAGGATATCATGATCCGTATATTTTTTATCGAGGTGAAAGATTTTTTTCTGGCTATTGATGCAAGGATGATGGAAAAATTTACACAAATGCTCCAAAACCAATCAGAGACTTCGAGGCAGAAGACATCATCAGCCACAGTTCCTACTCACAAGCACCTCATCAATGATTTAATATGACAGAGGGGACTGCAGCTTCATTATCTGGTGGTATTTTCTTTACTCATATTTAATTAATGCTTATCATAACAATTTGGAATTTGACTGCATTGCAGAAGACGAGGGAAGGAATGAAGCTGTTCTACTGCCTGTACTAACACATCTGCTTCACAGACCTACAGGGATTCACTCAGCCATAATATATAATACAAGTGAAAAAACACTTATATTCTACAAATGAGTTACAAATTCTCTGTATTAAAACTGGGTGAAATAAACAAAGATGTCTTCAAAATTCATGTAGTGGACATGAAGAAATCTATTTATCTTCATTACAGGCTGAAAGTGTTTGGGTAAAAATCCCCAATTTAGGTGAACCATGAGGAGGAAAAAAAATGATGGCAGAAGAAAAAAAAGTAACATGACAAATTAGCAGAACCAAACCTCTCCCCCAGTGGGAGGGAGAGGTGAAGGCCAAAGGGTAGATTAATCTTGCTAGATCATATGGTCTTGATCTTAAAAATTTCTCTGCGTGTTTAGCAGAAATCACACGCACAATGGGGAGACTTTGAAAAGATCAGGAGCCAGAGCAGATTAAGATGAAATGGGGCCAGATCCAAAAAGCCGTCAACCTCCCACCCTTTCCTGCAGACTCCCATGTGGGCAGGAGATTGTTTCATGGCTCCACAGCGCTCGTCTGTGCTGAGCTCGCTGATGAGGGCTCTTTCTCCCCGTACCTCTAACAGAGAAGGACTTTTGACTTCTCTTTTCACAGCAGTATGAGCTACAGCTGTGGACACAGGTCTTAGTAACCCCTCTTACTTTGTGGGCCCCAAGTTAATGTGCAAAACCTGACTGATCCAACCTCACCAAAAAAAAAACCCCAATGGAACCATGCCTAGCCAAAATAGAAATAGTATTTTTAAAAAGCAAAAGAAATTAGAAAATTCATTATGTCTGTTTTAAAACAAATTTTAAAAGAGAGAAGGGGCTCAAGCAGATGATCAGGTTACTGCAGCTTACCCAGTTGCTGAGTGTCAGCTGAGTCAGAGCCATTATCTGCATATATGCATAGTAAAAGTGGGTTCATGCAACATGGCTTAGCTGAGCCTACAGTAGAAGATTTAATTATGTACACATGCACAATTTATACATCTGAGCTGATGTGCGATTACTTTTCAAGCTAGTGAAATTCCTTGTATACGCAAACTTTAAAGTCAACCAAGCAAATATTATATAGACTTTAAAAAAGGAATTTAAAGGGTTACAACATAACCTATTCATTTAATCACATGATGACAAAAAATGAAGAAGAACCCCTAAAAAGTATTAACACTCTTTTTACGATTTTAACATTGTTCTGAAAACTCAAATGCATCTGTATGGAAAGCTGTTTTACTAATTTTCTTTTAGAACAGCTAGGTGCAAAAGCATATGTTCATTCACATAAATCTTAACAGCAGTGTTTTCACTCTCTTTTAAGATAAAAGATAATTTGTTCCATGATTTACGATCTCACTGACTTCCCGTATTGAATTAGGCAGCTGAAACAATCGCTATCATCCTGCAAATTGTTATTAATGTGGTAGCATACACACATACACTGACTGATACATTTTATTTGAATTCATGGCGGGTGAGCATAAGATAGTAATTTCATGAGAAAGGGTTATACATCCACTAATGACAAACTATTACAAACATCCACTCAGAACTTCCACACAAAGCATGCCAGACACACAGATACATAATTCCCAGTTTTACACTGGCACAACTACTGCGGTCTGCAAATTGAGAGAAACCTTGCCTGAATCAGATGCTGTGGTCCCCATTCTTCATTATGAAGAGCAACTCAACAGACGCTTTTATAGCTGTTCCTATACACGTCTGCTTCAGTTCCTCCTTTCTTATTCTTGTTTTTTCTCAGTTTACTAATTAAATGACTTGCATTTGTTTGCTCTTTCAAGATTACCCTATAAATGTCTACCAATCGAGTTATTACTCACTGAACTAGGCAGAAGTCTTTCTTCTTCCCCATAAATTTTCCCTGCAACCATAACTTCATGCTGGTTTCCCCCTAATATTTAGATGTGCTTGAATGAAATGCGTTGCCTTGTACCTAATGCAATGCACGTGTTTATGGAACACAGCGGGCACTACTCCATTTTCAAAAGACGTAACAAAAGAACAGCCATTTATGAAAGTTTTACTGTTTCTGATTCTCACTTCCTCTTCACCCTGCACCCCTTCCCAGAGTCCAACTAGAACATCTGGGTGCACTGGATTAAATAATGGACTCTTTGTTTGAAGAAAATTCACAGGAAACATTAAACTTCTCTTAAGACAGGAGAGGTTACTGCATGGGAGCCAGGACAGGAGGAATTCAAGGAGTTAAATGGAGAACTGTGCTTCTTCAGGACAAAAATGTACATGTATCACTCAGATGTGTGAAGTTCCACCACAGATAACAGAGTCCTGGTGAAGTACAGAGCAGCCAACTAACACGGCAACATGGGGATCCATGGCACCTCCTCTCCTTGAGGGAAAAGGCAAGGCTTTTGTGGATGGCCTGTAGTTCAAAGGAGACTCTAAAGAATTTTGTCTGATGTTATCTTTGTCTTCTCTCTGCACAACTTTTGATATGTTTATGTATCTCAAGAGGGTGTATGCTACATTTTCTTTTGATAATTTACACCATGGAGAGAATAAAACAGCTAATAACACCTGGAGAAGTTATGCAAGAGACGCGCATTGTTTTTCCAGTTCAGCTTGGTGGAGAAGCTTTTTATATCAATAGAACTCTACATCCACCCTAGGTTTAATACAATGCATTGCTTTTTATTACTATGGCAAATGAGCAATTAATTTCATTGTAATCTGAAAGTTAGTTTAAATAATACGGAAAGTTCTACAGCATTCATTTTAGATATTATCACTGGTTTACAGTTTTGATTTTTTTTTTAAGTTTGCATAGATTCAGACCCCAAAGTTAACTGCAGATCTTCTATATCTGGACTCAGTTGTATCCAACAAAAGGTTTCTACAGATGTAGCTAGCTAAATATTTTATGGCTCCCCTAGCAATTTGAAGTGGAAAATGAATCTCTATGGAAGCAATAGAATTTGAGGAAAGCAACGTGCTGCTGATCTCCACAAGATTAATTTTACATCTCAGGCGTAAGCTATTTTTTCTTTCTGTACGTAGGGGGTGGGAAAATATGTGGTGATTTTACTGTATTGGTACTATAGAAGTGGAGAACACCTACATAAAGCAAAAGCCTTATGTTTCACTTATCTGGATTTATTCTACAATCTACTAAGCAGCAAAGGAGACAAGGGACACTCTTATCTGTTTTCCCCTTTCTCAGCTTACAGGGAAAGAATACTGAACCAATTGGTTTAAGCTGTTCCCAGATGCAAGACCTAGATTCACACTGTAAGAGTCACCTCAAAAACTGTCCAGCTGCATGACCTGAAGATGAGCCATGCTGCACACAGTAATGAGAACCACGGTACTCATCCTAAGGAACCTTGAACTTCTCTAAGCCGGGTATTTTTTTCTGCAAATTTACCTGGTCAAAAAGCTAGTAATTTGGCACCCTTGTTCAAATAAACCAGTATGAAAAACAGAGCTAAGTATTTCGTCCTCAAATTCTGGGAAGCAATGCAGAGAGACTGCAGCAAAAAATTCTTTAAGCATATGCATCAGTAAAGAAAATTTATTCTCAAAGCATGCTATAAAAGAAAACCAAGAAGCAACCCAGTTCTACCCATTTTTTTCCAACTTTTTTTTTTACAAAACTGTTTCCCTCATTTCTATCGAATTTCTGTAACTTTCTATCTGTACATCAGAAACTGACTGAATTGGTTTAGCAAACAGCCTTCTTTAAATACCATATCTCATGTCCTAGGTTTTATGATTTCTATAATTAAATGGCCTTGGTATATTAGGAATTCTGCATATATGATCTACAGGGGTAAATGTCGTAAAAGATAAAACAACAGAAAGCAGACTTTTCACAGTTTATTTCCCTCTCCAAATATTTTTAGACTTCTTTTTTAAACTGCAGATGTTTAACATGCACACTTCAGTGCACATTTTCGGCTTGAATATCTTGATTTAAATTGAGTTACCATGAAGGACTTATGACAATATATAGTAGCTGATGATGTTCATCTTGGATTATATTTGACCATACACAAACCTTCTAATAAGACTTCCTATTTTTTTCCCTCTTTTCTTAAATAAATTATACATATTACTGCAATGATATTTTTGGGTTGGTTTTAATTACGTTGATTTGTTCTCTTTCTTTTTTTTTTTTACTCTGAACAGGAGATAAAAATAAAATTTGGAAATAAGTCTTATTTAAGGGGTTAGAGTGCCTAAATACCACCCTCTTCAAATATTCCAAACTTGTAATCAAGCTTTCTTTTTTTGACAGTGAGTTTGCTTGTACCACAAGCAATACAACCATCATAAGCAGGAAATCCTAGTGGTCACTCCAAACATGTAAGACCATCAAAGCCAAAGCATAAAAAAATAACAAAGACCCAATCTGATTTGAGTTACAAGTAAAAAGAAAAAAATTGAAAGACTTTGATATAACAGTTTCTCCCATTAATGTAAATACATATCCCTGTAATTCCATTTTCACATTTGCAACACAATGGTTTTTGTCAGTAAAAAGAAAGGAACATAGGATATTTTTGTTTTAAATATCAGTAAAATCTTAAAATGAAGTGGTCTAAGAAACAGCATTCATGACAAAATCCCAGGACACAGAAGCTTTGAGTCGGTAACAATTTTGAAGAACATCTTTAACTCAGCCAGAAACAAAAATACTGTCTACCAGCGTCTTACCACATTTTGAGGCTTATTCTGTCTCTCCCCTCTCTCCCCTCTCCCCTAGGAACAGGTCCAGGTTTTGTCTGTTTTTGTGATGATACGCTGAAGCAACGAAGGAGTAGGAAGAGAAACTGGGAGGGGAAAATACAGGAGCTAACTGTGAAGAAGTTACTGCGGGAAGTGTGCTCAACCATGCAGAATGTGAAAACGGTGAAAGAGAAGAAGGATGCAGAGGGCACTTTGTGATCCAGCCAGGAATGGACAATTAAGAACCCCCGAGAAATGACATTTGAGGGGCTGGATATAACACAAGCGACACGAGAGCTGCAGCTGGAGAACAAGCAGATGACCACAAACAGAGAATTTGAGAAGATTACATGAGGGGAAGCCCACCAGTGCCAGCTGTAAGAACAGTGGTGTCCTGGCAAAGGAAGAGACACAGTTTAAGACTAGTCTTTTAATTTCCAAGTCAAGCAAGCTGCAAGCATCACATTTTATACTGCTATTTGTCACTGTTATTATAGCATTTTTGACAACTTTTTGTGTTGTTTTAAATCCTCTGGGTTGCCACAGATACTTGCTGAAGCTACCATTAGCAATTACATGGTGCTAGAAAATGGTCTCCTTTCACCATGGAGCTAATTGCTAATTTTCATTGTTCCAAACCTGTCATATTGCAACATACACATTGGCGTTATGAGGAGAAAGGGTACTAAGACACAATTTCAGCAGAGGGACAGATGTAACTTAGTTTTGCAGTCCAAGGTGTCTATTGGCTGAAAACCAAATGCCAGGGTTGCATTCTATTTCAGGCCTCAGATTTAATAACATGAGTTGCACATCTCTAACTAAACTTCTCATTTCTACATCTTTCAGAGGCTTTTAGCTCAATGTAACTCGCTTTTAAAATTACCTTTTCTTGATCAGTTCAAATATCAAGCTAAAATTCTTTCCTCCTTCCAAAAAAGTCATAAAAGATAAAATATTTTAATAATACAAGTATTTCTTTTCTTTATTTTTACCAAAGCCAGCTCATATTCCTAGGTTTTGATAACACAGTAAAAATTTTTGAATATTTTCCTGAAATTCTTTGGCACAAAAGATGCTCAGTAAATTCTATTATGTTGTTTTGCGTTTTCTTTTTTTTGTTTTGATGATTTATGTGTTCAGCCATCTCCAAGCACCTGACTTTTGTGAGGACTTGGGCCCTCAGGTTAATGATTGCAGGAGAAGTCCTAGATGGCACATTTGCATCATTCTCCAGACACCATCCTTTACTGACATCCCAATGTAAAATACACAATTATTTTTTTGCTCTGGTAATTAGTAGCACTATTTAAAATAATTTTTTAAAATAAAATAGCAATTTTTAAATTTTGTACTTCTGATGAAGTGCATGTCAAGAGATGTACAAAGAAACACCAAATTATACTGTTCTCTGACTCATATTTATCACATTGCCACATTTAAAAGGTAAGATATTTGGTGCCAGGAACTTTTGTTTCTTCACAACTCACGTGTATAATATTGCCTACACCACATCATGAGCCCTCCTTTCTACTGCAAAACATATTATTGAGATTACATTAAGTGGAAGATAACAGTTCACTTCAACTGAACATTCAACAATGTTACAGCTGAAGCTGCTTGATGCCTCCCATTATAAAATGTTATTTACCAGTTCCTTATAAATCTGCATGAACACTTTAACTGTGGATTGAAATCCTCCATGTTTAGTGTCTGTCCTCAGACTGACTGACCCAACTTAAAAGTCCTCAATTGATTCCCAAAAGATAGAGCTGGTGAGGGGAAAGTGCATTATTTGTCAAGTTAAAGAAACCAGAGAGAAGCAGAATTGGAACTTTCCCCAAACTAACTGATGCCCTAAAATATCTCGTTGATACAGTTCAGTTTTTCTTTTATTTATACAGTTAGGCAGAAAAGCAAAGGTATGGTCAAAATAAAAACCTCCAGAAGTCTTTTCGTGTGATTAAAAGCCTTCTTTAAAAGTCTTCAAACCTTACAGAGATATTTTCTGAAGATCCTGCCTGCATCATGAAGGATCCATCTCCTCTACAGCTTCTGCTCACTGACTGCGTGGTCGGGTGTGCCATGTTGTACAACCACCACCGAGCATCTCTTATTTGGAACTATCAGGTGAGAGGCAGAACTTTCTTTCCAATTTCCCTTTTCTGATAGCCTGGGGCTATGGTTGCTCCAGCATGGAAAGGTGACCTGGAGTTCACTGTTTTGTACTCTTGGTGCTGTCCAGTAAGGGACAGCAGAGGAAGGAGGAAACAGCCACACTGAAGCACTGGGGGAGTCAAATAATGACAAAGTAAAACATAATTTGAATTCCCTTACATTTGTGAGTTTGATTTATTTAATATTCATGCAGTACCATTGCATAGAGTTTTGGATTTGGAGAGGTTTTTCCTTTTTTTTTTTTTTTCCAGTTGAAGCATTTCTTTTCATTTTTTTCATAGTCTTCTTTAGAAGAGATGTTTGAAAACAGTAAAATTTTACCAAATACTAAATGGTAAAGAAATAAATTACTTTTGAACTTTAAAAAGCAAAACAAAACCAAACTGCAAAAAAACTTCTGAAAAGGGAAGTGAAAATCAATAGATCGTTAAAGGAATAAAATCCCCCAAGCAATGGAATGTGTATACTGGTGATTAAAGTTTTGTTCCCATTTGTGTATGCACACATGCGTACGTCTATCTAGAAAGTATTTTTAGTTCTTTCCTTATAGTGTATCTACTCTCATAATAGTCCAATTTTAGCTGTTTCCACACATCATTTCTATTTCTGCCCTTCTCTATCACAGACCACGCATTACCACTCAGTTGCTTACAACACAAGGCTAAAGGAAAACATGTGAATTGATTCCTTTGGAGAAACCTGGAAGGTAAGGAGGACAGGTTAAAATTATAAGCACAAAATTTATTGAGCATCAAGCTCCAATGGCTTCTCACCAGCATTTCTAAAATTTTTGAATTATCCCCTGCCCTGTGATGACATGAGCCAGCAATGATGGGACACTTTCCTTGGGTGAGGAGCTACATTCTAAGAAGGCACAGCTTCAACACATAAAGTACACCAGTAACTGCTGCACCACATTTGGTAATCTTTTGGGATCTTACAGCTTAAGTATCTAACAGCAAAGATAACATATTAAAATGTATAAACCAACATCTATTCAAATAAAATCCTTCTAAGACCCAATTTAACTGGCCCTGGACAATTATGTTTTCATTTTGGCCTTGTTTATGCGTGAAGTTACAGTTTCTAGCTAACCTATGTACTGTTTCATACCCTAAGGATCAGATATTTAAGTCTGAGATTTTAATTAGTGCTCTCTGGCTTTGAAATACCCAGGAGATACATATTACTGTTTCATTTCATTTTTCCTTCTTCATTACTGGGTTTGCAGATCACAAGCAGCTTTAAAGAAAATGAGGCCAGCTTCAACTAGACTAGCAATGATGGCAATCATATTCTGCCTAGTTAGGCACTTCTAATACATATAATTGTGGCATCTAAACACTTTCCAACCAGGAGTCCTGATAGCAATGCTACGTCTAATGATAAATGCACAGCAAGTGTATGTTGTTGTAGGAAGAAAGCACTTAAATTGTTAAAAATTGTGTTTTGGGCTGAGGATCTTTTTTCCTCTCATTTCTCCTGTTCTTCTGTAAACAGGCGTTTACTAGTTTACTGAAGTTGTTCCCATTTATGAGGTGCTAACCACTCCCACAAAAATGTGCAATCTTTGTCATGAAGAATTTGACAGAAAGGAAGTGTTAAGATATCTAGACAGAACCATACAGAAATATGGACAGGATGTAAGGACTTTCAACTAAAAGAAGGTAGATTTAGACTGGATATAAGGAAGACATTTTTTACAATGAGGGTGGTGAAACCCTGGAACAGGTTGCCCAGAGCAGTGGTAGATGCTCCATCCCTGGAAACAATCATGGTCAGGCTGGATGGGGCTCTGAGCAACCCAATCTAGTTTAAGATGTCCCTGCTCATTGGCGGGAGAGGGTTGGACTAGATGAGCTTTGAAGATTCTTTCCAACCTAAACTATTCTATGATGGTAAGATTCCAAAGTTTCATGTCAGCCACACATGAAAAACACAGGTATCAAAAAGCCAGTGTCTAAGTTAAATACTCCTGTTCACCTGAATTTGTACAGGGTGTGAGTAAAGGTATTTTAAAGTATCATTGTCATTAAAAAGGACATTGTGAACTCAGTGTAGCATCATGAACTATTTCTCAAAGGGAAGATAAAGACATGGAAGCGGCTTTAAATAGTTTTGAGAAACATTCATGCAGGTTATTTAAAAAGGAGGAGAAGGATGCTTTCCCCTCATGTTAATCACTAATTATTCTCTGTTGCCCATCCACCTAACTGCACCATGAGGTTTACCAGAAGGAAGTTAAGTAATATCACTGAAAAAAGTTGTCAGACCGAAGTCTTACGGGTAAATCCAGGAAGTCTATTTCATATATGTGTGGGAGGACAGGAAAAGAAAGTTCTGGAAAACGTGGTGAAAATTAGCCGCCAAAGTTAGGAATACTGTGGAAGAATGGGTAACATTAGGAACTGTTCAGATGAAACATAGTTTCTCTTAAGGGACTTCTGGGCCATTTAAAGCAGAATCTCATTCAGAAAGTATCCATTATGTGTTTATAAGGTAAGTATCCTAAAAAAATTTTCTGTTACCTGGTGAGGAGAGAAACCGCTCATCTGAAATCTCTGCCATAGCCAATATGCTACCATGATCTAATTCATCATGGACATTCTTTCTCAAATTATGCCTAGAAGTGACTTTTTTCCCAATCTTACCATATAAGCAGAAAGCATTTTTCAGAAGCTTGGTCTCTTAGGAAAGCAGCTAAGTTCACAACCTTCCTACTGAACTATTCTATTATTTCTTGAACAACTTTATCACAAAGTCATCTTCATTGCTCCATTCAAATACATAAAGAGCATATGAAGAGCTAACATGAAAACACTGATATAGGTATTGCTATACATCACAGAAAACTGGTGTGTTGCCATTCATTTGATAGTTTGGAGTTGTGTCCTCCTTACAACTTCCAGTGGTAAAGCAAAAGAACCCACAGGTATGTCAATATCCCGGGACAACAACAACATTCCTGTAGTTTAATGGAGACTACTTATTCTAAATAGGAAACCTCACATTCAACCACAGCAATATTATTTGAAAAAGTAACATAAACAGAGTTTCTGGTAAACATCCCCTGAAGAGTTTCCATTACGGACAATATATATGCCTCTCTTTTCTTGATAACAATCGCTGAACTTCCTTATTCAGGTCTCCTGCTGCAACAAGACCTATCTATTTCCAGCATCATGAAGGAACTCAGGATTCATTCTTAAGGTATGGTACAAAAGGGACTGCAACAAAAGCAATAATTGAGAGTTTCTCTATGGTCTTTCAGAACCTATGATTTCATGTAGTAGATCTTGAGAGAATTAGCCTGGCACAGTCTCAGGTTAGAAACATTTGCCCTTATCTTTAAAAAGAAGAGACATTAAAAATATTTATGAAGATTGCACTTGATGTTGCAAAGATTCCTATTTTGCACTGTACCCATAAACTCCAGTTACTTTTAAACCATTTAAAGAAGGGCTATTGTACGGATGCCATGGTGATTTTTTTGCTTTTTTATATCCCCCTCTTATATACCCTTTCATACGCCCTTTCATACAGCTTTTATGTATCCTTAGTGCTTTTAGCCCACATACTTGTAATTCCCTAAGTCTGATAACCAGCTTAGACCCAAAGTTCCGTTGAGCCAAGAGACCAAACATCTTGGAAACCTCGTAGTTGGGGGTGAGAAAGCCTCAGACACCAGGATCCTCTCCAGAACATATTCTGTAAACTAAGACAGGCCCATCCAGGGGGGAGGTTCCTCAGGATGGGGGCTTCTCATGAGCCTCTCATTGGGGAATCTTTGATAGATGTGCTAATTTGCAAGGTCTATAACTGTGTATGTGAACCATTGTGTGGGTGCATTTTCAGGTTGCATTCTGGGGTGCATTTGGATGCAGTCTGCCTGGATGTGGTGCACCTGAGGATCCTTAAATACCAAGGTAAAACCCTTTTTTCCCCTCTAACTGTGTTTGGCTTTTAATTCTAAGCCCAGGGAAAGGCAACAGTACCTCTGTACTACAAGCAATTCCTGATATATATAGTTGTATCTCCATCTGTAAATGTCTGTCACCTATTGCAAATTCCAAATACCTAATAAGCACTTGGATCAATTTCAGAGTCAGAAATCATGACACCATAAAAGTAACAAGAGGAAATACTCAATATCCTATCTCACTGAAGATGCAAGCTATTAACACACAATGCAATGCACGTTATATTAGCGTTCAACACAATAAAAATCCAAGGAATGCAAAATCTCAAAAAAAATCTATCCATTAGGTTTACTTCTAATGCAACACAGAAATACACAGTATCAGGGAAACTCCTACTTTAGCTAGAAAACTTCATCAGCCCTTCTGCAATGGGAGTTAACCCCTTTGACTTTAGCTAGAACCACACCTTGGGGCTGAGAAGGCAATGCTTAAGAGAGGACCCAGGAAAAGGACTGAGATGACAAAAAAGCAAGTTCTCCACAAATCCTGGGGTCACTTGAGATGACTGAAAACTTTTTAGCACATTCCTGGAGCCCAGACACAAAGTACTTGGTAAGACTTTCAGCACTAGGGCTCATGAATAACCATGGTTCATATATAAGGAGTCTGATGATATATCAACTCATGAATCACTTTATGAAACTCTCAACCCTGACATTAACTGACAAAGGCTTTGCTCCTTCCAAAGCTTCTTCACTCTTCAGACCAGTTATCAGACACAAGCGCAACATAGTAAGAATTTTATGCCTTTTAATAAGGCCACATGCTACTTCAGTGCCCAAAAAGTTCTGAAAATTTAAATGCACACTACATTTTTCAACCTGATCCAGACTTTGGAAACTCTAGGCATAAATGGAGAGATGAAGAGTAAAGCATATAATAAATACCACAAGGAAGAAAAGGAATAACAGCACAATATTTGTACTGGATTTAGATTCTTTTATTTTTTTCAGTGCTTGGGCACAAGTTTCTTTAAATTACCTACAACAGTTTGTTGGACTATCTGTACAACACCAGCTTGTAAGGAAATCCTTCTTTGCAATGTTAATGTCCCAGTGAGTTTAAGAACAGTTAAATAACTGCTGTAGTGATATTCTTGTTGCACAAGATGTGATTATAAGATGTTAAACATGGTCATTCTTAAGTCATTCACAAATTATACTTTTCTATATTTTTATTCTATTATTTTCCAATAAAAATTACTTTAAATTTGGTATAGATTCACAAAGCACTGATAATGAAACTGTCTTACTCACAGAGAAATGAGAAATATACGGGTAGATCATGAAACTCCACAAAAAATTTAGGAACTTAGGAGAAAAATACTTATTTCACATAGTATGAAGGATATTGTTTAATCCATTTTAAAAATAAAAGTAATAATAAATTCTCTTTTCATTCAGATGCTCAGTAAAAAAAACCAGGCACTGTGCTAACTGAAGATCACTGTTTACTTAGCGTATGTGAAATGTCTAAGTTCATTGACAGTAAGAACGAAGATACCTATAAACACAAAACCGAAAGTACTGGTGTGATTAAGGAGCTATGCCTATGGCACTTTGGTTTATGGATGTGACTTAAGGGTCAAATTTCCTGGCGCTGGATTGTCATTTTCAAAGGTTAAGGTTCCTTCACTCTCGAAGTAGTTTCACAGATGCCAAATAGATTCCCAAGACTGTGGTCCACCTGGGTGACAAAGTGACATGTGATACAGCCATGCCAGTCAATGGGGTCAGCAGGGGCAAGCAAGAACACCCACAAAGGTGCTTCATTCCATTACCTGGCAATTAGGACACTTACTGAAACAGAGGACAATTACTGTTTAATGCCTCTGTAATTTTGCTTATAAGTGGTGGTGGATACAGACACTTCAAGCTATGCTAGGAAGGAAAGAGCTGAATGGAAGTGCTTTTTCTCCCTGATGCATGGCCTTACTTACTAGACTGTAGACACATGCACCTTCTTGCTTCCTACCTCTTCAGTTTCATGTGTCTTGCATACCTGCATGCAAAATATCAGGACACTTGTTTTGGAAGTGGAAAATGTGGACCACTGCCAGTAAGAATCAGATTATTTTAGCTTACCAGGAAGTCAGTGGTTCTGGTACCTCATATAGCTCTGTCCACGTGCAGGGCTTTAAGCTGTAGTTACAGATTTGTCCATGACAAGAGTATCAGGTATCTTGGAATGCTGCCAAAAATGTTGGCTGTTCTGTGCTACCTTGCTATGCACCTACAGTACTTACTATGAAACTACTGTCATGTTTACTTTGCATTTCCTGCAGGTTTTCCTCTCGTCTTGTCCTTTATCAAACATCCATCCATCATCCATCCATCCATCCACATCCATCCATCCATCCATCCATCCATCCATCCATCCATCCATCCATCCATCCTTCCTTTTAAAAGAGAGTATTACATCCCAGGACAGTGGGGAAGGTGTGGGTGTTGTGGAGGTGGGTGTTGTGGGTGTTGTGGGTGTTGTGGAGGTTGGCTGTAGGCTCTTTTTACACCGTGCCTCTGACTTCCCTATAAAAAGCTGTATCCAAATCAAGACCCATTCACCAACCACCAATCACACACTTCTCCAAAGAATGCACTTATTCCAAATTCTAACGTGTGTAACTGGTATGAATTTGGTTTGGGTTGGCAGGAACATGTATGTAGGTGTAGATTGCTTGTAAGGGGTAGGAAAAGGAGACGAAACTTTAAAAAAATTGATTAAAAAATAGAGAAGGAATTATAAAAGCTGTATTTTTCATTCCATTTAAACACAAGCTGTTATGTAAGTGTCTGCTGCAGCAGGTCTGGTTTTAAAGAAAGTTAAAGAGGCACACGTTGGCTCTCTTGCAGCACATAAAGTTATTTAACATACCTCAAGGAATTGAAAATATAATAGACTGGTTTTTTCCTAGTTAGTGCCTCAAATCTGCCTATAATAAGAGTATTGAAAGTTAGCAGGCAGAATTTTTTAAAGAACAAAACCATAAACCGATGTTGTCTGAAGAAATTAAACCACCTGATATTGTAATGGCTTTTCAAAATAACAAAAATACTTGGGAAGCCCTCAAAAAATGTTTAAAGTGTCAAATATTAGTGATTTTGAATGTTTTTATCAAATTTTTACACATATAAGAAAAAAATACTGAGCTGCAACATCAGAGAAGTATCAAACCAACCAGAGCCTAAGGAATCTACAAATGGATACAGGAAAAAAGGCAAAACTGGAGCTTCAAACTTACTACATTTTGGACCATCTCAACAGTTACTTTTTACAGACAAATCCCTATGCACCAAACAATTAAAGACAGCACTCTTACTAAACCAAAGCACTTTTATATGCTGATGTTAAACCAATATTCACACCTGGACTCTCATGCCTCACACCACGAGCTCTGCTGCAAGGTGGGCAGCAAAACTCACCTACCATCTACAGGCACATACAAGTGCCAGACCACCCACATTTTTGCTTCTTCAACCTCCACAACAGTACCAAGCAGACTTATCGCAACATTGCTTTACCTATCAACAGAAAACCCAGAAATTAGGTCTCCCAAGTTAAAAAATGTCAAGGACTCCAAAGCTGTCTCTAATTTAAAAATCCCTGGGCAGCTTTTGCCTCTGATATTAATGGGTTCTCCTTGAACGCTATCTGGTTCAGGCAATTAAATTTTACTGTAATTATTTAGATAAAATTAAAGTAAACAGGCTGAGTCATCCTGGCAACAGGCTAACAGTGGGATATGTGGAAAATGTGGCTTCACTAAGAACATCTGCTAACACCACAACACTTACTGAGGTGTGCAAAGTCCCAGTGACGATTGTTTTTTCTTCTGAGAAAGTTTAAATAATTGCAGATTGAAAATGCACGTTGGGGTGGAAATAGCCCATGAAACCATCTTTCATTCTGTGTACCACAGCATACTTCAGAGACTGGTCAGAGGAGTGTTTTGAAGTTTACGAATGAGTTTATTCCTAGGCTGATCTCCCCTGTGAAAACTCAAAGAGACTATTTTTATCCAGTATGGAAAAATCAACAAAAAATCAGATCAACAAAAAATTACAGACAAGCTTTACTAATATCAGGAGTTTTGCTTCACAGGAAGGTGCAGAGCACTTAATTCTGTTACTGTCTGAATAGCCCATACAAACTCGTTTTTTCCTGAACAATGACATGTCTTACTTGTAAATGATACATTTTGCAACTGACTCAACTTCTGCATTCCTCTCTGGGACAGTAATTTTCATTTCTCTAAACATTCTGATTGGAAAGGGGGCTTTTCTCCCATGATGTGTTTTATTTTTTGCTGAATAGAGAAGCCAAAAAATTGAGATAGTAGATCTGTCATTACTATACTGTATCATGACCTCAGTTTGTGATGGTTTGTTTGTTGTGGTTTTGTGGGTTTTTTAATTTCCACATCTGGCTAAAACCTTTACTCAAAATCAGCATAATTTTTGCAAATGTGACTACATGACTATTTCCACTGCTCGTTTTTGGTATAGACATCTCTACTAAGCAATTCTTTTTAGGCTTTCCATTTTCTGCCAGTTGAACTTTGCCCCCTACCAATATATTTTTGACAGACGCAAACCTAAGACAGCTTTTGTCTTGCTTTTTGCTTGAAATCCCAAACCTCCTCCAACGTTCAAGTCCCCAAACTCCTAAGTCTAAGCAACTTCTCTGACTAATTCTTTTGAATTTTCAAATTGCTCTCTCTTACTATAATAAAAACTTTAATTATTGGACTGGTTTCGTTTTCCGGTCAACATAAATGAAATCAGTATTTGAATACCACATCTAATGCTCTTCCTAAGACAGCTTTTTTCATAATATCATTATTATTAACAGCACTTAATCTAAATAGATAAGTGTTCCCAGTTAGCATTAGTAGCAGTTTATCTGTAATATGCATCTAGGAAGCCTAATGCATCTCATAATATGTTATTATTTCTCCTGCTGCTAGGAACTATCACAGCTATCCGTCTGCATCTAGTCTGAGCTATGATCCCAGAGGACTCCCACCAGAATCTCAGGAGAGAGATCCTCCCCAAAGTGATTTTTAAAAAGTATCCTGTTTTATTTATGCAGGTTTGTCCTTATTATTAAATGTTTAAGTATTAAGTTAAAATTTCCATTTTTGAAGCAAATTTCAAGCAATTTATTTTATCCCAAAGTTAGACTCCCTCTTGTATATTTCCCATGGTTTCCCAATTTATACTTTTAAGTGGAAAAGAATATAGCCTATCTTACAGCCCTGCAGTACACAGCAACATCTATGCAAAAATAAATCTATTCCATTTTCTGAAGTCACTTGTTCTGCAGACATCAATATGTGCTTGCAAAACAGAAAGAGCATGCACACAGTTTAAGACAGAAATAGTTTGTATAAAGCTTCATCAAATTTGTTCTCTTCCAGGATTCTTTTCTTCCTGAACATGGTGTCCTCATCAGAAACTGCCTTGCTCTGTAAGTTGTCTTCTTTTTTTTGCTAGACAACCTTAACAGTTCTAAGTAGCTGAGGAAAAACTTCTCTTTTCTATTCCAGAGTAAGAGGAAAGGCTAAGCAACTTCATTTTATTTGTCTTTTAACCACTCTTCACTCTATTAGGAATAATTAGCAATCTTACAAAAACTTTCCTTGGACCAAATCCTTCATTTAAGAGTGAAATCTCATGTTAGCCTCCTTATTGCTTTAATAAATTTTAAGTCCCCAGAAGATTTTCTTTCAAAAGGGTAAAAAAAAAAAAAAGGTTACAATACCTCTAGAACAAAATTTTAAAAAGCTCTGACTGAAGAATAAAAGAAGCCAAATCAGAGCTCCATGACCTACCACCTACGGGTGTTCAATTCCATGGCAACTTCCTAAAGATTACTCAGCCTTATATTACTTTATGCATATTATTAGCATCCAGTTCTCCTGCAGGCAGCTATGCTCTGAAGAAAGTTTATTCGAAGGTGAGTGTTCACAGAAGCAACCTGAGCTGTCAGGTAAGACTTTGGAGGTTTTCAATGGGAGATTTCTGTAGGTTGCATTTAGAAAATAATAGCATGAAACCACTCTTGCAGCATACATTGTGAGTTGCCAGTTTTGCAGCGCAGACCAACACAGCTGTTATTCAGAAGTCTTCTACTGGCATTTATACTTTATATATTTGTGTCTGTAGGCACAGTATCTCACTGAGTATGCATGACTATATAAATATGAATATCTACCACTGATGTACTCCACTTTCTGACTTTATCACTTTGAAATATTTTCCAGGTTGTGTTTGATTATCCCTCAGCTGCTATACTGAAGTTTATGTTTGATAAGACTTTTTAAAAAAGCTTTTAATGAGTATTAAGGATGAATACATTTTCCTCATATGCCTTCAGAATGTTTTTTTCTTTCTAAAAGCTAAAGAACTCTGGATTTTGAATAATTAGGCTCTTTGCAAAATATTTTGCAGGTTTAAAAGTATCTGGACAGCTCTGGCACTAAAAAAAGTGTGCACATACTTACTCAAGACATGAAAAAACTCCAGGTATAGGACCTGTATCTATAATGAAAAGCAGAAAATTACAGCGGTCAATTTAGCGTGTCAGTCCAGTTTTACTGCTGATTAATAGAGTCTAATCTCCATACAAAATCTCTGGTACAACCATGCCACCCAGCAAACAGGCAGGTCTCCAGGACACATCCTAACACACTTCAGCACTTGGCACAGTTTACTCAGGTTCTCAGACTGAATGATGAAGCACTGATGCTACAAGAGGTATTCATCTCAAAGCTGTGTCATGCAAACTTGTAATGGGACTACAGTGCTCACCCAAAGGATCTCCCACAACAGAACACTGTTTCAGAAACTGATCAGGTTCTCATAGTTTCCAGCACTGGAATGGCTCTTCAAACCGTGAAAAGCACAAATGTACTCGCCGAGATTACCAACACTGTATGCTCTGTTTTACCTGACTAATTAACAAGACAAGAAAAGCACAAAGACAAACATATGAGAAAGGCAATCTCTAAAACATTTCTGATGTGAAACTTCTTTATGCTCTTCACCAATCTACTCAACAAACTTGGTGGAGGAGATTATAATATACAGCTACTATCTTCTATTTCCATCATCACTAGAACTGGAAAAGTGAAATTAAAAAATCTCTCCTAAAAAGAACTGAAAGTAAGCTGCTATTTTGGAAGCTATCATCTTCTGAGGATTAGACTGAACAAACAAGCTCAAAACTCAGCCTGTGATCTAGGATGGAATATTATACAAACTGGAATATCATCAAAGGCTGCAAAATAAAGCAACTTCCATGGCAAAAAAAATAGATATGAGACAGTCAAAGTAAGAGCTTGAGTCCCAAGATCTACCCTGTTGTGTGTATCAAATTTCTGTGTTTATTCCCTAGAACTGAAAATTTGTTTAGGAAAGTGGTCATAAACATTGGAATTGCACTTTCTGCATTTGGATAAACAACTGAGATGTTTACAGTTTGGGAAAACAGCTCAAAATGTTCTGTAAGAAAAATGTTCTCCTGGACCACCTGATTAATCTAAATATTCAAGAAGTTACAGGAAAAAATTAAAATGAAAGAGCAAAAATATCAAGCTATACAAAACCAATAAATATTCTGTCTTCTCTCTTATTTAATATTTAATAAGAGTAGCAGTTAGGAATAAATTCCCCTGTATATTACGACAATTATATTGATGATGCTTAGTAACAATATCTCTTTCCTTTAAAACAAGCTGAAGATTTATAAATTCCCAACATAAATACAATCTATTAATATGTAAATAGTATTGAGGAAATCCTTGGTATTTTTGGGTGCAGTTTTCAGCACCTTTATATCAAAAATCAGCTTTACTGCTGAAAAAGGTTGAAGAAATATGCACACTCAAACCTCATTATGCAAATGAAATAGGAATTTCCCCCAGTTCTAATTTATTAGCTAGCATTTAATTCATGCTATTTTTAACAGACATCAGGCAAAGCAAATACTGCAGAAAATATATTGAAGAACATTTGTTTCAATGAGCAGAATGAACTAGCATTAACTGCAGTTTCACTGTTTGGCCAGTTTCAAAGGCTGTTTTGTAAGTTGTAAGTGACCACAATTTTTCTTGGCTACATACAGACAGGCAACTTCTTCACTGCAACATGGATGAAAAGTGAAAACTATGCAAATATACATGCCTGTATGGTGAAGAGTTGGGGAAAGGGACATGCATTTCAGTGTAAATCTGGACTGGAAAGCACGTATGTCATCTTCTTGAAAGCCCTAACATCCCTTATTCATGTCTATAAATCTGCCAGCTGGGGGGGAAGCAAAGATTTATGATTTAAGTGGCCAAGCTTTCCCTGCTAGAGATGCTTAGGCAGAAAGGTGAGAAGCAATGTCTCAAATAAGTAGACCTGTGAGACACAGTGGAGAATACTGAAAGCAAGTAGCTTGCAGACAACAGATAAAGAAGTGGGCTTATGTAATCAAGGACATACCTATAACAAAGGCATATATTAAAAGAGAAATGCTGCATAGAATAAAACTGAAGTTCTGTGAATGCATTTTTCATGTGAGCAGCTCACTTGACTCAAGCGTTACTACAGATTTTATTTAATGAACGCCACATGACATTATATTAACAGCCACCTGACGATCACGCTAACAGCCTGTTCTGAGGAGTTAACTGAAAATCAGCATCCTCCTTTGAAGAGTTCAACACAACAGAAACAAGTGAGTCACTCCCACGCTGCCATGCAGCCAAGTACTTCCCATCAGCCAGAGCCGAGCTGGGTGCACAGGCCAAGGGAGGGAGGTACTTTCAGCACAGCTGGACACAGGTGGTCTCAGTGAGGGGAGAGAGTTCTGGGGAAACTTGTGGAATGTCCCACTACTGGATAAAAGAGAGACCCTGTTAAGGTACTTATTGTGGGGAAGGGAATGAGGACAAGTACTGACGTGCCAAATGGGAGGGAGCTGAGGGTACTGTGCAATTGCCTACAGCGAGTGGACGTCCTGGAGTAGGAAGATATAGGGGGCATTTGATGCAAATCCATTGGAAAAACAACTTCTGTCCTTCCCTTTCTGCACCCTTAGTCTAAGCTGTACATCCAGCCAGATCCTGGCCTCTCCTGCCTTAGTTTGTTTCTTCCTTGTACACAGAATATCTGTTTCCAAGGCCCAGCAGTTGTTGACATTTGAAAATATCACACTGCAGTAGAACACTTTATATTTATGCCTCTGTTGAAAGCAAAGTTGTATCTCGAAGTCCCCAGAACCCACCATTACTTTCCAATTGCCAAAGCACGAGTTTTTGATGAGGGCAGAGTAAGTCAGCCAGCATGCTCTCCACTCCTAAGTCCAGCCAAAAGCTGTTTAACACATCAGTCTCTGTCCTATAAATCAGGGTGGATGAGGACTACAACCAGGTTCCCCTTCCTGCCTCTTTTAGGAAGGACAGATTAATGAAGGTTGCAGAAACATGACAGCTATTAACAGGGATAAACACGATACCCCTGACCTTAACCGCAGTCACTGGATCAGATGCGTGCGCATGCCTCCATGCACACACGCACGTGTGTGTGGACACCACGGGACTCACATTTTCCTGGCAAGTTGTCTGCTGCTGGCAAGATGAAGCAGTAATACTGCTGGCACAGATGCTGAGCTGAGGACTAACACAGGCCAGCAAAGCCAAAGTAAAATTAGGTTTCAAAGATTCCAGTCTTAATTTTCCCCTAAAACAGTCATTCTCTCCATTGTTTCCGTAACAGTAATATGTGCTTTTGACAAGCAATCTGCAGTTGTTTTCACATCCAGACATTCTATAATGGTTACACTCTTCTTGGAGGGAGAGACACTGGCTTTGGCCAGCTGAGATTGCAGCTTTTGTACATAATGCATCTCAGTACGTGACGAAGTCTGCCATACTCTCTTTGTGCAACTCTCAAGCTTCCAAAGCACTCAGAAAACATTAACAGAACATAAAATATAATTTAGTTTTTAAAAAATTAAGTCAAATACTGCTAGCCTCAAAAACTCTTTATTTTACAGTGCTGAGAAAGAAATACCTGTATAATCAAAGGAGATGTTCTGAATTTGGGCAAATCTCACGAGTTACTCACATTGCAAAATCCTATTTAGGTGCCTAAATAGCTGATTGCAAATATTTTTGTGAGAGTGGCCCTTGAACCTTAATCTTTGCCAACACACAGCTAAGGGCTATTCATCCTCTGACCTCTTCTTTGAAAACTGAACAACCATAAGTTAAAGAAAACCTGGGATTTCTGGGAGAGTTTCCAAAACTGCAAGCTAACAATGCCTGAAGCAGTCACTGCCATACTCTACGTTGAGGAATTTTTCTTCTTAGAAGATGCTGTAATGTGTGCTTCATTAATATACTACTTTGTGCTTACATATCCCATAAAAACGTTTCATGAAAATAGCACCACTACTGATGCCTGACAAACGAAGAGAATTTATTTCTTGATTTTATGGTTACTCACATCCATCTTTATGTCTCATATGCAGCTCTCACGATGAAAGTGTGTGTGGCTATCGTATCCATTGATCATGGAGATGATTTCAAGGAATTACAATGGAGATAGAGCCTACTGTTTCTGCATTTCATGCAATAAACAATGTGTTTAGCATGAAAGCCATCTGTACCTCAAGGCAGGGAAGAAATTGCAATGTATAGTGAGGACTGCTTGTTTTTTCTCTTTGATGGATCCATAATTAACTGACTTTTCTTAACTGATTGCCAAGGGCATATACAATGCCTCTTCCTGAAGGAATAAAATAGAGAAGGGAGATGGTATAAAGAAGGAACGCACACCCTCATTCAAGGGCAGGTTTGAGCCTGAAGTCAAAGCAAAGTTCAGCTAATTGTTCAGCCTAAAGAAGAGAAAATTGATGAGCCCACAGATTTTTTCAGAGAAAAAGGAATCATCTGTTTCCCATGGTCCAAGTAGATAAAAAATGCAGCAATGGATTTCATTTAAAGCAAGGAAATCTGGGGAAGATAGCTGAAAAACAGTAAGAAGAGTTTATCACTGGCACAGAATATCTTGGGAGGATACAGATTCCTCCTCATCACAGGCTTTAAAGGGGCTTGTTAGACAAATATGCCAGAAATTTAATGTGGAATGTTAATCCCACATTTAGATGGGGAGATTGATTCACTGACTTCTAGACTGGTTTTTCAAATTTCTGATTCTATGGCTTTTAGAATGTGCTATCCAAAGGCAAGAGCAAGCCATGGGACCAGGAGAAACAAAGATGACTAGAAATAATGCAAACTGATGAGATTTTAGACTTTTCCTTTCTGATAGGGTAGAATTAATCTCCTCCTAAAAGTTTTTTCAGCAACTTTAAAAGCATAAAGTGTACAAGACAAGAACAGCTACATCAGGCATATAGATGCCTTTACAGAAGCAAACCAGACATTTCTGGAGCATAATTCACATGAGCCATTCGAAACATCCACTTTCAACTGAGTCAACCAAGTATCTACCGTCTACTTTGTCAGTAAGTCTAAGTTTTATTTACAGGAAAGAAATCTACTGGGAATGGCTCAGTCACAGGTATCTACCTACATGCAGCTACCTAGTGTAAGCTACAATGAATCCCAATACAGGTGACTGGCTTCACAACCCCATAAACTTTGCCTCTTGCTCACCCCTAGTATCAGGAGTTCTGAACCCAGACCACAAAACAACAGCATTCTTCTTCTTCCTTCCTAAGAAGCTTCCAAAAGCCCAGAACCTTAATTATTTATACATTTATTCTCTTTACTTTTCTTTCCCACCTTCAAATTTTGCTTTTCTTTACTCCTGCTGCTGCAACACCTTAACTGTTATTCTCATCATCTGGCTGAAACTGGATCATACTGGAGGGATGTAGTGACAAACCAGCAGAGTGTTGCTTCAAGGCGCTTTTCAGGGAAGCAGAGACAGGCTTTACAAGCCTTGCACAGTTGGACAGCTCTTCCTAATAATTGAAATGTTCTTAGATTAACTATGAGGCATGCACAGACACACACAGCGATCACACAAACTTCATTTGCCAAGCAAAACTAGTTAAAAGCTCTTTGTTTTTTTTTTTTATTTTCTTTCCATCTCTTGCTCCTGCTCAGAGAAGGCTGACTAGATGCATATCAGTTGGTACATCAGCTATTATTGGCAAGCAACCTAAACAAGTTCTCTGATACCAAACCTGAAAAAGAGAGAGCAAAGTTGGTGTACACTTCTCAAAGGAATTAGAGACATAGTCTGAAATCTGATTTTCTCCCCTTTCTTCACTCCTGCAGTAAAAACGGTCAATGTTCACTGAATCTTTACCTGATAGAAAAGCAAACACTACAACAAATAGCTAAAGTCGTGTTTTCAGCATAGATTTTAAGGATTTCTCTTTTTTTAGATCAGTATAAAATGGTTTTAAGCACCAAAGTTTCATAGAAAGATATTGCTTACTCAAAGAGATGTTGATATGTCAGATAAACAAAGACTAAGCAGAGTCAGACTATGTTGTACTTTGACACTAGACCTCCAAAAACCAGTTACATACTTCCAAAAGTGATTTAGATAAATCTGTTGCCAGCATTTCTTGCATCTTTGCTGGAAAAACTGCCACAGGATTCACTGTGAGGAAACACTGGGCAGCCACCAGTGTCATCTTTCAGGTAACAGACACAAGTGAATCCAGACTACACTGTCAACTACCCAGGTCTCCTCTTCTTAAAGGCAAGGACCTCCATTCTGGGCACAAAGCCACCTGGGAAACTCCTTTGCTGCTCCAATGTCCCCTTCACCTTTCTAATTCCCATCCTGAAGATGACTAAAGCTGCTTTTTCACCATTAGTACCTTTTGCCTTAGAGGCAACTACAGCAATTTCTTTACTGCAAAGAGCAGATCTGGTGCTCCATTTTGATTTTTATTTTCATATTATAAGGTCCTCTAGAAGAATGCAGAATGTGTTCTTGCTTTTGTCTGTGCCTGACACAAAAGGTCATTCCTGTGCCCAGAAGACACTTCCTTTTTCAGAGTCATCCTTCACCTCAGTCAGGTCTGCGCAAGCTGCTGCCTTCTGCTCCTACACAAGTTAATGGAGCATTTGTATGGATCTGGGTAAACCAAGAAGCCCTCCAGCTTCACAGGTTAGTCACAGAAATACAATTGCACCACCTTGAATTGTGAGAGTAGATTGCAGCAAAAACCATGATGAAGTGGTGAAGCTAAACAGGTACACACATAATGACCGTGAAGTGGTTACTGCTGTAACAAAAGCTTCTCTGACTGATTTTTCAGTCAAGTGTTCTCTGAGACCTTTGATAGTTTGAAAAAATATGAGGGATTTTGATACCAATGGATTAAAAAGATACCATGGACTGAGAAAGAGTGCAGGGGTAATAAAACTTCTGCTGTCTTGGGCTACACAGAAATAAAAGTGTTGTTGGCGGATTTGTTTCTTTGTTTGTTTGCTTAAGCGTACGAAGCCTATAGTTAGTTTTTTCTTCTTTTTCCTTACAACTGTGGTTCCTAAGTCAGGAATACACTTTGTTACAATAAAGTTATCTGAAAACAAAACATGCGTTTTTCTTAGAGGATTATATACATTGATTTCATTATTGCATTAGTCAGCCTCTGAAAAACAGAGAACTCCCTGAATTTTCTCAGATTACTTGGTCTGCATTTGCTGATTATATTTATCTTCCATATAGAATTGCATCTATCTTTCTTTATCATATTACCTGTGAATCATTATCTAAATCTCAATGGTTAGTATTGGGAGCCTGAGAAATTGCGATAAAGAAACAGAATACATTCAAAGCCAAAATATGAAAGACCTTGTGAGAAAAGAATTCCACCAAACACATTTCCTATGATATGTGAAATTCAGGCTGAAATCAAGTTTTAGGCTGCAATAGGCAGACAGCTTTATTGTTACTTTCAATTCTCTTATTTTCAGTATTTAGAATAAAAATATTTCTTCTATTTCTGAAACCAATTCAGTTGATACTGCTTTGGTTTAATTAGCATGATATGGAAATCTGCCCTTTACTCTCATTGTAAACATTTAAAAAATACATCTTACCACTTTCATCCAGCAAGAAGTCATCCTGGTAACGGAACTTTTCTGGTCCACATGCAATAAAAATGTCATCATCGCCAAAAAAATCCTGAAGGCACATCACCTGCAAGCAAAAAGGAAAGAAATACATTGTAGTAAATACCTCATCATCAGAATTGTAACAATAAATCTCTCTTTGTCTCTATCTGCATGAAAATTCTTCGCTTTTAATGGAATCAACAGGGCTTCATCTCCAGATAAATTTCAAAGCTGGGCTCTGACCATCTGCTACAAGTGAGAAACACTTTTATGGACACTGCAGGGAAAGGTAAGACAAAAAGCCATAACTGTCAGATTTATTACATGGTGCATCTATGGTATGAGGTAAAAGCCTTCTGTTTGTGCACATGGTACCATTCAGTAGTTAGTGGGTAATTAATTTGCTTTTCAGTTCACATCTCTATCAATTTGACTGTAATGAAACAAGGTTACCACTTTGTATGCAGAATGAAATGCAGTTCTTTCAACAAAATCTCTCTTAGAGGGAATCAAACTCATACAGGTGAACTAAGCCTCCTTCACAAACTCTCCCTTTATGCCAGCAGTCAATGTGAAGTTCTCTTTGAAGGCACCAAGATGAACAGTCAAAGTCAGATGAGCTAGGAATAATTCTTCCAGTAGTGAGTAAAAGCATAATCTCTTTCTACTCCCATATATGAACAGTCCGGATTACATTGGTGTGCTTTTATGTCCCTACAGGAGATTTCAGAGACTTCATTGCAGCCTTTCAGTACATAAAGGGGGCTTGGAAGAAAGATGGGGACAGACTTTTAGTAGGGCTTGCTGCAATAGGACAAGGGGCGATGGTTTTAAACTAAAAGAGGGCAGATTTAAGGAAGACATTTTTCACAATAAGGAAAGCGAAACACTGGAACAGGTTGCCCAGAGAGGTGGAAGATGCTCCATCCTTGGAAACATTCAAAGTCAAGTTGGACATGACTCTGAGCAACCTGATTTATTAGAAGATGTCCCTGCTCATGGCAGGGGTGTTGGAACTAGGTGAGCTTTAAGTCCCTTCCAGCCCAAGCCATTCTGTGATTCTATGATTTCCTTACAACAGCTTTTAGTTATTTTACAAGGCACTGCTTAACAATTTAATCTTTCCAATCATATGGAATCATATTAATCATAGAATCAATGACTTTTATCAAAAACTGACTTTGGACTTACTGATTCAGATTTCACAAATTTTAAAAACAAATTAGATATCTACCTATATTTAAAAAAACCAAAGATACTTACAAAAGTCTGTTGTCACCTCACATTTACAACAAGATTCTAAAAAAGGGTAGGCTTGCTTGTATATTTTTATATGGAGTTTTGTAATTAAATAGTGCACTGATATTTGAATTGTTTACCAGGGCAGTGATTTGTGTGGAATCCAGGCTTCACCTGGATTTGTGTGGAATCTAATGATTTGTGTGGAATCCAATGATTTGCGTAGAAGCCAGGCTAATTTCACAAATAGAGTTTCAAGTCTACAGCCAGTAGAGCAACACATAAACAATCTCTAAAAATTGACAAAACAGTTGAGACAGTCCAGCTCATCCAAACAAGCCCCCTCAGTCTACAAAAACACAAGTTAAAGAATTACCTAATGAGATTTTGCCAGATTTTGGCATAAAAAGTACCCCATCAATCTGAAGTAACTGGTGTCTAGGGGTTATAAAATTCCTATCATGCTTCCCAGAAACATGCCTGAAGGCTTTGACATCCACAACAGTTAGGAGCCTCTATAGTAGAAATGCCTTAAGGAAGAAAAATAGCAGTACGTGTCGTGACTCGCTTGTAGACAACTATTCATAATTAAAACCATTTTAAAGGTAGAACATGATCAGAAGAAAAGAACAGGAAATTGAGAGAACAACAGCTAGATGAAACAAATACCAAAAAACAGGACAAAGTTTCTTCCTAAATTATCCCAAAGCAATGCATTTACTTTTAAATTCAGGTCCACCACAACCGTATTTCTATGACCATCGTCACCTTAACACTACATACTACCTGAACACCAACATCAAAAATGTAAATATTTGATAGAGCCTTTTACCATGTTCCTACTCAGTTTATGTTCTATTAGTGTATCAGCCTCAGCAACCTTTAAATAAACTCATTTACTTCCCATCTTTCTTTTTTGTCCACGAGACATATCCTGCCTATCTTCCCACCCCATACTCCCACCAAACTTCAAACATCTCTTCCCTTCAGTCAAGTTCCTCTGAAATTGCCACCTCTCCCACTGCATGTACATAACTACTAATTTGCAGAATAAGATTAAAAATCCTGTGATTTCCTTTTTGCTTCCCAAGTTTGACACACTTCTGGGGAGTGATAACCTTTACATTTTTCTTTATACCAAGCAGAGTATTAGAACCAAACCAGTAATAAGTAACTCTAGGCACGAAGTTGAGCTATTCTGACAGCAAACATGAATACAAATTAAATAAATTCAAGTTTGATACAACAAAAAATTTATGGATTTAATAAAACTCAAAAAATGCTTGGCTCTGCCCGGTTAGGAGGGTTTCTTTCAAGCCTAAACAAGACATTAAAATCCAGGTAGCAACACCTAACCAGGCTCAACTACACCAAATTTTAAAGCATCTCAGGTTCAATCAGTGCAATTTATATGCAAACAAGAAAGAAAATAGGATTAACACAAAAAAAAAAAATTTGTACTTCGATATCTTTGGGTTTCATTAAAGTTTACACTTATAATTTAAAGTTTTCTTATGCTTGCCTCTTTTCTCCTTGCCCTCAGTTTCATTCTCTGTATGTAAAATTACAGAGTTTTTTTCCTCCTGAAATTTTAATCATTTTAGAATTATAATTCTAGCTCTTAGAAAGGTCATAGCAAGATCACAATTTCCTTCCAGATCCATCTTCTTCCAGAATAACTTCTCTTAGGTTTCCAATACCTTTTTATATTATTATTGGAAGCCCTGAGATGTCCTTCACTGTCTGCATTTTCCATCCTTTCTGTCTCAGCATCCCTGGCCCTCTCTGCAAGTTCACACTCCTCAGCAGTTAAATTAAAAGCCATCTGACACAGCACCCCCTTCCAGGCTTTTTCTAAGAGAAATCTGCAAACACTTTCTATTCACACTCAGTCATTAACTAAGCAACAGGACCTGCTTTTTTATTATTCTCCATTTTCACTTCTGGAGAAGATGGGTCCTAAAAAGTTACAGTTTAGAAGATCAAGAATTTTTATCACCTAAGATGGACCATACAAGTGTTTTAGAGGTCAGTGTGCTCTGTTGCATGTGATCAGCTTTTAAATTAGTGAGTTTTTTAAACAATGAATTACAAAAGCCTCCCTTGGAGTTTTCTGTTGTTTTCAAGGCATGGAATCTATCCTCTTTTTCACAAATAAGGTTTTATCTTTTATATTCCACCAGCACATTTCTCACAGGGGGGAAAACAAAGCCAATGCAGGAGCAGTCAAAATATACACCTTAAATAAAAATAAAAAATATTGTCTGCCACACACATGGTACTAAATACTCTGTGACTCTTTTTAACAAATACCTTTCTGGTGAAGTGATGTCAGTTAACATTAATTAATGGTGTCTCTCTTATACTTTGTAAGGGAATGAATAAATAACAGCAGCATTAGCAGAGGCCAGGGAGTGCTTGTATTGGTGGTGAGAAAGACAACCAGTCACTAGTACAACCTTTGGCTACAAGCAGGGCACATAAATAGGACCAGCTGACCTGGCCATAACCATGAAAAACAGAGGAGGCAGAAGAATTTGTCATGCCTAAAGTCCCCTGAGTAAGTTGTACACTGTGAAGGCTGGATTCCACACAAATCATTGCCCTAGTACACAACTCAAGACACCCACCTGCCCTTCCAGTGGGAAACACAGGTGTCTACCTAGGAAGACCCCTAAATTATTTTGTACCTCAGCAGTTGCTACTGTGCTTTGACACTCTATTCAAAGCACCACAGCAGCTGTGTCCCCAGAAGGGGCCTGGGGGCGGGGACCACAGCTGCTGGGGAAGCACGAAGCAGATCAGCAGAGCTGTCCCAGAAGGAGAAGAGGGAGCAAGAGCAGCAAACCTGTCTTCTAGTCCAACTGAAGGACTGGCTTTCACCATATACACTATTAACTATAGGCGTTTTGAAAAATTATCTTCATTTTTCCTTTGTCTTTTAAACAGGCAAGCATTTGGAAACAATGACAAATCTTCTAACTGCTATGGAAACTTTTTCTTTGATTGGCCCGAAACATTTAAGTTCACCTCTTTGGAGCTGGTACCCTTGTTATACAGACCCTCCTTCTTATACATACAAACAGTAGAAGAAATTGTGCCTCACATTTTGGAGCACAGATGGCCCAAGAATAGCAGCTTGTAGAGTCAAAACCTGGTTTTATTCTCTCACCCCAAGTAAGAAAGAGCAGCCAGAAGTGGTTTGGAGGAGGTGCAGAGGAAGGGAGAGAGGGAAAGGAGAACAGAGGGGAAAAAGAGGGAAAGGTAAAGGGAAGAAAGGGAGAGAAAGAAAGAGGCAAGCAAGAAGGTAGGGAGGGAGGGAGGGATGGAGAGAGTGATTGAATCAATTCTTTTGCTAAAAGCGTGAAATGAAAAGTTACAGATGCAATCCCCTTTTAAAACTGCTGTATTCTGGCTATAGTGGGATCAGGGACCTTTTAGATTCTCATTTTAAAACACATCCACAAAAAAAACCCAGACCAAAATCCTTTGCATGTGTCACTCACAACAAATCAAATACTTTTCTATTCTTTTAAAGCTGACCACACATGAAGTTAATACTGAAACACTGATTTTTTAAAATAAAAAATACTTAGAAAATACAATTTTCCACTGCATTGAGGAACAGTTCATAGCACCAGCACATTACACAATAACCACCATGATTACTATCTCACTTCTTTGTTACAATTTTCATAGTGCTGGGTTCTTGGACAGAAAAGAAGGAGGGGGTGTTCAGTGTGTTTGTCTTCTTTTAATAACAACTTAATTAGACTTGAAGCTGAAAGCTATTCTGGATGAGCAATGAAAAAAACCTCAAGCTGGCATGTCCTCAGGCACCATGGCTGTTGGAGAACTGGAAAGAAAAGTGAGGACAAAGAAATGAAGTGGTTAAACCAAAAAAGATGCAGAAGGCTCTAAGGAGAATCCACATGATTAAGTGGGTATAGGGCTTTTATGACAAGCAAAAGAGAAGTGAAGCATGGCAAAAGGAAAATATGAGGCACTAAGGAAGGAGGAGACATGGGCTGCCAGCCAGGAGCACACACAGAGGGTGACAGAGGGGTAACTGAGGCTGGTGGTGAAGGAACAGTCCAAAGGAGGGAGCGGGCAGAGAGTCGGTGGCAATTGCCTTCCAGACTTCACCCCATGGTCAGCCAGATGGGATATTTTAAATCTATTTTAAAATAGCCTTCTTGAACCTTTAACAATCTCATGTTGAGTTTGATTACCATTTCCCTGATAGTGAAAAAGACACTAAAAGATGTTTCATCCTTGGAAAAACCTCAGTATTTAAATGACTCATGATTTTAGGACTCTTACTCATTAATTTTGTGTCAAGTTTTATGAGTTTTATTACAGAGCTCTTTTTCATTTTCCTGCTACTTTTGGCTCACTCAGCCTCACTGTTTAATTCCTAGGCAGGTCTCTCAGTTATTAATGTCAAAGGAGTTGACTATACCTCTGTCTTACTATTTTTCTTTTTTTACTTTCCCACGGCTGATTTTTCAAATTAAAAAATTTTTAAAAAAATAAATTTAAAAAAAAGCCCCTCTTTGTTTTAAGATTCAAATTGATCTTTAGTGATATTTTCCTTTCAGTTTTCTCCTTAGCCAAACCATATTTTCCACTAACCACTACCTTTGCAGTACTTATTTTTATCCCTTTCCCCACTCTTTTATCTATTGCTTCATGGAAGAATATCTCAGATACTGAATTTATCTCACTGCCATCTACCCTGGCAGTCAGTAACAAGTCTCATGACAGCTATGAATATTCCTGGGAGCTTATAAACCATAGAACTGCAAAATGGTTTGGGTTGCAAAGGACCTTAAATTTCCTCTAGTCCAACCCCCTGAGTTGGGACATCTTCTACTAGACCGGGTTGCTCAGAGCCCTGCCACTGGCCTTGAACATTTCCAGGGATGGGACATCCACAACTTCTCTGGGCAACCTGTTCCAGTGCCTCACCACCCTCACAGTAAATAATTTCTTCCTAATATCTAATCTAAACCCACTCTCTTTTAGTTTAAACAATATTTTAAAGCATTTAAAACCCTTTGTCCTATTGTAAAAGGCCCTGCTACAAAGTTTGTCCCCAGACTTCTTGCAGTCCCCCTTTACGTTCTCAAACACTGCAATAAGGTTGTCCCAGGGCCTTCCCTTCTCCAGGCTGAACAACCCCTGCTCTCTTGGTCTTTCTTCATATGATCAGTGTGCCAGCCCTCTGATCATTTCTGTGGCACTCCCCTGCAGGTCTCATGGGAGCAGAGCAGACGGGCAGGAGAATCACTTCCTAGTCCCGGCAGAAACGAAGTAACAGAAGAGACTCTCTACACTGCTACATTACGCAGTAGTCTAGGGCTGCTAGTACAGGCCTGCTTCCCACGTTAGTTTTCCCAAAACTTTGTCCTGCTTTGTACCATACTGCTTACTGTGTAGAGCTGCCCTTGGAAGACAGAGCAGTGAAACAATCAACTGTTACTCGTACAGAAGGATTTCATGGCTGCAGGAAAACCAGAAATTAATCATTCCACACTGCTTTTTAGGTAATTTCTGTGAAATGAGAAATCCAAACATATATCAATAAGGCCTTTGAGGAAGGGAAAAAAAATACTTGTTCTTTCTAAATGCATTTAATAGCAAGCCTTTCTTTTTCTTCTCTTTCCTCAAGGAACCTCAGCCCCTCCCTTCTTTCTGAGGCAAAGGAATTATACCTCAGCTGGAATTCACAGACCATCACATTTTAGTATTTCCTTCAAGGTTAAGGCAAGTCTATTTCCCTTCCTTTTGGCTCAGGCTCTGAGGCTTTTATTCATGCCCTTTCACATTTATCTGTCATTACACACATGCCATTTCTTGAGATCCAGTCACCTACAAAAAATATAATTTATCATCAGTGTATATGTACTTCCTCTCTCAGCTTCTGATCCAAGGTCTCTCCTCAGGTGGTGGCTTAGCTGAAGCCATTGGGAAGTATCTGCTACACATTCCCGAAGTTAAACGGCACCAAATTCATTCTTTGCTGTTGGAGCGAAATCTCCATGGTGACAACTGCATCATCAAGCTGTGAGAGCTTTTCAGTGAAGAAGAGCATTTTATCATGAGATTCCCATTACAAGAGTGCCCTCTGTAAATGAAGAGGAGATGGTACCATGGGGGTTTCTATAAATGAAGAGATGTTACCACAGGGGTACGAGCTGGCTGGAGCCAGTCTCTGCCAACTGGCTTGTGTGGCCGCATTGCAGATTAATGCCTCTCATGGTATCTGTGTCCCCCCAAATCAGACGAACATAAGACACCATCACAGTTAAAAATGTATGAATTTTCATCCTCAAAAGCAGCAGAAATAGCTTGTTCTCCTGCTGCCACACAGGAGCAGATGGAAAGCAAGCCAGCATCCCCGTACCCTGGGGAGTCCTGCTTCACCTGCCCTGCACATCTTCTCCCCACAGCTGCATGTCAGTCAGTGCTGGCTCAGTACTCACCGCTCTTTATTTTGCTCCCTCTGCCCCTTGTACAGAGGTTTCTCTTCCTTTTTGTTTGTTGAAGATGTAGTATCAGCCTACTTCTACTGTGTGTGTATTCAACATCCATTCTGTGATACACACAGTTCAGCCTGTATGGTCTTTGTCCAGCTAACACTTGGCAAAATAAATCATCAAAAAATCATCTACTTTCCTAAGTTAAAACATTTCTCTCTTGGTCAGTAAAGTCTTTCCATAAGGACAAGAAAACCTTTGCACACTATGCTTTATACACTAATCGTAATATCTGCTGTTTTGTTTCTCTGTGTTGCACTAAATGATGGCACACCTAAAAAAAAGGTAAACTTAAATTAGGTTTTTCAACTGTCCCATCATATTCCTGCTGAGACACGTGTTCACTTCGTGACAAGTCCTTTTTAAAAGCTTTCCACTTAATCCTTTAAAATTCAGATAATAATAGTAGCTAAGTTCGCAGTTCTAATGCACAGTGACCACTATACCTTGGCTCAAAACATTATGTGAAACCCAAATAATTTCTGTTAGACTAAAACTAATATAGTAAAGAAGCTTCTTTGTTACAGAAATTGAGGAAAGCAACCGACACCTCATGGGCTTATGTGCAACTGCAATACTGAGGTGCACTAGCATTCAGATTTGTGAAAAGTTTCTCTACAGGAACCCCTAACATGGGCACTTGAGACTCCTCCTGTCAAAAACTGCTTCGTGCCAGACAGGACAAGAGGCATGAGAATGTGGCTTTTGCACTGGAGGAAACTGAATCCTGCTAGTCACCATAAAATCCCACAGCAATTGCACAATAGATCAGCATGCTTGTGATGGACAATTCAAACACCAGAACAAAGTTTATACAGGAACAGAGAAGAAAAAATCTCCTCACACATTTAAAATAAATTCATGTTAAACCAAGGATGTTTTTTCATGACAAGCAAACATTGATAGGATGGCTTATTTAACAGCAGAAGATGTAATCAATGTGCCAATGGAAAAATAGTTAAGACTTGGTAGCAGAGTTCAACTACATCTGGAATATTTTTTTTTTCTTCTGCTGTATTCATGTATTTTCCTTTACCAGTTGCAATACAACACTACCGTTTAGTGGTCAGACACGCCAAGTGCGGACTCCAGCAGCCCTCCTGTTTTTTTTGTCCAAACAGGTGGCAACTATTTGCAAACACTGTACTCACATAACCCTAAGAAACAGGAAATTAATATTACTCTGATTTCTGATCACTAAGCAAAATAAAACCTCTTTGACTTCTGGTACTTAAATAAGGCCTTGTTAGAGGTACTAAAATACCTGTAAAATAAAATAGAGGTACTGAATTTCAAAATATATGTATAAAAGGGAAACAATTTATGCAGTTAGAAAAGCTGGGTTTTGCTGAAAAAGATACAATGCTCCTGTGAGGTTTTTTTTTTTTTTTTAATTATGGCTGAATTCTACTGTTAAATACTAAGAAACAGAAAAATTAAGCACAGAATATTTTGTCTATGATTTAAGGAGCAAGAAATCCTAGCATGGCTAATATCCTCTGAGTCAAGATGGTGTTTATTTTTACTTCCTTGTCATTCAAATAATTATACTACTGCAACTGGACTTGCACAAAAGCTGCTGGTTTCAGAGCAGTCTCTTAAACTATCTTAAGCTCTGCTCAGTGTGTTCTTCAAAAAACAGTGACACTTGCAAGATCACGGGCTGAAGGAGGCCTTTGTATGGCAGAACCTCCTATAAAAGAAAAACCCACAATTTGAAGGCCATGTAGTAGAAAAACCCAAACTGCTGTTCAATCATCAATCATGTTACAAGTGAAAACAGTATTTTTTTACCTCAGTTGGAATAACATTACTTTCTAGAATACCATCCTGGATACATTAAAAATTAAAATCCATAGCTTTGTGCTGTTTGCTGTGAACAGCAGAGCACTGGACTACTTTCTCATGTCTGTGTCTAAAGTTTCTCAAATATGCAAGAACAATCAATTATGAATTTTCATTGTTCACATTTCATGACAAATTTTCACTGATGATCCTTCTAGTTGCTTAGAGCAGCTAAATGAGGAGGCAGAGACCAGCTAGGTGAAATAAATTCATTCAAAAGAAAAATGCTGGCAGGTGCCAATTTCTGAAAATTAGAGTTACAGGTTTGGAGATAAAAAGGAAATACCTCTCTAAAGTACAGACAAAAAAATTTTTCAGAGTAAGCTTTTACTGCTAGGTGAAATGAATCAATGTGCTCAGTCACGTTCACTGCGTTGAGTAAATGCATTATATTGGCCCATTAACTGAAATGGGAATTAGGGGGTCTGCTACTTCTGAAGTAGTTTTACTGCAGTTTGTTCATAAATCTCAAAAATATGGTGCACATAATCAATGTTTCTCAAAATCTGCTTTTGCAAAATACTTGCACACCAGTAAAGCCTTCTGAATGTGATTTCTCCCTGAAATCAATACAATTTTCCAACAAAAGGCACTCTCAACATTTTATCTGAAAGTGTACAACATTTTTATTTCCATGTTCAAGTAAGAGATCTATCAAACTCATGCTATAAGGCAAGTATGAATCCGTGAATTAACTATTAGAACAGAAGCATTTGATTAAATTTTTACCTCCATCCACTATGTATTTTTCTAGAGGTCTGCTTATTTTAGTGAAGTTCTGCTCAGCAGGAGGTTGTAAGCTGGGTCCTGCTTTGCTTGGCTAGCCAGATGCTGCTCTCTACCTTCCCAGCTGGGAATTGTGGGAGCAAGCTGCCATCATTTTTTGAGACACTGGGAGATCACACAGCCTTCCCTTGGAGACTGCAGAAAACACAGCTTCTCTGGGAATTGGTCCAAGTAAAATTTACTAGCTGTCTGGATCCAAATCCAGATGGAAATCTTCGATTGGCAGTTTTGCTTTAGATACTGCAACCCCTCTATAACAGAAATTATATTATATACATCACTGACTGATACATGAAAAGCTCAAATAGTCTACACACAATTACGAAAGCATCCAGTTTAGAGACTACCATGACATTAGGTGGCATTCCAGAAGCAGTTTCTCGAAAGACCTCTAAAACCAAGATTTTCTTTTGTCTTTCAATTCAGAGCAACCTGACTCAGTACGGCTTTGCCAAGTGTGGGAATATTTCCGGCTTTCTTGTTCTTGTGAGAATGACAGTGTGCACTACAGAAGCAGGTCGAAGCATGAAATTTGTAGGAGTTAATATCTGAGCCGAACCTATCGCATCTCGTGTCTGCAGCAGAACCAGATTTCCACCACCAATTTCAAGTAGCAGATGGACTGTGCAAAAAATACATAGCTAGCCAAATGCATTTAGAGATGGGTGAGCTATTTTCCCTTCTTTGAAAGCATTTTAATTCCAAAATCCCAGTGCATCGCCTTAATATCCATGACACAATGGTCTCGTGTTAGCTTACTGGCTAATGGTGGACTCTGGTGATAATGCCATAAACTCCATTTCTTTCAGGCATAATCATTAATAAAATGCATGCGGGACAGCACTCCATCACAAACTGTCTGGAACGTAGCTGAGATGTGTGATGGCTTTTGGCTGCATACACATGCTAACTTAAGGCTCAGCATGCAACACTGCAAAAGAGCGACATGGTTGAAGCCTCAAAAAAAAGGAGGAAAAGGGAAAACAGATGTCAAGGTTTCAACAAGTCACTGCACACGGCAGCTGGAACCAATACAAAAACAACACAAGTATGCTGATAATGTAGCATTTCATGTAACGATAAGGGCAATAAAATAGCACAAAATGCAAAAGCTCAAACGGCGAAACACCTTCCTCAAATTCCAGAGGGTCGGTTGAGCTGAAATAATAGTAATCCTTTCAATAACCAGATCAAATGATTCAACCATTAAAGCTCTTTATGATCAAGGAAAGTGAAAATTGAGAGATTCCTTTTCTTCTAAGTGCAGAATACAGACAATAAATCTAAAATCCAATCCAAACAGACATTCACATGCATGCTATCTCATTACCATCACTCTTGAAACTATTTGGCAATAGTTTCCGTTATTACAACAGATGTTAACAAGATGGATAGAGAGCATGTTAAATAAACATTAATATTAATATATAAGTGTCTATGTAGCAAAGCCACTGTTCAAATTATTTATTTCCCCAAGAGTATTTCTTGGGAAATTAATCAGGGAATTTTTCTTGCTAGTAACTATTACAAACTCAAGGTATTTCCTTTGATGAAGACTGTATCGTTCTGAAAAAACACTAAGCAATGTAAACACGGCCTACATGTGTAATCTGCACTCTGGTGGAGTGATCCTTGTAACTGCCATTCTCCCTGGGCTTTGGCACCTTAGGACAGAGCAGCAAAGGTAGGAAATGCAGAGAGGGAATCCAACCTAGAGAAATTTACAATGTGAAAGAGTTCAAAAGCTTAAGGATGAAGAAATAGCAGATGCAGGCAATAATCACAAAAACCTGGAATTTTAAGCCCAGCTCTGTGAAGAGACACCTTGGTCAGAACACTGCCTCCACATCTCAGGCAGACTGGTTACCACTGTTGAGATTTCTCAGGCACGCTGAACATGGAGATTGCTTTCTCAGTAAGAGTTTCTTACTGGAACACAGCCTGTTGCCTGTGAGCGTTACAGTACAGCAAGTCCTGGGACATTACTCAATCCTGCGTGAAAAAATTAAGCAGAGTTTATAAATCCGTGAATACGACATCAACCATCAGGATTAGAGCTGACAACAAAGAAAGCAAGCAAAAACCTCAGACCAACACCTGGAAAAAGGATTTTTAAAGCACTGATACACAGAGTCACAACTGATTACTGAAAGATCAGAGAATTAAAAAGGAACCTGCTAAGATGTACCTACACAAAAAGATGTAATCAGCGCAAGTTTCAGATAAATCCCCGCCAGCAAAACATGTAAGAAATTAGTCTTACAATGAGAGTTGAAGAGGACCTTTCTCAAGCACATCTGAAAGTTCTAGCATGATGGCATAGAAAAGAATTCCTTCAAAATCCCTTCTATTTTACTAGAATTTTTTTTTTAAGTTTAAGCTATAAGCTGTGAAAGGAGATACTTTTACAAAGAATCAATATCCAGAGATGTTAATTTAAAAATTAAAATTATTACAATATACTGGTACCATATCTTCAAAACTACTTGTTGCCTAAGAAAACGTAAATGAAATTTTTTGCTGCCATATAACCCTTCCACATTCACCATTAACCTGACTGCTGTGCATTTATAGATTGCACAAGCCAAAAGCATTGCATTCATGCTTAATTTCATCTGTGCACCCTTAGGTTGACTTATTTTAAGCTGTAGCATAGCTTAGAGGAAACATGTGGAGATGTAGTAAGTACCAAAGGAATTTGTTTTGATTATTTTTGACATAATAAGATATATCAAACTGACACCGTGGTGCAGATGCACATCTCTCCTGGCAGTGCAGCACTGCTCACATGCAAAAACCATACCAAAAATATCTGCCAGATGTGTTTGGAAATGTTATGCTGTTTAACACACATTTGAAGAATTGACTCAAACCCAAAATGAAATCAAAAAGATGAAGGAATCTATGCTCAGGCAGTGCAGCCCCACATAACTTGTTGAACTGGAGGTCAGAGAAGCCCAGCAAGTTACTCATCTGTTAGGCTGGTCCTTGCAAAATTTTGTAATCTTTTGAGTTGTATCCCCTGTGTTCTGATTCTGCTACCTGTTATGAACTCAATCTTAATAGCCTTCAGCTACAAATCCTTTACTTCTGAGATCCTACATCTCTTAGGGAATGATGCGATAACGGAACATGAAAGAAGTCACGTTACAAAACATAGGAGAATTTAGTGCATTTGCAATTCAGAAGGCTGCCAGGCACAGATAAGTTCGAAAGAAAAATACAATAACAGAAAATAGCACTATGTTGGGATGGGAAATTTGCACCAAAAGTGATTTCACCTGTGATAACACCTTGCTGTGTTTCTGAATTTCCTTTTCACTCACTGATGCTTTTCTGCAGCACAAAGGGCCAGATCCCCATGACAGCTAATCTCCACACGGCACCCAGCTTCATTGTTTGCATCCAGAACAACCCAGGAAATGAAGTTCTGTTCATATACCTGTCTCTACACACCCCGTGTGTATCAATACAAACAGATCTAAAGATCCCAGGATCAATTTGTTAAATGCCAACATAATTCCAAACAGGTTATCTCTTCTAAGTTTAGGTAAATCTGTGAAATGTCATAGCCTGAATCTCTCTCCTGTGCTTGCATATGGTTTTGGTGGTGGTGGTTTGCAGAGTTTTTGGGTTTTCTGTTAACTGAGAAACTGAAAGAAATAGGTTGCCAGCTCAGAAGCAAAGCAGAGGAAAAGGTAAGTACCTTAACCACCTGAGAGCAAAGACAGAGTTGGGGATATGCTAATTGTTAAAGCTGTGTCATTTGTGCAACACTAAAAAAAAAAAATAATTACCAAGCGAGGCAAAAGCAGAAAGAAGGAACTGAATACACAGCCCACACAGTCACAGATGGTGACACACTCTGATGGGGATGGAAGTAATTATGAGCCAGTCTCAGTCCTGGGACTATTCAAGGAGTCCTCGAATGATATTCACAAACATTAGGCACGTGACAGGGGATAAGCACTCTCATATTAATGGCAAGGCTCCAATTACTCCAAGTGGTTTCATTAGTTTGGAAGTGTTGTTAATTGCTTTCAGCAAGTGCAGGTAGTGCCTCAAAAAAAAAAATATGAGAGGCTTTTCTTTCTTAAAAGGTAGTGCATTAATAACTTGATATTAGAATCCAAATTTAAGTCTTTTTATTGCTTAAAGGAAAACCTGAAAAGGGGGAATATGAACCCAGAAAAATCACTTCCACAGCCATGCTTGCAGAGTGCTGCCACATGCAAAACTGTTGAAGGGCTCTGGGCATCCTTACTCTTCTCAATGCAAGTTAAGCAACAATGTATATGAGAAACATTTGTTTTATGTTAGCTATATAATTACAGTTTTCGAGCAAATTTATAACAAGCAACAGATTCACTTAGCCAAAAATATCTCAAACGTACACTCTTACTTGAGTTTTCCCAATCATTTAAAACAAATGTAACCCTACAATTGCCAAAGTAACTTCCTTCCTCCCCTTTGCATTTTTTCTAGAGTTAGTTCCTCTGCCGTTTGTTCAAGATGATTAGCCTTTTAGTATCACCCTTCTTTGCTGAAGCCAAAAGGCCGTGGTCATGCTTTCCCCTCTTATAAGAAAAGTGAACCCGAAAGCATACAAAATGCCTAGTGTCTCCTTCACAGCAGTAACCTGGTACAGAAATAACCTATGAGGGCCCAGAGTAAGCTCTCAGTAGGAGCCAGAGATTTTAGCACCACGAGTGATGGATCTGTGTAAGTGTGAGGATCCAGAAAGGTGCTTTATAGGTCTTTTTACATAGCAATGTATGATTTGGGAATATTCCTCTTAAACAAAGATATAATAAATCATATTTCTTTTTACCTGCCATTACACATAGAGGGAATGTATCCACAAAAGTTAAATTCATGAACAGAAGATTCCTGAACGGAAAGAGCCAGATTCCAGAAAAGGCGGTTCAGAGAAAGAGCAACCTTTAAGTGTTTTGAGTAATTTTCAAGGGGTGTCTCACTGCTGACAGACGTGATAGTTTACAGTGTCAATAAAAACCTCTAGCTAACCTTTGCAAATACATTTACTCAGCATCCCTAATTGTCTTAAGACTTCCTAAACCTGTGAATCAGCATGGAAGAGCGACAAAATAGAGACACAACACTGAAAGAGAGCACTAATAGAGATTCGTAAGACACAGCCAAAGATCCTCCAGAGTACATTAGATCTTGTTTCTGCAAACAGAAACTTGATCAAGTAATGTATTAATTCATTTAAAGTGACCCAGAAGTTAATGGAAAAATATTCATGTGGGGAAAAGCCACCCACACTTAAATGGCACAATGACTCAACCAACTTGAAGGCTTAGGAGGACATAAAGATCCAAGTTTCTATCTGGGGCATCTTCTAAAGTATTCCCCATGCAAAGATTACTGTCCACCTTGCTGAATTCATCAGTGGCCACTTCAGGAGGAATTAATCACATTATTGGCAGGCAGCAGCCTTGCCCTGCCTCCGAACCGGCCGTGAATATTCAGAGAAATGAATACTGCCTCCAAATGAGGCTAAACACTTCGTGGTCCGTCTGCAGCAGCTCCAGAGGTCGTCATTCAATTTTAACTACCCAGAACAGCCGCCAAACGCTCAGCGACGTGAGCCGCACCCGCTCGGATCACCGCGTCTTTGCGTTAGGAGCCAGCGCTGTGACACCGGAGCGCTGATGGGGAGGCAGAGCCGCTGTCGGCAGCCAGAGGGAACAGCTCGGTGCCGCACGGAGAACAGCTCGGTGCCGCACGGAGAACAGCTCGGTGCCGCACGGAGGCAGGAGCGCGGCGGCGCTGCCGCCCCCCGCTCGCACACACGGGGGAGCTGCGGCCCCGCGCCCGCCTCGGCTCCGCTCCCTCCGCAGCCCCGCAGCGCCCGGCACCNAGGGGGAATAAGGATCATAAGTGAACTCTCCTTCATCCTCCATGAAGCTTTCATTGCTGAACTTCAAAACTGGTGACTTCTGGTTTTTTAAGGGTGAGAAATCCAAGAAAAAGCTTTTTCTCCCTTTCTGACACTTCAGGTGCATGAACTTAGCTTTTCTTTAAGCTACAGTTGCCTGTGGGCAATCACCCAAGTTTGTTTCCCCCCCCCCCCCCCCCTCT